>OY728137.1:1322210655-1322833155 GCA_963277665.1 Viscum album | reverse complement strand
TGAACCACCGCGCTTGACGGCCACCACCTCTGATGTTGATGATGAGCCTGAGGGTCGACCATGTTGAAAAACACCGATGTCTACCCAAAACATCATAGTAATTTGTTTAAGATCATCTATTTGAAGAGAGATTCAAGCTTGAACCACATCTTATGCCCCCACACTCAAGATTCAACTAAACCTTAGGTCGAAGAATAATTTTATCATCATTGAAGTCTAAGAACAATTCCACCACTGATAACCTCAAAAATTGATGCTGATAAATCTAATTACTTTAGTGGAACATGTTGAATTCAAACAAATTTCTACAGTGTTTATTTCAGACCGTTTTGATGCGTGTTTAAGTAAGAGGGAAAAGTCACTCCATTGATCTAGTGGATGAATATTTCAAATGTTTTTCAAATCCTTGAATGAATAAATAATCTAGCCGATGATTCCAAGGGTAGTACAATCCTAATATGAGATCCTGAATTATTTATCTAATATTTGGTTTTGTAAGTTAATCAAACTTTGATTTTGGTTCACCTGATATGTTTTCTTGTACAGATTTCAGTTGATGGGAATGATGGGACCATGACCATATACATTTCTATGGAGGATTTTTTAATGATTAATGCATCTCTAGTTCTCAGATATTCCCTAATTAGATTAAATAGTTGGATGAACTAGTGATCCCTTATGAATCACAAGCTGGGTTCATGGAATGTTTGCACCTAGAATGTTTGGAGTAATGTTTTGGTACTGAAAATTATCTCAGTTTTTCTTCTTCATTGTCAACATGAAGAGGAAGATGAAGTTATTAGGAATCTCGGTGATATTTTATTTTAATCAATGTCAGGAACCTCTAACACATGGCTATCAGGTTAATGGATTGAGAATTTAAATAATTTTTTCTTTAATAGATGTTAATGAAAATGATATTTTTAATATAGCATTTAATTCCTATGTACAATTGGGGTGAGGTTATTTTGGTGATTTTATGAGGTCCCAAGTATAGTGATAGATATCCTAAACAAATAATCTATCATTTTATGGTCACCAAAAGAGGTAGTGGTCTTGTTGAAGATTATAAAGTAGAATAAAAAGTAAAAAAATAATGACCTCAAACATTATCTATAATTTATTTAGTTACAAATACTCACTGATTTCAGAACATGAAAAAATGGGTGCAAAACATGGAGATATTATGTGAAGCTATTGCAACACGAAAAACTGGTTAGGGTGAAAATAATAGTGTTCCTATGATCCTCTATGTTTTCCAACAAAATTTTAAGCTGATAAAGCTAGCTAATTCACATGGTTAAGTCTCTAGGCATTTTCTTCTTTTTTTTTTCAATTTAAAAATTTTAATTCATTATAGAACTTTGGAATTTAAAAGTGATATTGCTTCTTGATGTTTTATTCTGTTGTCATTTTTAACCATTTTTCTTCCTTTCTGAGTATGAAACATTTTCCATTGGATTATAAAAAAATATAAAAATGGATCACTAATTCAAGATGATTTGGATTTTGAGGATGATTAATAATATTTATATTTCTCAATCTCTTATTGATGAATTTTGTGTATATTTAGTGTTTTCCATATCTTTGTTTCAATAATTCATTGAGAACATTAACTGACTCCTTCGAAAAGGAGTTCTCCTTCCACGATCTCAGTTTTAGTATCATATTGATAAACTGAATGAGAAGTGATATTTGAGATTTCAATCTTGATTTAGGAGAGATATAGTTGAGGAATCCATTCATAAACTATGAAGAGAGACTTAATTATATGAATCACTAGTTAGGATGATGCTTCATATTTATCTTAACCATAGTCCTGCTGTCTTTCAATTTTCTTTCATTTTTTAATTACACGGTTCTCTTTGATCTTATATTAGTATCTTTTAACATAATTGTAATCAATTAAAAAATAATTAAACATATGAATGTAATTTTTTTTTACAAAATAACTCTTATAGGGAATTATCTATTGGAGATAACTTTAGTTGATGCTTTACTAAAGTTCTAAGGTTTTAATTTGTTAATGTCTTTTTCAAAGGTGACTGTAAAAGCTCTCATTTTAATGAAATATGATGGTTTTGAATATGTTCCTAAAAACAAAATTTCCGGTTGATTTTTTTGATATAAATGGATCAAAAAATGAAATTAATGATTTCAAAGATTAAATTATATTGAATGATATTGTTTTCATAAATCATTTTTTGATCGATGATGAGGCATATAGACATCCTTGAAGGTGAAATATTTCCCCATAGAGCTTTTATTATAGGGCAATTTGTAAACTATGATTCCTCTTTTAGGGATATTATTCAACCTAAAGAGTGTTATATTGCACACTAGACAATTTCTACTAAGGTAATCTACACACCAGGTGGCCTACTCATCATAATAGTGTAATAAGGATTCCAATTAACCTGGAATTGTTTTTACCCATGGAATTATTTTATCTATTTTTATCATTGAAATTAATTATTTATGTGTAAACTAAAATTATTGGAAAACCTGTTTATTTTTATACGTTTTTAAATTTTCTAAATTATATTTTAGCCATGATTTATATTAAATAGTATTTCATGACTTATTTTAAATTACACGAGTAATAATGGTTTATCTTATGAAACCTGTTTATAGAACACTGGAAGAGATCGTAATGTTGATTTTCCTCCCACCATTCATATACCGTTGGGTGTATGTAGATCCTGTTTCATTGCATATAGGTAAGATAAATGATCCAAATAATGGTGATGAGTTTATTCATTATTAGGGTGTGGGAGTCGGGAGGTGACACCATGTCATATGGAGATGGGAAATTATAGTTTTTGGTTACTTTAGTTGTTTATGTATCATAAAACTTTTTTTCATTGATTTTACCTTTACCATATTCTCATTTTTCTGGCATTCTGAAATATTCCATATAATCATGGACTTGTTTCGTTTTATTTATGGCTAAATAATTCCCAAATCTAGTTCTTAATTCTTGGGTGTTTTTGTCCAACCCATCGGGATTGAGAAATCTGTTCGGTCCATGTCTAGACCAATTCAGGTAATATATGGTTTAGGTAATCATGTTTGGTTCATGAAAAATTAGGGTCAAATGGCTGTTGACCTATATGTAATGTTTTATTCATGTTGGGGATGTCTTGGAAGATAGGATACTGGAATCTTGGAACTTCATGGGAGTGTTTCTAGCCATATCTCATTGTGATTTTCCTTAAGTTTCGATGGGTTGTGGGGAGATGTATATTTTGGGATTTGGGGTGTTTTAATCTTAGTCATTCATTTTCTTGAATCCTAAATGTTATTGTTTTTTATTCTAAAATAGAATTGAATCATGGATGTTAGGTTCTTATGCCTTTTTTTCTGACGTGGTATGCTATTTCCTGTAAAAGACTTCAAGAGATTCCTTAGGAGAGTGCTACCAATAATCCATGATAGGTAAAACCTACAGCTGATCATAACCTTATTGAATCAGGGATTCACATTACCCAAGTAATGGACTATGGTTTGGAACTTATCCCTCTTCAATTTTGGGATATAGAACCTTGTATGGATGAGGGTATAAACCAAAACATGGAATTTATTCTACAAAATACACTATTATTCCAAGGGGAGAATGATCCTAATGATGTGGAGGATTGATTGGGGAAACATAAGAGCCTTTTAAAATTCATGGAGACTTTGGATCGAGTCAAATTTAATTTGACTATTTTCAAAGTGGAAGGTCTCTATATATGGTGGAGAGACCTGATTTTTAGGGGGAAGAAACATGAGGGATTGGAGTGGAAGGTCTTCAAGGCCATTTTCATATATAAGTTATACCTAGAATCTATTAACATTGGAAAATAATTGGATTTTATCAATATTGTTCAATATGATAATTCTATAATGGTGTATTCCAATCACTTCACTGAGATCTCAGTGTTTTATTATGATGTTGTGTCCAATGATAAGATAAAGTCATAGTGGTTTTAGAAGGTTATTTGACATAATATATAGTCACATTTCTTAATATTAAAAACAAAAACCTATATTGAATTAGTCTACAAGGACTTAATATATGATCTTCACCTAGCAAGAAAGACATGATAGGCATAAGTTTCTTTTTTATCTGAGGTAGCTCATGTGGTTCATTAAAGGGTAAGAGGAAGAAAAGTTAGGTTGATGGAAAAAATGATGATTACTATTATAATTTAATTATTGTTCCATCATCAGTGGAAAATGTATTGACTTTTTATTAGTGTTTCCAAACAAGAAAACCAAATGGTTTTTTCCTCATGCCTCCAATGTTTTGAAACTCTTGTGGGTACCAAGGTCACTTGAAAAAGTTTTTTTGTCTCTCCCACTCTCTATTCCAAACATGGGTAAAGACATGTTAGCACCTAGATAATATGTGGTATGATCATATGCTCTAAAAATTATAAGTCTCTACCTACAGTCATAATACATAATCAAGTAGTTCCATGTAGCTTAGGAGTTTTCAATTGAATTGGACTTAGGTCTTTTAATAGTGAGAGGTACTCTTTTAATTTCTTCAACCTTATATACTAATTTATTTGAAACACATGCCTCTAACTTATTTGTAACAAAAAATATTCTATATCCTCTAGAAAATCCAATGGTACTCATTTCATTTTTTAGCGAATTGTAATCATTTAAAAGAAATAATAGGGTGAAGGTTTTTCATTTTCCTTCTTTTTATTTACTTATATGTAATGTAGAGCCAGTATGTGATTTATTGGTTCTTCATTTGGAACATTTTGATGTGATTATCCGGTTGGATTGGTTGGTCACTAACATGGATTAGATCGATTGTTATCATTGGTGGGTGTTCTTTAATATCTTTAATGAGGATTCCGATGTGTTTATGGGAGAAAGGGATCCATGGTCCAGTCAGGTCTGGTCATCTCTTACAAAGTATATAATGTTGTTTTTTTATCTGTAGCCATATTAGAATAGAAATATTTTATTTGTAACATTTCTTTGGTAGTAAATGAGTTTTCTTGTGTGTTTTAAAATGAATTATCATATTTGGATCTATTGTGAGAGGAGGATTTCACCATTGAATTAGTGTTTGGAACTCATCCAGCATTGATGTGGTCACACTACATGGATCCAACTAAGTTTAAGGTTCATAAAATTTATTTGGATGATTTATGGTTTAATATCATTATAAAAACAAGTTTATCATCTTGGGAAGATCCTAATATTTTTCCAAGAAGGATGGTAGAACCCATCACTTATTCATTGATTATCAGAAGCTCAATCGAGTAACGGTCATGAATAAATATCCCATAACATGCATTGACGATTTGTTCAAGTTGTTTAAAGGGGATAAGTGGCTTTCTAAAATTTATCTTCATCTTGGTTACCATAAACATAGAATCAATGAGTTGGATATTCTAAAGTCCTTCTTTAAGATAAGGTGTAGCCCTTTCATGTACATTGTGATATTGTTTGGCCAAAATAATACTTCTTCTATCTTTATAGATTTGATGAACTATATTATCCAAAAATAACTTAACTATTTTGTCATGGTTTTTATGGATGACATCTTGGTGAATTTTAAAATCAAATAATATCATGTGTGTCACTTAAGGCATGTTTTGGTAATTCTATGGGATCCCCGCATTTATGATAAATTATAAAAGCGATTTTTTTTGGATCGGTGAAGAATTTTATTGGGATATGTGATCTCAGAACATGGTATCCTAGTTGATCACGAAAATATGACATCCCTCTTGTTTTGGGAAGAACCAGGTAATGTATTTGATATTCATATATTCTTAGGTTTGGAAGGACACTATCAACATTTCATTAAGTATATTTTTAAAGATTGTGTATCCTTTGATATCTCTATCCCTGATAAGGGTGAATTTATTTTGGGATTAAAATTAATATGTATCCTTCAATGAGCTAAAATGGAATTATACCTTAGTAGTAATTCTTAATTTACTATAGGTTGTTTAAAGTTATTTTATTTATTGTAATACTTCAGGTATAGGTGTGGGTTTTTTTCCTTATGTTGGATGATCATGTAGTGTCTTATGGATTGCATCATGTTTAACCTCTTGAGAATAATTAACTTACTCATTATTTTTAATATACAATATTTGTATATGCACTAAAAATTTGGTTCCACTACTTAATTAAGAAAATTTTTATTGTATACTCTTATTTTTTGGGTTATATCTTTTCTCAAAACCATTTCAACCTATGATATGGGTGATGGTTTCAATAATTGTAATCATTTTCCGTCAACATTTTCTATACATTGGTAAAAGGTTATATATTGGGTTATTATCTTAGTAGTAAGATACCTTCTCAAGCTATTATATAAGTGAATTATGAGTGGAATTTTATTAGAATTTTTTCTTAGTTTCACTTGGGATTCAATGAATAGGTTTATTGTCTTTTTATATCATGTTTTCTTGTGACATTCTCTCTTATCGAGATGATTCTTCAAGAGTAACAGTAATATGGTGAGTTCTATAGTATCATGGATTATTTTTATAGTGGGGAGAACATTATAGAGTGGTATATTTCCTAATAAGGTGTCATTTTACATAAGATCCAATATGTTGTCCCATCAACTTCTAGAAAATAAAATTTTGGACATTGTCACTATTATTTTTGGGATATCCAAATTTTCACCAAAAAGATGTTTTATGACATAAATCACTATTTTGGTGGCCAAGTATGAAAAAAATACATAGATGAATTTGTATCTAGATGTTATAAATTCCAACTAATAATTGATAAGCATTATAATCCTTCATGTTTTCTTCAGCCTCTCCCCATATGAATCTGGAAGTAGCATGAAATTTCAATGGACTTCACTGTTTGTTTACCCATAACTCCATGAGGTAAGAATTATATTTAGTTTTTGATCGATTGGTTGATGAAATTAGCTAATTTGGTATCAATCCATGACACCACTAATTTATAGGAACTATTAATGTGGTATTTAAAAGACATTGTAAGGATTTATCGGATTCCAATTCCCATTGTCTCATATAGGGACAATCATGTTACTATATAGTTTTGGAATAACATCTCAGAAGAAATTATCACTCGGGATAGGTTGATCAGAATATATCATCATTATATGGACGAGAATAAATAAAGGACTAATTAGATTCTATTGGATATGCATCATGATTGAGTCTTGGACCTAGTACGTTCTTGGGATGATCATTTGGTGCAATTTTAATTTTCTAATAAGAATAGTTACTACTTATCCATCAAAATGATTCTTTTCAAATATTTTTATAAACATCCATGCCACTATAAAATTTATTGATTATAGGTTATATAATCTTACTTATTTGGATTGAGTTTGTTTTAGGATACATCAAGGAAGATCCATTTGGTTCTTAAGTGTTTGGTGATGGCCCATAGCTGGTACAAGTACTATATAAATCAATGTTATCTTCATTTGAAGTTTTCAATTGATGATAAAGTGTTCTGGATTGTATCTCCTTGGTTGGGTTACTAACAACTTAAAAATAAAGGAATGATCACTCTTACGTCCGTTGGACCATTTTAGATCAATGAATGGTTTGGTAAGGTGGTGTGTCACATAGATTTACCACCTTATTTTTCTTTGATCTATATATTTTTTACACGTCTCAACTTAAAATGTATCAAGTAGACTTGTATCATGTTATGAAATGGGAAGAACTCAAAATAAAACCTATCATGTTTATCAATGAACAAACTCTTTGAACCACTAATTATCATGTGAAGTTTCTACATGGGAATTATATATTGTTTGTTTAAGTGTGGTGGAAGAATTGTTCTGATTTTAATTAGACTTGGTTGCACGAGTATTTGATGAGGGTGTAGTGGCCGCAAAACTTTGGGATAATAAATTATTAAAATTATATTTCTAAAAAATATATAAATATGTTGAAGATAATGCTCATATCCTAGTTTTACATTTAGTTACTCACAATTTTTTTTGTCACATTTAATTTTGGTATTATCTCAGGTTTCATTGGATTCATTTTGGTGTTTTTGGACATTTTTAGGCCAATTCATGGTTAGAACATGGTTATAGAAAATTTTATGCGTCTCCCTTAGTAACCATGAAAATTTTATAAGAGTCCCTATGAAGGGTTCATGGTTGGGAAAAAGGTTAGTAAAAACCATGTGGCCTACCCTTGAAATCATGCCTCTTGGTAAATTAGGGCCATACTTAGTTGATGCAATGGTTTTAAAATCATATGGCCAAATCATGTAGTTCTTCTAGTTGCCTATAAGGAGGCCAAAATTTGGAATATTATTTGAAATAATGAGTGGCCAAACCTTGTGGCAATATTAAATTTTCAAATTATTTTTATACCTAGAAAACCTCCACTTTGTCTAATTATTCTTCTGGTGATGTTGGAACTATATTTACGTGTATCCACTGAGATATTCTTGATATTCCATGCCTCTTAGTGGTGGATTTATTTAGATATTATAGTATTGGATCTACTATTTAAAATCTATGTTTCCATTATTTTTCACTATTAAATGATATTTTAGAACCTCTCCTCTCTCCTCAAATATAACCTTAGATCAGGACTATTGATGAAATATCTAAAGTTTTTGGATTCATCTAATTGTGTTTCTTATAGATATATTGAGAAATTGGGATTCTTTTTCTGGATATTCATTAGTTTTTGTGTTTTATTCAAGAATCCATGAGGTATGTGTTTCTCTCTCTCTCTCCCATTGTTCTAGAAATTATGAATTGAAGATTCTTATTTGGGAATGATTGATTTATGATCCCTTATCAATTACTAAGATCCTAAGATCATATTGGATTTTTTTTATACCGTGGGTGTTTTTAATTCTAAGTGTTTTAAGGTAGATGGATTCATGATTTAGGTTTGTTCTTGAAACCATTGTTTCAGGAAATTTTGAAATTATTTCTAAACTTATTTAAATGCATGAAATGAGTTTTGATAACATACAGTGGTTTTAAATGTGGTTTCTAAAATGGAATGTCCCATTGATTTTTTGTTGGAAATGGTCCTAAATCATGCTATGAATGGTTTAAAAGAAGAAATTACCTTTAATTATATTGTTGTGTTAAAAATCATTATGATTTATGATGAGGTAGGGTTCCATCCTCATTGAAAAACTCTTTCCCACTATACATGTTCTTCATGGGAAATGTTCTCACATGGTTGTCTAATTTGTGTTAAAGAGTAACTATTAGGAGTGTAATATTACACCTAGACCTATTCTTATAGGTTAATGTGCAAAAAATATGGAATATTGATCAGGATATTGGAATGAGGATCCTAATTTACCTTGAATATTTTGTACTCATGATCCTGTTTTCTCTACTAGTTATCTATAAAATGATTATTTGGTGTGTGTACTAAAATTCATTGAAAACTTATTTATTTTAATGATTTGATAAAATTTTTAAGGGATGTTTTTCTAAATTTTTGTTAAACTCTATCTCACGAATTATTTTAAATAACCTGATCATAATTATTTTATTTTACAAATACTTTATATGAAACATATGGTGGGATATTACTTGTATATTTGATCATACAATACATATAAATTTGTGTGTATTAAGATATTGTTTTATTTTATGATGGTAAGTTAAATTTATCATTGGATTGTGGTGGGGGTTTTTATTAGTATGGTGTGGTATTCTAGAGGTGAAACCATGTCACTTTTAGTTGAGACTTTATAGTGTGTGGTATCATTTTTCTTCCTATATCACAAAACATGTATTTCTGATCACTGTAAATTTATATTATTGTAATGTTTCTGGATTAAAAACATATTATTTATATTAATTAACTTTTTTTAGGTTATTTTTTGATAAATAATTCCCAAGAATAGTTCTTGTTGACGAACATCTTAATTATAGCCTAAGGGGATCGGTAGCACCCTTCAGGCTGTGCCAAGACTGATTTAGGTTAGGGATGGTTTGGGTAATGTTGGTTGGTTCATGAAAAACTCCATGGTGGGTAATTTCATGTGGTGTTATAATAATGCAACTAAGGTATTACAAGGGAACAATGGGGTTTTATTACTAGGTTCACGTCCTTTAGAGTGAAAATGGCATAAGATCAAATACCCATCTAGAGTTATAGTGTTACAACTTGGGTTTTATGTCTGTATTCCACTACGAGGGTGTTGTTATTTAATGGTGGTGGGGGGGGGAGTGTAAAGGACCTTTGAGAAACGATTAATAAAAATAATAAATTTTACCACCAATTTCAACATGGTGAACCTTTATTTTTAGAAGCCTTCCAAAATTGAACTCCACAAATAATAATGTCTTATCCTAGAGTGGTGTTAGGATTGGTTATTTTTTTGGATATTTCCTAGGGTCTGTGTGAGAGGGGAAAAATACTTTCAAATAAAATGTTTTAGCCTATGGGGAATATCATTAATCTTATGAGTGAATCATGATACATAATAGAATATAGTGTGATGGGAAGGAAAAAAAGAATTAGATGAGTCTGATGGGGTTGGATAACATGGTTCATGTCTAGGGGAGGTTATAGCATTACATTGGTCATATTCGATTCAAGTTTTCACTAATTTTAATTAAATGTGAGTTTTTTCCTTAATATAGGAGTGAACTCGGTATTTTTTAGTGTGGGATATCATTAAATAAATCATTTGAATATGTATACAATTACATATTAGTAAGAAATGATGATGATTAATTTTAGAGATATAAGTAGAAGGGTTTCTAGATGTTTTAAAGGCATTTAGAATTATTTTTTAGGTGGAGGTTGTAACACTACCCCATTAACATCACATAATGTTTGGGATAGTACTAAAACCTAATTTATCTATAATTTCAACATATAATTATAGGACAGAGCCTTATCATCTATGGGAATTTGAGATTTTGATAAATGAACTATCAATAAATGGTTTTATCATACCCCATGTGTCTTTATAGAGAGATATAACTATTTTTCATTTAATGTGGATGGAAATATGAAATTTTTAATTGGTTATCATTTGTTGAACTAAGTACTAGTGACGGATATCTACCACATATTGAGGATTGATGGTTTTTTAATCCGTTGAAGGGATATAGAAAGTTCTTAAAGAATTTTTTATAGTTTGGGTATCATTATAAATGGGTGAAAGAGGAATATATTAATAAGGATACATTTATGTGTCTTTATAGAAATACAGAGATCATGGTGATTCCCTCTGGAGTCATTAACATCTCACGTTTCTTAATTGAACTGATGAAATTGGTGCTTTGAGAGTTCATTGATCATTTTTGGTTGTGTTCATCTATGATATACTGGTGTATTTGTGTTAATAGGACAACAATTTTTAGTATTTGGGGGATATTTTAATATTCCTTTGATGATATAAGTAGTATGGAAAAATATCTACATGAAATTTTATGACACATGAGATGGATTTCCTTTAACATCTCATATCTCAACAAGCTATGGTGGTTGATCCTTAGAAGATTGAGCTAGTTTTTTCTTATGTAACCCCATATAATATTTTGAATGTGTGTATTTTTCATGGTATTATATGGAATGATTATTGGATTTTGTTCCTTATTTATATTGTATTGTAGTTTCTTCAACAATATTTTCCATGGAGGATAATAATTTCATATGGTTCGATCAGTTTCAAGTAGTTTTTGAGTATAAAAAATAAGCTAATTAATGATTCCATTCATTATTTTCTAATTGTAGGACTTATGTTCAAGGTTTAATGTGATACTTCTTATCATGGTCAGGACTGTGTGTTATTTAAAGAGATAAAAATGCTTGCTTATGTGTTTTTGAAATTATATGAAAACTAATATCATTAATAAACTTTAAATCATGATTTAATACTTAAATATTGACATAAAATAACCCAAAAATATTGTGAGGCCTAGTTTCAATGTGTATTTTGGTATAAAAAATAACAACTATCAATGAAAATATAGCAACATGGACTAAATATTTTTAAAATATACTTAAAAATCAATTTCTCCTCTAAAACAACACGGTATCACCAGAGGAAATACACAAGAAAGGGGTGAAATATAAATCTCAGGAAGGGAATAAAAAATATACGATATAAGAGGTATATAAATGTAACATAAGAGGTGTTATAATCATATTTTTGAACAATGAGGCATGATATAACATGATAAAATAATTCTAACATGGGAATGTGGCAATGATGTAAAACATGATATCATAAAGATAAATTAAGGATAAACACTAATAATATGTAACATTGTGTTCTTAAGATAACCTCCCACACCCCATAAATGAAATATTATGAGATAAATACACTACAAAATGCATTAGAGGGCTATATAATTCTTGGATTTCCCGTCACATTCATACATGTACATACATAAGTGCGCTGCATAGATCATAAAACATAGGGATATATTCCATCAATATTAACATCATGATAAAGGAATTTCGATTATATAACTTAAATCTCTAATAAATTAAGGATATTAATAATAAGGCGAATACCCTTTATACAGTATTTAATTTTTACTAGAAAATTTGACTATATCTAGAAATTGTGAAAAAATCACCATTGTCTAATTTAAGCATGATAATATCAAAAATAATATTTATTTTATTCAAATCCTTATCTATGTATAATAATTTACACTTTTAAACCAATAATGGGCATTAATTGAAAAATATTGGTGTTTTTTTGACAAAACCTGTTTTATGAATGTTAGATTTTTATTAAATCCATAAAATATATTATCAATTATTTTTAATAAATATTATTAAATTGTAATATTTCCTAAAAAAGTATTTAATAAAAAATTCTTGAATTCATTAATATTGAGTGACTTGATTGAAACTATACATTTTCCGAAAATAAAATTTGTGTTTAATTATATCAAAATCTATTTTTTATCAAACTCATTATATAATAATTTTGAAATTATTATTAAAAATGAATAAATATAATAATTTCCTTATTAAAAAGTGGATGGAACAATTTATTATATTAGGGACTGGATACGTTGCACTTTATAGCATTAGCGAATTCACTAAGGGTAAGGTATATCATAGTGATATTTTCAAGGGATGGTTCAGAAAACATGGTTTGGCCTATGATCATCATGATATTAGAATTATTACATAAATGGTTTCTATTTTACCTTATTTATTGAATATCAGATTGGAATTTTTCATGGTAAAATCCTAGTGATGTTATATCCCTTGGAAACTATGATAGATGAGCTTCATAGGGAATGATCCTACCAGTCAGGGCCATCACTTCCTTTGCTTATGTAAAATATATTTATCATAACCCTATATATATAAAAATATAAATGGTCACTATACAATGGATATGATATAAATTGTTATGATGCTTAACTATATTTTAAGTCTAATAGGATATAACATATAATATTCCAAAAAAACTAAAGTAGTGAATGTGTTGTCTCTAGATACATTACATAATAACGAATTTATTAATTCAAAAATGGAATCTCATTTATTGACATTTGGTTAGTTACATTCTTCCCCCCTTCATAAAATTATCACTTGAAATTTTATTTTCATATAGTAAAACATACAAGGATACTTCTATTTCATTTCCTATTCTAGTTCCCATATCGATTCCTAAAACATGTGCTTATGCCATAATTATTTTACTAAGAGAGGTGTCTTATTTCATAGAACATTGTATATATGTTATAAGATATTAATTAGATGATCCTTTTATGAAAGATTAATCTCCAATGGAACAACCTCAAGATTTGATACATGTGAGGGATCTGTTATGTACTTTCTCAATTGGGATAAATAGACCACATCATGTATTTGAGATAGGTTAGGTGGGAGTACCGGTCGATAGGCCACCTCTCATATGCAATCAAAGATCTAAAAGGGGATGATGTTTATTGGAATAATTTTTTCATTATTCCCAATCCTTGTGAATTTATTCCCTGGTGATATAAGAAGGAACAATTTTCCTCTAACCTCAAACTCCACAAATATTCAATGATTGTCTGAATAGATTTTCTCTTGAAATTGGGTGGATTTCATATCTCTTTGAATGGTTTAAACCTTCTCTATCACCTATTAGATAAGATAATGTTCCATATTGTACTCCCCAAATTTATCCTAGCATGTTGGAGTCTGAATGTTTTTTCCATACCAAGCATAATAAGGTTTCATTTGAATGATATAATGGAAAATTTCATTATATGATAACTATTATAGGTGAAGGGGAATATCCCAACATCCTTGAAAATCTATTGGATATGATCTCATCATATTCTATAGAGATTGACTTTTTATACCGACTATCCAAATGATCATGTTATGAAGTGTTTAATGTTATTTCTATATCCAACACTTGTTGAAGGCTCCTCCAAAACATCAAGGTAAACCTATAATCTCAATTAGAAACAATAGAAACTGAAACTCTATGTATTCTTAACACTTCCCATATAAATATATCTTAGATATTCTTCCAAGAGATAAAATTTCCTTGATATAAATTAAATGTGCTAACTTGGTAAGGTGACTGACTACATTCGAGATAGATTTATTGTATTTAGGTGTCATAAGGATTCGAGTGATAAAATCCACAGTCAGGTTTTTCCATTTCTATAATTGTATGAGAAATGGTTACATTGTTACCTTTGACTTTTTTCTCATCCCTAACATGTTGGAATATAATGAAACCTGATTAAAAGTCTGAAGTCTCCCTATACATGTTATCACAACATTGTTTTTCTTAAAATATCTATACAGATTTGTGGTTCATATAAGAATAGATAAGGATGAGCTATGTGTATCATCCATAAGTTCCCTCTTCAGTTTTGGTTTTTATGGGACATATAACTGGGTTATAGACCTTATAACTCCATTTTCAGATAGACAAACTTTGGAATATTCTCTATTTTTTTATAGCACCTCATCATCCATTTGATCCTTAATGATCCTCTCAAGAATGGATGGTTCAATAGTTAAATGATTAAGGTAGTTTTAAGATTATTTTATTATTCCCATATGCATCCTTTACATTTCTAAGAAGGTTATATCCCATGAAATACTCCTCATTGAGGGAGTTGAGGGATCCATTATACTCAGAGAATCTTCCACATAATTTGATTTTCTAGAATTGTAATGGTTTGAACAATCAAAATCCTTGATCAGTACTAACCACCACCATTGGTTCTTATTGACATCCTTTTATATAAATATATACATGGGTTTTTCATTGACTAGATATATGTCACACTTATCTCCTAGAGATAATGTTGCTAAATCATAAATGTGGATATCATTGTATCTGGTTATAGATCATGTATTGGACAGTTCTACCAATGGATATTTAATCAATAGGTGGAATAATATATCAATGTTTCATATTTCAAGATTACTAAACACAATCACTTTTTGAATTCATAGATATAGATCAGAAATTCTTCCTCACTGGTGGGTATTGTGTGCATTGGTGTAGTTATTCACATATTCGTTAGCTCTTTAAAGATTCATTTACATTCATCCATCCAGAAAAACATGACACCCGCCCTAGTAATCTTGGTTAGTGGTCTTGAATTTTTTAAGATGTTTCTCACAAATCGATGATAGTACCCAACTAATCCATGAAAAATACACATTTACGTAAAAAATGTTGGTTTGGACAATCCATTGATTTTATTTTTTATAGGTCCATATATATTATTTTTTTCTGATAAAAATCTCCAAGAATATTACTTTATCCATTTAGAAATCATATTTTTTGTGATTATAAAATAACTTTTCCATTCGAAAATTTCCCAATACAGAATTTAGATGCTCCCAATATCCCTCATTTGTTTTTTAGTAGAAAGGAATATCATATATAAGGACAACCAAAAATATGTTGAGGTAATCCCTAAAGAATATATTGATCAAGTCTTTAATATTTCTAGACAATTAGTTCATCCTAATTGAATCACTATTAACTCATAGTTCCTATACATTGTATAAAATGACGTCTTGGGGATATGATACTTCTTCAGCTTTAAATTATAATATCCCAAACTAAGATAATCCTTAGAGATGTAATGGAATTCACATAGCTGATCAAAAAATTTATTAATCCTTGTAATGGGATACTTTTTATTCATAATGATTATTTGAAATCAAGACAATAAATATAGAGGCACATTGACCCATACTTCTTCTTGATGGAGAGGAACAGTACAACCCAAAGTGAAGGAGTTTTGAATATAAAACCTTTATGAAATTTATCCTATAAATTATTCACAAAATTATAATGATCAATAGTGGAAATTATATATGGGGACTTGGATATTGAAAAATATTCACGTATAAGTTCAAATGGGAACATAAAAACTTGGATAGAAGGAAGACATGAAAATTCATTAGGAAACACCTTAGTGAATTAACTCACAATGGGAAAGTCTCAATGAATTATTTTTTCCATAGTATCAATCATGTGAGAAAGATACATTTTCTCATAGGGGAATAATATACATTCTTGAGATGATGATACCAAAGGATATTTATCCTCCTCCATGCACTTTAACAAAATTATAGGATGATTAGTAATACAGAGGGTGATTTACTTATATTGAAGTTTTTTAGATATATGTAAATAAAGAAAATACATACCCATAATTTCATTAAATATATATAAAGGGATTTTCATAAAGCTTTATAGTAAATTCATCCCATATATTTGGACAAGGGATGAGTTTTATTCTTGGGATGCAATAATTGAACCATTTATTATCTTAACTGATAACTCGACATACAAGTTCGAAGGTGGTGTTTGAATAGTTATACTAATATTAAGTTATAATAAAGAGTGAATATAGCTAAAATAAAATTTTATGTTCACTATTATTGAATGAATAACTACTATACCTAACATTAGATCATTGTATGGATCCATTATAGTATTTGCAATTCCATAATCTCTCGCTTTCTAAATAGGAATTAGAGGTCATTTTCATTATTTTTCATTTAAGACACATTACTTTGGGTGTCTATTCACATAGTTTCCTTGTTCCATTCAATTAAAAAAATGTAAAATAGGCTGAGGGTTGACCATAGTATTCATTTATTCCATCACATTGGTGGGTTTCTCCCTTTGGAAATCACTAACTAGGTGACCTTTCTTCTGAAACTGAAATACATTCCTTGTCTACATTAAGAAATTATTGGGATTCTTATTCCCAATTTTTTTACAAGTGTCTTGTTATAATATCTTATCCCCAAACATTAATACATATCATTGAAAGAAATTAAATTCTATTATCCAAATCCTGTCTCTAGCCATGTGAGACCCTTGAGATTCACTGATTTTTATATTTAATTTTAGGTATCATAAAAAAGAATCCTCGTTGCTATCAAAGTATCAATTAGAAATGGATTTTTTAGACTCATATTTAGCCTACCAAATAAGCATTTGACTTTTCTTTTATGGGTAATGAAAAAGATAGAGGGGTATTGGAAATGTATTTTGATGTTTTCCTTATATAACCTGATGAATTAGTTGCCCTTTTTCTTGAGGATAAGTAAGTCACTCTCCATTTTGATCCAGATATTGTGAGTAAAATATTGTTTGGAAATAATTTTATATAATTACTTCAACTCCATCACCATGGTATCCTCCTAAAGATTGTTATTTTCCAAAAACATAATGCTTTGATAAACATCTCATTATAAATGTAAACAACCAACATTACATTATCTTGCTTAGATCATTGATGAATGGAGTATAACATTTCAATGGATTTGATCCATTTTTCTATGATGAATGGATTATGATATCAATTAAAATTCAGAGGCCTTCGTTGAATAATCGTCTCAATTTCAACATACTATTTATTTATGAGATTCAGGATTTCTTCATAATTCAGGTTTATATTCAAAACCCATTTCAATTGTATAACTATTTTCATGAATTTCATGACTCCTTCACCTATCGGGTTGGAAATATATTTTCGATAGTCCTCACATTTTCCATCACATTGATTATTGACCTAGTTCTTCCCTTTTTTGGATATTTAATAGAGCAAATTGAAAATTAGGGATGGGTATTTTTAAAATATTAAACACATAAATTCTAATCCATGAAAATTGAATTGATAAATCATAAATGATATATATTCCTTAACCTATGAATTTCTATATTTCAATATATAATTTTCCATAATCTATTTGAAAATATAAAATATTCTGGCCATTTTGTTCTCCTCGGAATAGTTAATAAAGGGATTCTAAATTTTTAATAGAATATACAATGGATGTTGAAAACCAAGTGTTTATTAATTTAAAATTTCTATTCACTAGAAGTATATTGATTGTTGATCAATTACCCCTTTTTGAGTTTATTACCCCTAGGTACAACTATACCAGAGACACATCCACTTGTATTATCTAGACATAAATGTATTTTCTTGGAAACCACTTACTCTATACATTAGAAATATTTTGGGATGTTTTCATATGTTTATTATTTTCCCTAAGGCTTTCACTATAGTTTTATAATCCTAATACCAAAAAAACTAGAATTTTCTCCCATAACAACTATGAAAACCCAAGTATTTTTACACATTAATTCATGATTTATTATATAAATATACACATAAAATAACCCCAGAAGATTGTGAGGGCCAATTTATTTTGGTAATTAGGTATATAAAATAAAAAAATTCATTTCAAATAAATTTACAAAAACTAAAACACTTTAACAAGTTATTAAAAATCCATTGCTAATCTAAAAATGCATGGGATAATATGGGGATGTAGATAATAAATGTGTGAGATATTAAGCCCAGTAAGGCATTAAAAAAATAGAAGAAGGTAAAGTATTTAGTGTAAAAAAATAAGTGTTTAAATGTATAATAAGAGGGGTGATAATCATAATTGTAAACAATTAGTCGTGATATAAATAGATATCGTAAAGGCAACACGGGAATGTGGAAATGACATAAACAATTATATCATAAACATAATTAAGGGATAAAAACCAATAAAACATAATATATTGTGATTAGGATAACCTCTCATGAACCATACATATATTCTTAGGAGATTAAAAATATTACTCAATACATAGTAGGTCCATATAATTCCAGGACCACCCATTACATTAATATCATGTACATGCATAAGTGTTCCACACAGTTCATACCACATAAGGAGGTATTTCATTAATTTAAACCCCAATATTACGTAGAGTGAGTAAAATAAAAGTAAATACAAAATCAGTGATGTATTTGTGAAACTAGGTGAATACCCTTCAGTGTAAAACGTAAATTGGTATTCCCTATACAAAAGTTCTTCATTGAAAGTCACATGATAATTTAGGCAGCATAACGGGTGAACAGAAATGTTTATAAAATGGATGAATGGGAGAGAAAGGAGTCTATAATTACTTTTTAATTATAATTATAGTATGTGGTATGAGTAAAAACAAATCCAAACATGAACAACTTGAAATTAAAAGGCATGACATAAAGATGAATATTGAATAAAGAGGAAATGGAGAAGATCCCTTACCATGAGAGGATGCTTCTAAAAGATTTGGAGGGGCTTCGTAAGGGCTATAAGGAAACTTTTTAGGAATATAGAAAGTACAGGGTAGAAGAAATTCTTGGTAAAAGGGTTTTTAGTGAAAAGTAATTGGATTTTGGGTGGGTTTATATTGCAAAATGTGGGCGATTATTTATTAATTTCTAAACTTATGTTTTGAACTCTAAAACATAAAATAATCCAATCAGTAAAATATACCATGGGTTTTGTCTATTATTTATAAAAAATTGGATTATATTTAATTATTATATATTACCATGAATTTAAATAATTAAAATAATACCCTTGGTGATGTGTAGTGATTCATGTTTATAATGAAGTTATTTTAAAACAATAAAATATAATATTGTCTTAGAAGGATTCATTATGGGTTTATAAAATTCATTAAATAACCACCAAAAATAAATTATTTTAAATGTAATAGAAAATTTTGTGTGTGTAAACTCTTTATAGTATTTATTACACCCCTTTTGGAATTTTATGATGTCATAATAACATCATATATTTATATCATATTTTATTTTGACCCAAAAATTGAGTTGTATCTAAAAATTATGAAGAAATCACCTTTTTCAATTTTTGAGGTCATAATTTAAAATATAATATATATTTTTTCCAATTAATTATAAATGTAATAGAATTTAAAATTATCAATAAAAAAACACATTATTGACCCAAAAATTGAGTTGTATCTGAAAATTATGAAGAAATCACCTTTTTCAATTTTTGATGTCATAATTTAAAAAATAATATATATTTTTTCCAATTAATTATAAATGTAATAGAATTTACAATTATCAATAAAAAACACATTTATGGAAAATATTGATTTTTTGAATAATCATTTTTTACCCTTATAAAAATTAATCTTGACTTCATAATATTATATTATCATTTATAATGAATAAATATTTTTTACAATCATGTATTATTAAATAATAATTCAATTAAAAAATTCTATAATTCATTAAAATATAGTGTCTATTGAATGTATAAATATCCAAAAAATACAATTTTCATTTCACCATTTGAAAATATAATTTTTTAAACAAATTCTCTAATAATTTAAAATGTAATACAAAAATAGGATAAATATAATGATTATTTTATTAAAAAATAAATATAAAAATTTATAACCTTAGGGATATAAACACATCCCTTTATTACACCATTGAATTCTCTAAGGGTAAGGTGTGAAATGGTTAGATTTTTATAGGGTGGTTCAGTAAACAGCGTTTGGGTCGTGGTCTCAATACGCTTGAACTTCTCCCAAGAATGGTTTCAAACATGATTTATGTGTTGAAGATTTTATTAGTATTTTTCATGGGAAAATCCAAGTGATGTTATCTCCCCCAAAATCTTTAACATACGAGCTTAATAGGGTAATATTCTACTGGTTAAGTTTATCACTACATTTTTCTTAGTAAAATGGATTTATCATAACCCTCTTTATATTATAATCTCAATTGTCCATGTAAAATGGGTATAATATGAAATTTTAAGGTGTTTAATGTTCTTTTATATGTGACACTATTTAATATATAATTTAACAAAATAAATAATGTAGTTGTTGTATTTTCTATTTCTACATTACTTTTTAATGCATTTATTAATTCTAAAAGGGATTTTCATTTATAAATGTTATGGAAATTAAAAAATTCTTCCACTAATCTGTTATTATACTACCCATGAACTTGATCTTGTGTGGTTATTTTTTTCCCTAAAGCTATTGTGACATTATCTTACTGGTACGTGGTTTTTGGTCATTACTAATTATGAGATACTATAATATATATTCACTCACTGGGATTTTAATTTTCATAAGAAGTGATTTATAAATATATTATTATATTAAAAATTTTAGGTATTTTATACTTTATTGAAAAAAATTAATTGATAAAATGAGTGGGAAATCATGTAGGGATATTTCTCCAGAGGTAGGAGAAGGGTAGAGGGCAATGGGAGAGCTTACAGAATTTTATTTTGAAAGATAGTAATTCAGTGGGGGTGTTTTCCTATGTTAGATGAAAATGTATTTTTCGTTGTTTTAGATATTAGAGAAGTGTTATTTGGGTTATATTGAGGTTACGATGTAGTTAGATTATATAATTTTGGGGGATTATCTTGAGATATGTAAGACAAATCTCTGTATGATATATATAGAACATATCTATCTTATAATGTATCTATATCAAAGGTTCATTGTGACATAAAGAGCATGTTGTATTAGAAGGGATGAAAAGGCATTTGGATTAGTTGGTCTCTCAGCATTTTTCCGATTAGTGGATCAAAGCTGAGCTTCAAGATCGAGATGCTATATTGTAGATATTGAATGTCCCTTAATGGAATTGGGAGAACATATTGATAGGTTTCAACTCTCATGTTTCTCAATCATTAAGTTTATATGATTTCATCTAAGGGTCTATAGATTATTTGATAAAATCATGTAATATCTTGGTGATCAAGGAATTCAGTTCACATAATTTCATGTCATTTCCATGAATTATTTTAAGATAATATATGGATTATTTTTGAGACCAGGTTATGAGATGACATGTGATTCTGAGGCCCAATGTTCCTGAGATAAATGTATGAAAAATATAATAATATTTAATAGTACACAGGCACATTTTTCCTAAAAAAGTGGAATAAATCCAAAATATGTTTCTGGATCTGAAATCTGAGGGCACCATTGGATTTAAAATAGTGTCTTTACCCTAGTAACAACCTAACTTTGGTTGGTGCAGGTGATTTTCAAAAAAAAATCATGGGTGAAAAATTAATAAAATTAACTAAAAGAAATATTTTTCTCCTCGATGCAATAGAATTCCCCCCTATATGTTCACATCTAAGGCATTTTTCCCACAGATTGACACTAAACCATAGAGACATAGACATTGTTTGATGAGAGCATTCATGGCAGAAAATAATGGATCATGATCAGATTGTGGATCATCATACTAGAGAATTAAGAGGATTTTGTCAACAGAGGAAATGAAATATTGTTACTTCAAAGATCGAACCAAACCCAAGATCGAATGTTTTTTATGTGGATTTTCCCAATTCATAATTTTTGTAATGAATGAAAATCAATCTAATAAAATATTGATTTATATATCAGTCTCATGATTGTATGGGATTATTTTTGTGGGGTTTATTTGGGAGAATTATTTCAAAATATCTTTATTGATTAACTTACAAAAATGAACCGAGATCAACATGAACATCGATCAAGGTTAATTTTTCCCATTTTTTGTTCTTTTCTCCCCAAATTCATCATTTAAAACAAATTTCTTTGTTTGATCCATGACTCAACTATTCTCAAACAATCGATCGTTAGACACCCATTTATTGGTGCAATGATCTAGTATCATAGATCTGGGATCATCACTACATGAAGGAGGTGTGACGATAGAGATAGAATGAATCAGATGATGGATGATTCTCAAAATTGCGTTCTTTTGAGTTCTATGGTGCACATTGAAGAATGATGATTTGATCCATTTTTCAATATTATATGATGATGGGACACATTGTTTGGTGGTGAAATGGCATTGGCTTCCTCGGATATTCCATTTTGTGGTGAATCGCCGCTTGATCAACGGCGGAGCACCGACTGGGATGAACGGAGGAAGAATAGTGGTTATGGAAAATCCTAAAGAACACAATGTGTAATCCTGGATTACACGGTGTGTGGGGGACCCTATCTATGGGGCTAGGTTTTTGGATGGAGTTAAGGATAACATTGAATATAACCACCCATCACACAGCATGTGACCCTACCTAGTTGACTCGGCGTGTATATAAGAAGTACATGGTCACTTTTTAGACTACACGGTAATGGACACGCTGTGTAATCCCATATGGACACAACTTGGCATACAAAAATTAGTATACAGACATGGCTTAGGTACACAAACACAACCAGGTGACATGAGTAGGGATCAATGTTTCTATACATGGATTATATTTGGAGACTACATGCCATGTGAGGTTCTTCCACACATGTAAGACATGGGATAGTTGGGCATGCCATGTACCCCTTTGGACATGCCATGTACTCCCATAAAGAGTGAATGAGGCTCTTTTTTTCATATTTTGGACCATTATAGGTTGAGTGAATTCCCTTAGTCCTTTTCCTCAACGGTACAATGTGACATTACGTCCATATTACTAGATTTCAATCCACTCTAGAGGAAGAGTCTTAGATAGAGTTGTGGTGTCCCTCTCTGATACTAGAGTGAAATAATCTATCATCCCTAAAAGAGTTTGTGTAATCAGCGTAAACTCCTTAAGCAGGGAATTGATCCTCTATCTAGTGGGTTGTATAGGGTGGGTTTCATTAATTATAGGCATGTGATCCCCTATATAGAGGGTTGATCAAGATTTGATTTTTGGTGTCCCCTAGATGTTCGGGGTGTGACCCCCCTATATGTGTATGAAGGTTGTTCCAGATTGGGTTAATGGCGCCCCCAATAGTTTTGGGAATGAATCCCTCTTTTTGTATCATAGTATTATTTTACCAATGAATTTTCTTTGTGTGGGGCCTAAATGATCTATACCTCTTCGTCGAGTGTCTCCGATGAAAGAGTGGAACATGGAGTGGGATCTCCTGGAATGAGGTTTTCTTCGAAAAGAACATTGTGTCTTGTAGTTGGTTATGAATTTCTGATGGTGTGGTGTCTCTCCTATGTATATATGGGCTGTTCATATGTACTTCTTGTATCTTTTATACATTTATACATATCGTATTGAGATTAATAAACTTGGTGTCTTATGATTGATGTTTTATGGGTTTCATATTGAGTATTGTTATAATCACCAATGCACAGGCTTTTCTTGCACGTTTCATGTTTTGTGTAGATTGAGGCCCTTTTGATGGTTTCCCAAAAAGAAAAGGAGTGGGTAGAGTATAGGTTTAGTTGGGTAGAACAAGGTTTTTATCGATTTTGTACCTTTGACATAGTCCTCACCATTAGAGAAGGATGGACTTTATATTGGTTCAGTTTTAATTGTGCTACAAACTCTTTTCGATGGGCTTGTTTTTTGCGCTGTTTAGTTTTCCATTACCTCATGCCATACTTTGGTTGTGATATATTATCTTTATGCATGCATTCTATTAGTATTTTTGTGTAAATTTCAATATTTGTTTTGGGTTTGGAGATGTGTGTTTGTTCTTGTACATTAGTATAGTTCCTCCCAATTGTGTGATATGCCCACTCAACGATAGTCACCAACCCTTGTCTTATTGGAAGGAAGATTGGGGTAGTAATGGGTCGGACCCTGGTGGGTCTAGTTGTGACAATGAAGTATATGTTTTGTTGAGAATTTATGTAGATAAGTTGGTGTGTCCTCCAAGGGTTCTAGAATTGATCATATTTATTCATGGTCATTGTTTTACCTCAATAGTATATAAGAGTATAAAACATAATTTTAGCTCCCTATTATTCTATAATCAACCTTCTCATCACTTGATATATGGCTAAACAAAGTATACTATAAAAACACTAGAGGTCATTTTGTGGGTATGTGTTCTAAATTTTAGAGTATCATGGTGAAGAAAATACATTTGGTAGAGTTTTATTAAAAACTGTAATTATTCGTTTTGCATCAGAATGCATTCATTCATATCATTTTATAAGTGGAATTATATACCTCCATTCACTTGGAAGGAGGTAAGATTTTCAGGGACTATTAGATTAGTTTTAGATTAAATAAATAAAATAGTAGGTATTGATGGTTGTTAAATAGATGAAGGCTTCTCAAAACTTTCAAAAGACATTTGTTAACCAGAAAATGATACTTACAGGGTTCAATGTTAGAGATCTTCTATTTTTTAAATTTATTCCTCATCATGGTTGATTTATGTAATATGTATTCCCCCTAGTTTAATAGGCCATTTGATATGTTAGTTTGAGATTGTGGGGTAACACATTGATTGGATCTTTATTAACTGGGGAATTAATTCATAACATCATCCATGTGAAACAACTTAAAATATATATTTAGGATGTCACTAATGTCTTTCAATAGGGTGATTTGAATACTGAGGATGACCTGGAATTTATGAAGAAGCTGATTTTGATTCAATATCCACATGATAAAGTTATATAAGGATGTTTTATTCCTTTGGTTCATGTCTTGTGGAGTTATGGTATATAGGTGGATTATACTTGGGAGTGAGAGTCACATATACAAGTTTATAATCCATTTTTTATCTTATATGGATATTGGAATTATTTATATTAATCTGGTGGAATTTTTTCTCTTTCTATCCTTGGGATTTTGTGAAGGTGATATTTTTATTTAAGATGTATATCATGGAATGATTTTTCTTTTAGTGTCATTTTTTTCTAGGTTTAGTTTTTTATTCTCAAGAATGAGAATCATTTGAGAGGTGTCTATGATAAAGAACTAAATTTTTCTTACCGATAAATATTTGGTGATTAATTAATGTAGTTTTGAGGTAGTTTTTAAGGTTAAGGGTGCAGGAGAATTTTAGTTTTAGCTAAAAATCCAATTAGAAAAAAATAATTTCGTAATGAGATACGCTTGTATGATGATTTATCAACCAGTGGTGTAGATAAATATATATTTCGTCTAGGTGTTATTCATTGATGGTTACATCTTAGTTTATGTAATTCAAGTGAGATTATCTATATTAAATTACAATACCTAATGTCAGGATTCCTTACTGTTTCTATTAGTTTAACTATTTCATTGTGATTATTTCATATTTTTTCATGATTTATTTTTTAATAACTTAACGCTAAGTGGATTTTTTATTGTGAAATATAAGGGAATAAAGGCTATGATAGTCAGGAGTCTTGAAATTATAAAAAATGTATACCTTTAAACCATAATATACCTTTGAATTATCAAATTTTAATGGTTCTTAACCATGTGTTAGTGGGGGAGATAAAGATATATTCATGGTGGTTTTTGGTTGTTGGTTTGACCAACCACCATTACAATGTAACCCAGGGAATTTTACCATTTTTTTGATTATTCTACTTTAATTTTAAATTCTATTGGTTTATTTAATTTTATTTGTTTTATTTTGTTACCACTCACTTATAGATTTAATTTGGGGTCATCTTGATGATCTATAGTTTCCTTTCTTTACTATTTAATTCTGTTCACTCCAAAAGGATAGATTTGAAATGATTTGGAAAATCACAATTAATTATTTATATTCTTCTACTCATAATTCAACTTATTTTAAATTATCTTGTGGATCCTAGTTAATTATAGCATTGATGATTTTTTAGGTATTTATGTGTTGTTATTTTTGTAAATGTTTGTTTTATTAGTGAAGAATTTTGGTTTCCATCTCATTTTTCCATTTTGGTAATTTAGTATTTTGTTTGTGAATATCCCCCATGGGTAGTAAAATTGGTATATGATTGTGGCTTTTTTCTGAATATACCATTATATATCCATTAATTTTTACTCCATAGATTCTTTTAACAAGTGAGAAATTCTAGGTATTCAAATAGAAATTAGTTTTTTTCGTTATTGAGAACATAATTTGACATAATAGATCTGTGGAGTATAAAAATTCCATGAATAAAAAGGAGGCTCCTTTATTTGATGGAAAAATGACATGATGCATTTTATCGATATAATTTTATTATATTCAAAAACAATTTAGTGTGGAAAAGGTATATATATATAAATAATTCCTTTTTAGGTGTCTCAATTGTGGAATGACTAGATATCACTGATAGAAATTTAGTATATACCAATGGATTTGAACTGTTGAAATGCTGGAAAACCATTGGTATAATTTATACCAAATGGTTTCCAAACCATTTGCTAGTACGACATTGAGAGAGGCATATCCCAACAGTTCTACTTCAATAGTTTGTATAAATCCCTATAAATGTCAGTATGCAAATATTTTAGGAAAACTATTGGTATATATTTATACTAATGGTTTATTAACCATATATGTATAGTATATTTTATTAGTTTACCAATGTATTTAAAATCTTTAGTATAATGTTTTACCAACAACTCTAGTAAATTGTTGGTAAATCCATGCATTTCAATACTATAGAAACGGTGTGAATCCATTGGTATAGAGTTTTTTCTAAAATTCTGTACATCAACTAGCCGTAATACCCTTAATTGCATATACCCCCATACCACACATAAAACAACACAAAAAACACCTCAAATAGCACATAAAAACAAAAAACATCTTCAGCCATGGCATGTAACAGAACATATTATTCTTTATTTCAATATTCATATGATCACCACTCTTCCAACTAACCCATTTAAATTTTGATTGGTGAAAACATCTCAAAATTTTGACATTACACAAAATGATCAAAAATATTTTATCATCGAGTAGTCAATGGCTTGTTTTATACTCACCATGACATAGTTAAAACTAATTCTTTATAAAATGGCATAAAAAATGATTATTTCTTGGGTATAAAACATCTTTCACCTCCCATATTAGAATTATAAATCCTTGTTGTTTTGCTATTTTTTATTGATTAATTTAGTATTTATAGAACTATTGATTTTCTAGAATAGGTTATTGATGATAGACACTAATTTTTATAGACATATTTAAATGAATTTTTGTATTGAAATTGAGTATAATGATTACTCAAAGAGAGATTGATGAAACCATCCATGAATTTATGGATTAAGGGAGCCATCATAATCACCTTGATGGTAAGAGACCAATAAACTTTAGAATGTTGGAATGATATTGGATCCAAATGGTGTCATATAATGTAACACCTCAAAAGATAATGAATCAGAGTAAGATGTATAAGAAGTGGTATAACGAAAATGAATAAGCTCAAGTTCTTCATCCAAGAGTTTTAGTGTACGATTTGGTGGATCTTGTGACTCACCAGAGGTTTCCTGGGTAGTCTGAAGGTCCAGTGGGAATCCATTGAGAGTCTGATAGATTTCAATGTGATGGAATTGTTTTCCATAATGTTTAAAAATGATGTGTCTATGGAAACATACATATGAAAGTCCATGAGCATGGGAATAGTTCACAAAAGCATGTCTTGGAAAAGATTTCTTGGAACTAATAGAGGTTGGTAAGGAGATAACAATGAAGGGGATACTAGGAGGGCCCCTGAACATGGGTGGTTTTGGAAGGGAGGGTGGTGAACATGGGGAGGGTGTATTGGATAAGGATGGGTACGGTTGTAAAATAGTTACAATACCATGTAAAAAATAGAATTCATAGAATCCAATTATAGATAATGAAATAAAGATACAAGTAAGACCACTGACCCTATCAATCCTTTGAATGTCGAATCATATATTAAATATCAAAATACCCTAATTAATTTATCTAAAAAGATGAAAATAAATTGGTAAAATGTACTCTGATTAATGATATATATTATTTAGGATACCCAATAAAAGCATAATGTGACCAACCAAATCACACATATATTCATTCATAGAAAATCAAAAAACATCAAATGTTATTAATATCAATAAAAAATGTAACATATCAATTTGGAACTCATCACCATCACTGTCACTATCATCACTATAATCATCATCCCCATCGTCATCCTCATCCTCCCTTGTACCCCTATCCTCATTCCTATCCTCATCCCCGTCCTCATCCCAAACCTCATCCTTGGCCTCATCCTCATCCTCAACCTCGTCCTCCTCCTTCGCCTCAACCACTCCACTCCCTCAACCTCAACCTCTACCTCAGTCTCAACTTTATCCTCATCCCTGACCTCTTCCTTACAATAACTAGGAACATAATTATCTCAATCACTACTAGAACTACTTCCCAGTACACTATATATTGAACACATCAACAACATATATTCATCACAAGCTGTGCAGACCTCCAGTGGAAGTGATCGACAAAAACATTCATCAATTTAAAAAATTTAATGTTTTCCCTAGAAGACCGTTCTTCCACATGTGTTTCCCTTTTCTAGCCTCTTATAACCATTCCTTAAACTTTTCAAACTCGGTGGCACTACAAATTATACCTGTAGAGGGCCAATACCTCATTTGGGCTACAATCTTCTTGTTATGGTAGTATACTATACTAGGGTGCTCATCTCCCAACAACTGATATAAGTGATTATTTGGCCAAAAATTGTCCGGTTCCTAGGAATCAAGGTCCTCTATATCAGACTATTAAAAATATAAATTTATTATTATGTTAAAATATAGATATTAATATTTTAAATCAATAAAGTAAAACATACAATCTTCTACTATGTTGGTTTTTTAACCGCACTTCCATTTTTTTCTTCTACTTGAGAAAAAAAGTTTTGCTCAAGGCACACATCCTTCAATATTCAATACTTGAATCAACAATGAGATTGAATGTTGGAAACCATAATTAAAAATAGGTTACCAATAATCTATTTCATAACTAAAATTATATGAAAAATTTACAAATCAAATAAATTATTGAGGAAACAATAGAAAGTGAAACTCTTAAAGAAAAATTATAAACACCTGTTGTACCTGCTTCCTCTCATGATCTTACATCATATTACAACCCAATATGTAGAGGTATTTTTTAGAATCAATGTTGTTTTCTAGAATATTCCTAAATAAAATTTAGTAATAAAAAAGATATTATTACTAAAAAAACATGCAAAGATTCATTTAAATACCTCCAATGTGATTATTATCTTAAACTTGGTAGTCATCCAAAGAGTAATCATTTTCTATTAATATTTAATTGGAAAATCATCCACAATAGGTACCACTTAAAACTCTATTCCAAATATGTAATTCCATCCAATATATAATTAATTCTTATAGTCTCTCCAAATATCACCTAACTCCATTAGACGTGCTGGTTATGCACCCTCACCGTCGAGAAAATTAAACCAAAGTTGACACTAAAATATTAATTCATATAAATTTAAAAATAATAATACATTAAATACAATAGATTATTTTACCCATATTTGTGCCCAATAATTATCCTTGACTTAGTTTCACAACTATTTCCTGGATATCGGTTTGATAAAAATGATGTTAGAGTATTTGGAAAGCGTGAAAAAAAATCTCCGACACTACTACCCTATTTTTTCTATAATTTGGTTGTCTTCATTGTAGCCCACCATCAAATGAATGTGGCATTTCTACACCGAACATTTGTGTGTATGCTCCCTCCCCAACCGACTATCATTAGATGTATCTATTATGATAGAAAATAAAATATTATATCAATACATGTTATAAGGAAAAAAATTTATTGTAAAAAAACTTGTTAGGGGTCTAAAATATATCTATGGTAGTCTACTCAATGGGAATATCTAGATCCACTACCATCGATGGAAAATCACCCTATACTAGTGGATTGGGTCCTAGTTTATTCTTTATACACATAATATATGATGGGGAATGAGTCAAAGAAAGAATATAGAAGCCCAGGGAAAAATAAGTATATGGGGAAGAAGATAGAATGGATGGCTGATCAACTATATAATATGGATGAGGAGTGGGGATCATTATGGGATATGATAAAGATGGATGTGGAAGAGCAGATTTGAAGGTTGGTGAAAACATCAGAGGCTTAAATATCCCATGTGTCCCTAGTGACATAGCAGGATCATAATGTGTGGAAGATGGTACGTCAGTTGGAGGGGCATGGTCTGAATAGTACGCTGACTGGAGAACCTAGCTCTCGTACCACCCCCACCTCATACCAATGACCTAATTACTGATACCACTACTTGGATAATCATTTAATAACTATAACATAAGTGTTGTATCAGCCAAAAAAGTTTTAAAAAAATTTAATCACATGCCATTAAATTATATATATATATATATATATTCGAAATAAAATACTCACAAGAGGAACTAGTGGAGGAATTCCTATCTCAACTATACGATGATGATTATTCGTCATATTTTTTCTTCAATGGTCCTTATATGGTTTCATTTACTTTATTTGAATTCAAATGTGTATGTAACTAGAAAATGAAAATAATATTGTGTAACCAAAAAACAAAAAAAAGGGCCATGACTTATTTGTATTAAGTTAGTTCATATTTTCGATTAGTTAATTTATCTATTTTTTGGGTTAGGTAATTATTTTCATTGGGTTTGGTATCCAAATCAATTAGTTTAATATTTTCAATTAAATTCATCATCATTTTTTTAAAATTTAACTTTATTGGATTTGTTTGGTTTGGTAGGTCTGAATACAATACAATTCAATATTATAAAATGCAACTCAAAGAAAACTACAACTAGTAAATAATGAAAATGAACATGAACGTCTAGTTGGATAAAAAATATTTGTAATCAATGGTAAATCAATTTGTATAGCACAAACTTCAAAAACTCAATTCAAGCTAAACCAATGGAATTGATAACATAGATGAATGCTTCTTTATATTTCCCACCACAACTTCATGTTCTTAATAAACAATAAAAATTGAAATATTGAAGTAATCATAATTAATAAATTGATCAAGGACAATGGGAGAAGGGATGGTGTCAATTCCATCATAACCATCATCAAAACTATTTATTGGTATTGCTTCAATAATGGAAACCAATTCAGGTAGAATATGATCTTTGACATAAAAAACCTTTTTTCCATTGATGCCAATTCGACTGGTTCATCAGTAGAAAGAGTTCAAGCCATGTAAATTACTTGAAATCCAACTACATAATATGGATGAGGAGTGGGAATCTCATGTTATTTTCTCCTTTAGTGATAATAAATATGTACCCATTGATCATAATTTATTTACATTCACAAACATGGTATTAGTACCAAAATCCAACGATCTTATTTACTCAGTGACAGTGTTAGCAGAAAAAATTGATACCTAAAATATAATCTTATATCAAAATTAATAAAATATTCATTTAATTTAATTATGAAATCAATATTTCTACCTTGAATTTAAACTAATAAGAAAACTCATTGATATGAAAAGTCCATCTCCATCTCAATAATAAAGAATGATGATTTCCATTTATCATTTCCTCATGTTCCCTATGGATAAAAATAGAAATTTTTTAACAGATATGTACAATTACTATAGATGAGATAAGATATACATGACCAATTTACTTACTTGATGTAGAAATTAAAAAAATCACAGTTGGACAACACTGTATGATGTGCCATCTTCCTCTCATCAAGGCTAAATTTCCTCAAAGAATATGATCTGAGAAATAATCATATTCGAGGATTTTATGGAAAACAATATTCAATTTTCACATACTATTATTCTCAAATTCACATTAGTCTATTCATTCTTGTAGTTAGATCAGATAAATATGTTGTTCCGAAATCCATACAATCTTGATCCAAGCAACTGTTCACAATAGAACCAGCTGAATGATTCCTATTTTGGATATAATATTTCAATATATAAATATTTATTTCAGTTGGATATATCCAATGAAAAGTTATATGTCCCCCAAGGAGTATTTCCATTTCCATATGGACAGTCAGATTCATTATGCATGTAAAAAAATATGGAGGAAATATTTTCTATAACTTAAACAAAATTAATGGAGTCTCCACAATTTTTTTTATAATAATGTCGTGGAGAAATTCACAGTACAAAGATATCTAAACAAATGGACCAATCGAATAACTGACTCCCATACATTATTGGAAAAAAGATGACATATTTCTATTGGAATCAAATCATGCAAAAGAATGTGATAATCATGAGTCTTTAATGATTTCAACTTCAAACCTCTTCCTTGGACCCATTTTTATATATTTCTTGAATAACCATCATGAAAATTAATAGTCTCTAGTACTTCCATAAATTGATTTTTTTCTACAGGTATCATCACCTAAGAAAAACATAGAACATGCCATTTATTTTCACTAATACACACAAGTTGCAATTCTGGTCTAAGCCCCCAATCCACAAATTCAAGATGAGATCATAAATCACCTTTTATCTTTCCTTGGACATTTTGATCAATCAATATCATCATTTCACATATATTATTTTGAATTTTCATTATGTCTAAGAAGAGATATAACAAATTGGTTTAACAATAAGGAAACTTAATTAAGATACTACTCTTCTTCCAAATGTAACAGGTATCATTGGAAATATTTGTCCCCTTTCTTGAATTCATTTAAACCTTCTCAATTAAAAAACTGAAATCATTCAATTTATTAAGAACACAAGTTCTAGATATACGCTGAGGTGGATCATCGGTCTCCATGGTACTTTAAAATCATCGACGATTATTTTTATATGGATGGTACAATAGAAATAATCATTGATGTCCCATAAAACTAAAACTAAAATGATATTTCAGTCTTCTGGATCGATTATTCTTCATACAAATAAGACATGATAGTTTTCCCTTCATTATCCATACGTATATCATTGCAAAAACAAGAAAATAATTGGTCGTCCACATAATCAGATCTCGCATATGAAATATGTCTTCCAAACATGCATCGTATGTGCGCGCACACACATCCTAAAGAAGATTTAACTCTTTTACTAAAGGTTTAATGTATACTTCTATATCTTTGATTGGAAAAGAAAAGGAAAATATATCTATAATCATGAAATTGGAACTTTTCATAATACACAACCATGGGAGAAGGTTATAAATGTGTACGAAAACTGGCCATGTGCTATTTGAAGTAAGCATATTCCCAAATATATTTAAACTGTCACATGAAAGACCCAATCTCACATTACGCACATTAGGAGGAAAATAATGAAATCAAGCATCAAATCTCAACCATGAAAATCCATCTGTTGGGTGAATGAACTCTTCCGTATTCTTCTGTCTATCGGTATCATTCCATCACATTTTATTGATATTTCATCATACATGAAACGATTCTGGAGTGTAGGGATCATTGGAAAGTGCCACATTACTTTATGTGGCACAGGAGATGATGTTCCATCATCTTTTAGTTTCCATGGAGATGTTCCATTTTTAATACAATCATTTATTTCAACTGTTTTCTCCCAGAATAAGCTGCAATCTTGCAGGCAAGCATGAATTTTGATTTTGGTAAATCAATGTTTTTCTACTTACTACCTTGACATATAATGGTTTGAGAAAATATCTGCATCATCTAGAAGTAATTCCTTAAAGAAAATAACAATGTAATCAATGACAGTATTCAAAATCCTATACATGGTTTTCCTAGGAAACAATCAGAATATAAATTCAAGCCTTTTCATTTTACAACAATGCCGATATACTGGACTCCTCGCAACATCATTCAATTTTTTTACTCTATCAACGTAATCATTTTCATTAGATGCATCATTAGTTCTAGTATCTATGTATACTTCAGTGTAAATCCTTTTCTTCCCATGATGGGTAATAAATAGAAATTGGTCATATATCAAATTATCCAATTTAGTCATCTAATTTGGATCATTATGATTTTTAGATTATATTTTTCCCCATTGTGATGCCACACATAGCAGTTTGTTTGAAAACTATATTTGGTTATATGTTAGCTACCTTATTCATGTCTTAACCAATGTATTACAACATTATTATAACATGAAAATTGTATGTGACCAGCATTTAAAGCATTTTGAAATGTGAATTCTATTAATACCTCTAAATTATTTTGAAAATTTATTGAGATCTGATCAGTTTTATATGTCAAAATTCTATATATTCTGTAAAAAAATTGTTATAAGTCATTTCGTAAAATAAATATTATATTGATGCATATTGTAATAAATTAATATTACATAATTAAGGGTTATACCGATTAGAAAAATATCACTTCAGGTAGTAATTTATATCACATGCATGATCATGGAGATTATGAAGACGTAGTGTCTGTAGTGGATCTGGTTTTTATATTTTGATGAAAGGGACATCATCCCTAATAGGTATAGTCTTGACCAAATCAACTCTTTATAATACTTATTTTTAAAATGGTTCAACTTATTTGTAAATATATTTTAAATTTTTTGATAATTAATTTATCATTCCAGATAGTTTAGAGTTTCTTTCCCTCAATACACTCATTGGGAATAATTTACACCATATCTATTGTTTTCATGAGTGTCTTATTATAGCTATCAGCTATGGAAATTCATGGGGTGTCATTTTCCAAATTATGAGTATCTTTTAAGTGATTATCATGGTGGGATAGATGAAACTAATTCATACAGATGTTGTCTTTTATCAAAGGAGAGTATCATTCATTTCAAATAAAGGATATAATATTATGATGCCATGTTAGTGGGAAGTTGATGTATGTAGTGATAACTATATTTGAGATAGATTTAATATATTATGCCAGTAATGGAAGGCTTGGGTCTTATGGTACAACCAATATTAGCCTCTTTTATTTATCCAAATTTTTTAACAATATCATAATGTCCTTTTAAAAACACATCAAGATTCCCTCTATAGAGAGAAATATACATTTAGATAAAAACAATTCTTTTAGTGTATCCCATATCAATATTAAGATATCATTTAGAATTATTTGAGTTGAAGAAATTTGTTTTTCTTCTTATGTGAATGGAGGTTGATTGATTTATTCAGTTTCACACATCAACCTTTTATTTAGTAGTTGTGTTTTTGATAAATAATGTTGAACCATGTGAAAATGAAGAATTGATACCCAGTTTTGGGGATTCATGACATGTTCTACCAATTGTGAGGATCATAGGGTTTCTATATGAATTAATTATAGTGAGGGTATCATCATCTTAATGTTAGAGTGTGAAATTTCAAAGACAAAATTGAATGGTAGATTCAAAATGCATGAGTATCTTGTCGTTTCTCTTATAATAATTTTTTTATATCTTTATTTATGTCTAACCAATGAAATCATACCAATAAAAATTAAATTTAAAATAAACAAAGGATAAAATAACTCATGATTACATTGATGTATGAAATATCAATCAAAATTATTATATAAAGATAAATAAAAAACACAAAAAAAATCCACAACGTAAAATGATATATGGCTTTTGGTTACAAGGGAATCACAACACACAATGTGTAAAATAATGAATATTACAATGAAATAGAATGGAAAATTATAAAATAAATGGAGGATGAAGACATAACTCTGTTAAAACGTACTGATTTGAAGTGGAAGAACATAAATTAATTGAATCAAAGATAGATTTCGGGTTGGGAATTCGGGTTTGCAGCCTGGAGGGATCTCATTGAGCGAAAAAGTGTATAACTAGAGGAAGTGTGCTCAAGAAGTAGGGTTCATAGGAGGGAGATCTTGTTTAGTTAAAATATTGGTTTTGGATGGAGGAAGTTGTCTCAGGTGTTTTTGTGGATTTTTTTGCCCAATTGGTTGGTGAAAACTGTTGGGATACCTATATGTTGATCAAGCCTTTCCAATGAATTTTATAAAACTATTGGGAATTTTGATGCCTATCCCAATGGTTTTATCAAACCATTGGGAAAAGCAACCATATATTGGCCCATACCAATTGTTTCAAGGAACCGTTGGTATACGTTTCTTATCCTAATGGGGTTTTCTAACTATGGGTATATATGCATTGGTATAGGTGGGATTTACACCAGCATATTTTTAAAAATATTCACCTACAAGAAAGTAATAGATTGAGATAATGGTCGAACAAAAAGTTCATCTAAGAAAAAAAGGTGGAAATAGGTTATAACATAGTAAATTATTTAATTAGAAAAAGAAATTCCAACACATTAATGAATATAAAAATTCTCCCAAAACTTGATTAAAAATCATGTGACATGAAAACTGGAAGAAAGAGAGAGGATTCAGATTATAATGAGATTTGCTATTTTATTTCCAAGTGAAAATAGTCCCAATATCCCTCTAGTGATAAAGATTAAGAATATGTAAGTAGTAAATATGATATTAGTTATTTGTAAACACTAAATAAGATTAAATTGCGTATGGAGTTATTGTTTAATCTAGATAAAAATAGAATGATTCATTGAGAGAAGAATCCATTGACAAGTAATAATGATTCAATATAAATACATTGATGAATTAAATTATATTGATATTGTTGCGATGAATACTATGTTTGTAAAGAAGATATGTTATCAAATGGAATCCATGATATGAGTGACAAGATGTTTGAGATTACTATATCAAGCAATATTTCTATGAATGATGATGTGAAAAATATTTATAGAATTTTATATTATCTACAAATAAATTAAACCAATCTCAAAACATGTTTCAAAATATTATCAATTTAGCTAGATTGTGATCTAAATTACCAGAGAAAGTTTTTGATGCTTACATAAACTTATAAATTGATATATAGTTACAATAAAAATCTTAATGGATAACCAATCTTGAAATAAAACTGGAGAAATTAGAAATTTTAGTGGAATAAGGTGGTAACTTCACCAAAGAAAGGAGGAACGCCCAATTTATTTCATATGCTTGTGATCAAAATCACAAAAGTAATGAGGCGTGGAAGAAAAATAATATTGAGGATAATAATAATGGAGAATATAAGAGTTACAAGGATTCTTCTAAGAATAAATAATTTGAAAAAAATTAATGGAGACCAAATCAGAAGGTTAATTAGTTTGAATATTTTATGGAATAAAATTTCTAAACATTGGAATTTTACTTTTAATGGATAATTTTGTATTTTGTAGTGTATGAGAACAAATAATATATATTATAGTATAATATTACACTCCCTCAAGTTAATATATTTCATAAATAAAGTGAGGGTTAAGATTATTGTAACGCCCCGACCCCAGTTACCCAGATTCGGCGCATTATTACATAACATTGGCATGATCACAAGAAAGATCAAATCTCGAAAGACCGATTGGTTTAGTAGCCTTGGAAACACTAGATATATTCACAATGTTTTACATTACATCATGAAGTGAAAAAATACTACAAAAACATATTGTCTCCATAATCCACACTATTATCCCCTCATAATATCCCTGCAGGTCATTCATAATTTACTTCTTCACATCTTGGGAAAATAAAACATAGAAAAGGGGTGAGCTCAGATGCCCAGTAAGGATAACAATAGAGCGGAAACTTTCATAAATAAGAATAAACATTTAAGGTAGTGTATAACTAAAACAAAATACTTTTAAACTTGAACTTCAACATAGAATGGCAAAAATAAAATGAAATAATTCCATTTACTTATTCACATGGATATTCTACTAATCGAATAATCACATGCAATATCAACAACCACTTTCATAATGATGGAATGTATAATGCCCGACTATCATAACCACATACCCAAGGCCTCGTGCGAAGACTACAAATAAGAATTTTCCAAAGCCTTGTTCCAAGACACTAGTTTGTCTCATGAGACCTACCGATGCATCGAGGAGCTATAGCGGGCTCCACCCGTCACATATTAAGTCCAATGCATTCCCACATGAAAAGGTCTAAACATAACATAAACATTCATGTTAAAACTAGCATACGAGATGTCAATACTTTCACCATAAACCATGAATGGTATAAAAATAGAACATCCATAGTCAAAAATATCACAAAACCTTCAATACAATATAGAAGTTTTGTATCATAATAAATCAACTTCAAATAAGCATAAAATCCATCAAAGGATATTAACATAGATGAAATCAAAACACTTTTTAGAGAAATGGCTCTTTCTATTTTGAAATCACTTAATAGTCATATATTTATAAAATAAAAAATTTTCTTTGAAAATAATCTTATAAGCTTATAAGGGAAGCTTCGACGATTTTATAATGGCAGAAAATAACCGCACCCGCCGTATATGTTAAAAAAACATTCTTACCTTAATTCTGTCGAAAAGGTTAAAAGGCACCTTGCTTGAAAAACGACGGAAAGATTCCTTTATAAAAATCTTATAAAAAGTCAAAAAAGGTTATAAATGACTTTAAACCATATTATTTTAAATATTAAAAATGTTTTGAAATACATTTTTAAGAAACATGGATGTGGATGATAATGAGATCCCATTAGATTATTACGTATAAACAGCCTCAGATAATGAATAGATTGTGAAATAAACCCTTACCTTGTGATTTTCCTTGGTTGCGGGTAGGTTAACATTTTTTATAATGGTGAAATAATTGTTATTAAATTATACAACAATCATATATATTAATATGATATCATATATGATCTTTTAACATTGCTTTGTTAATAATATCTTAGTATTATCGTCGTTTCAGGTGTTAACTTACTCGTTTTCTTTTATATGTTTTATTACGTAAGACTTGTTTGTCATGGATAGGTTGTTTCTTATTAATATCTAGAATGATATCAATTCCATAAACATTATTTTTAAATCATCAAATAATAATTATGCTTGAATTGATACGATGGAGAATGAATCTCATCGCCTTCATGGAGACGGTAGTCCGTACGTACGCACGAGCGAAAATATCGTTCTTTTGATATTAAAATAATATATAATTGGATATTATATCATATATACAGAATAATTATCATGTTATATTTATTATTTACATGAGTTACATATCATTATTATACCCATCCAAATAATAATATATTGAATAACAATTACACCACGACGTGGAGACGGTAAGCCGTACGTATGCACATATAATGACATGTTATTCAAAGGGTGGATAGAATACTGAATATGGTTGTAACATATTTATAATAACATCATAGTATATATAAGATACTGGAGTTATTATTTTATAATGGTAATAACAAATAAAGAAGAAGTGGAAGAAGAAATGAATTTGAAAAAGGGTGGTGAAAACCTTACCTCTTCTTCGGGTTTTTCCTATTGATTTGATCAAAAGGGATCCTTAGGATGGCTTTATGATCAAACTAATGCCTCTAGGTTTTAGTGAGGGAAGTTTAGAGAGTATTTGGGAAGAGTTTGTCCGAACTGAAAGGCTTTGAAGGTGTGAAGTAATGACAAGGGGGAGTGACCTTTTATAAGAGTGGTGAGGGGCACCATTGGAAAAGTTAGAAATATTAATTTATAATAAATTCATATTCGGTTTCTAATGGCTCAAAATTTGATTATTCAAAGTTTAAGGTGGGTATAAGTCGAAAAAAATTCAACCAATAGAATTTAGACAGGTTTGGGTTACAATATTAACCTTATCTTTTAGTTTTAACTCTTAGTTAATTAGTTTGACATTTACCATGTCACTTTGTATTTTTATATTATATAGTTAATAAACATACCATATACATCCAAGAGACCCCCCCAAGTCGTCCATTAATGATACACCTATCATGATATGAGTCTCTTGGCTGAACCTTAGATTTTTAGGAATTTAATATCAATAAATAATATAATATTTGTTTTAAAAAATCTTTTATGTCAATTTTGACACTATTCAATAGTTGATTTTTGTGAAACTTATAACAGAATGATTACTTTGAACAAGGTCAATTAAATCAATCCTAATATGTCATATTATCCTAGAAAATTAGTGTAATTCATTAAAAGTCTCAAATTATATTTATTTGGGTATTTACAATATCAATTATTCTAATTTTTCACTATTATGGTAATTACTGCATCATCATTGTGTCATAAATAAATTAAATTATTTAATGTCTAAAAATTATAAATAAAAAATATCATTATGTATGAAATAATTTTATATTTCTAATGAATATTTATAGTTGAAAATCCAACATATATAACCCTATGTAAAAATTGTTTTTATAAAAGATATATGCTTGTGTCATTTTTGTATTCATTTTAACATAATTAAAATAAAGTGTCCCTATCACTTACAAGTGGCACCATGGGGTCCCAAAATCGAGCCAAATATGCCTATGGTCGAACATGTATCAACCAATAAGGTTAGGACACGTTTTAGGGTAATTTAGTATTATTATAATAATATTTTTCAACCCTTATTTACCGGATTTACCCTTGACCATGTTAAATAAAATATTTACCGCAGTAATTATTCAAAATGTATAAAAATAAAAGTTACCTATTCACACAATATGAACACCATGATTCCAAATATGGAATCCATTTTTCCAAATTCAAAACACATAAGTGACAGAAATTAATTTAAAATTAATTCCCGTTGTTAAAACAAAAAGCGTGTTTTTAAGAAATAATAACTATCAAAAGATTGTCACTTGTTTATGTCCAGTTTAATTGTAAAATTATGTACAATGACCAACATTATATTAAATGGTTAAAATATTTTATAAATATACTTTAAAACCACTCAAATCCATAATTTATTAATATAAATTATTTCGAAAAAAATTGTTTGTAATTAATATTTAGTACTTTTCACTATTCATCAAAATATAAGTGTTATCCGAAAAGTTCCAAAAATTCACCCTAGGCTAAATTCGATATTCCGAATCCAAAAATGAAGTATATTTTTAAATATAAAATATATAAAATTTCAAAAGGTAGGTATTACTATTCATAACGGCTAGTTTGATTGGTTGTGGTGTGTTAGAACTCGATGTTGCGTACAACACACGCTATCGCATTGTTCAAAGAGAAGTGTACCGTAGAAGCATGGGGTGTTACATTCTCCCCTCCTTCAAATAATTTCGTCCTCGAAATTTACAGAATATTATCGCATGAAAAGCCTTGGGTGGTTCTTCATCACAAGTTCCTCGGGTTCCCACGTTGCCTCTTCCATCTTATGGTTTCTCCACAAACCATTTACCAGACGCGTCGTCCGGTTTCTCGGTACTTGTTCTCTCGTATCAAGAATCCTGACGGGCTCTTCACAATAAAACAGATTGGGTTCTAGTTCTAATTCTTCATAGGTGAGTACATGTGTTGGGTCAGGCACGTATCTCCTCAATAGAGATACGTGGAACACATCTTGAACTTTGGAGAGACTTGGCGGCATTGCCAATCGGTAAGCTACAACCCCAATTAGTTCTAGAATTTCGAAAGGTCCAATGTACCTGGGACTCAGTTTACCTTTCTTACCAAAACTTATGACTCCCTTCCATGGAGATACCTTTAGGAAAACATGATCAATGACTTGAAATTCCAAATCCTTCCTTCGATTATCGGCATAGCTCTTCTGCCTACATTGAGCTGCTTTGATGTGATTTTGGATTACCTTCACCTTTTCCATCGTTTCCTCAACCAGTTCTGGACCTAAAAGTTTTCTTTCAGCAACGTCATCCCAACAGGTTGGTGTGCGACATCTCTTTCTGTATAACGCTTCATATGGTTCCATCTAAATACTGGAATGGAAGCTATTGTTATAGGAAAATTCTAAAAAAGCTAAAAATTGATACCACATACCCTGAAAGTCAAGTGAACAAGATCTCAGCATGTCTTCTAAGGTTTCAATAGTCCGTTCTGATTATCCATCTGTCTTAGGGTGGTAGGCATTGCTCAAATGAAGTTCAGTATCTAGGGATTTCTGAAGACTCTTCCAGAATCTTGAAGTAAAACGGGAATCACGATCAGAAACAATCGATAGGGGTACTCCATGAAGTCTCAAAACTTCATTAATATATAGTCTTGCTAGACGTTCCAATGGTAGATCTTCTCTTATAGCAATAAAATGTGATGACTTGGAAAGACGATCAACAATAACCCATATTGTATCATTCCTTCTAGGATTCATTGGTAGTCCCATGACAAAGTCCATCGTAATATTGTCCCATTTCCACTCCGGTATGGGAAGAGGTTGCATGACTCCTCCAGGGTGTTGCCTTCCAGCTTTCTCTTGTTGACAAACCATACATCTTGACACAAAATCGGCAATCTCCCTCTTCATGTTGTCCCACCAAAAATGTTCCTTCAAATCTCTATACATTTTGGTGCTCCCAGGGTGTATAGAGAAATTGGAACTATGAGCATAATCCAACAATTCCATTTTTAGATCAGGTATATCGGGAACACAAAGCCTCTTCCCGAATTTCAAAATTCCATCTTCATACACAAAATCTCTCAATCTCCCATCATTCAAAGCTTTAATCTTCTTTTGAAATTCTCCATCATCAGTCTGAGAACTCTTAATCCTTTCTAATAAAAATGCTTTGGCAACCATTTGAAAAAGCATTGATGTTTCAACTTCCCTGGTTATTCCCATATCCATCTTCACTAGATCTATGAAAATTGGATCCCTTTCAATTCTCATATTGTTCAAAACTCCATGATCTTTTCTACTCAAAGCATCTTCCACCTTTTTTGCTTTCCCCGGGTGGTAGTGTATTGTACAAACATAATCCTTGAGTAGTTCAAGCCATCTACTTTGCCTCATGTTGAGTTCCTTTTTTGAGAAAATATACATCAAACTCTTGTGATCAGTATAAATCTCACATTTTTCACCATAGAGGTAGTGCCTCCATATCTTCAAAGTAAATATCACAGCTGCTAACTCGAGATCATGAATAGGGTAGTTTTTTTCTTGAATTTTCAACTGTCGTGATGCATAGGCAATAACCCTATCATTCTGCATAAGGACACAACCAAGTCCTTTCTTCGATGCATCACTATAAATAACAAACCCATCATTCCCCGATGGTAGAGTCAATATAAGATCATTGACTAATCTTCTCTTCAATTCTTCAAAACATTCTTCACACTCTTTTTTCCAAACAAATTTAACCCCTTTACGTGTGAGCTTCGTTAATGGGTTATCCAACCAGGAAAAATTCTGGACGAAACGTCGATAATAACCTGCTAAACCAATAAAACTACGTACCTCAGTTATATTCGTAGGTGCGGGCCATTCTTGGATTGCCTTGGTATTAGAAGGATCAACAGAGATTCCATCTTTAGAGACAATATGCCCACGAAAATAAATCTTCTGAAGCCAGAATTCAAACTTTCTAAACTTCCCATATAATTCATGTCTTCTTAGAGTCTTCAAGATAATGCGCAAGTGATTTTCATGATCTTCGTAGCTTTTAGAGTATACCAAGATATCATCAATAAATACCACCACAAATTCATCGAGATACTCCTTGGAAACTCTATTCATCAAATCCATGAATATAGAGGGTGCATTAGTCAATCCAAAAGGCATTACAGTAAACTCATAATGCCTGTACCTGGTTCGAAATGATGTCTTCGGAATGTCTTCCTTCTTCACACACAACTGATGGTATCCAGATCGAAGGTCAATCTTTGAAAAGTATTGAGCTCCATGCAGTTGGTCAAATAAATCATCAATGCGAGGTATGGGATACTTTTTCTTTATTGTTATAGCATTGATCTCCGTGTAGTCGATACATAACCTCATGGATCCTTCTTTCTTTTTAACAAAAAGAACAGGGGCTCCCCATGGCGAAACACTAGGGTGAATAAATCCTTTATTACTCAATTCCTCTTGTTGTTTCTTTAGTTCGACTAATTATACAGTGGCCATTCTATAAGGGGTCTTTGATATAGTCCTTGATCTAGGAATTAAATCAATGGAAAACTCAAATTCTCATTCTGGAGGATGTCCATGTAAATTGTCCGGAAAAACATCTACATATTCTTTAGCAATGGGTACATCCTCTATTTGAACATTCCTTTCCTCACCCATAGTCATTTCATTCTCTTCCTCCCCAATAATTGAATTTAGTTGAGCTACTTGGGGTGGATCTAGATAAGAATTAGGTGGTGATGATTCTGCTCTAAAGATAAGGTGTTCCTTATCATCATCATCATGAATCGTAACCTCTTTATTCTTACAATAAATCTTCACATCATAGTCTGAAAGCCAGTCCATACCGAGGATTATATCAAACTCAATCATAGGTATGATGATGAGATCAGCAGATACAGAACATTTATGTGCTCTAATGGGGACTGACTCACAAAACTTTGTTGCAATGATACTTCCCTTAAGAGTTTTAACTGACAACTCCCTTGTTAAATCAAATTGGAAAAATCTAATTTTCTTAGCAAACTGGGAAGAGATGAAACAATGCTATGATCCCGATTCAAATAATGCATTTTCTAAACTTTAAGAAACCATTAAATTACCTACCACCACGTCTTTCGGAGCTTCTACCTCAGTAGTAGTGATAGCATAAGCTTGGCCTTGATCCCTTGGAATTTTCTGAGGTAAGTTTCCCTAACGCTTAGGACATTCAATTGCATAATGCCACATATCCCTGCAATTGTAGAACTGAACATTGGTAGGTTCCTTCTTCCCTTTGCAATCACGAGCTTGGTGGCCTTTTTCACCACACTTGTAACAAACTCCCGTTCCCTTCAAGAAAATACCGGGGTGCTTCTTCCCACATTTACCACATGATGGATATTCAACATTTCCCTTCTTCCACTTGTTTCCATTCCCAGATTGATCAGCAGATCTCTTATTCTCTTGCTTTGCTTTAATGTCATAAGACTTAGAGAATTCCTTTTCGGTATTGATAAGACATGAGACAATATATTCGTACGATGAGAAGGATTGTGATACTAATTCTCGACGAAGAAATGGTTTTAACCCATCAAAGAAATGATCAATCTTACTTCTTGGGTTACGTATATAATCTCCCGCATACCATGCTAACCTTGTAAAGTTAGCCTCATACTTTGTGACATTCTCATCCTCCTTTTGTCTCAGACTCAAAAATTGCCTTTCCATATCTGCTCGATGGTCGTGAGGAAAGTATTTTTCTAAAAACAGATTTTTGAACTCCCTCCATTCCATATTTGATACTTCATAATCTTCCTTCTTACTTTTAATCAATGACCTCCGTTGATCATCATCTCCAGTGAGGCGGTAAACTTCCATGATAACGTTTTCCCTTTCACTACTCCCCAAAGCCTGAAATATTTTCTTTAGGGAAAATATCCATTTCTCATCTACTAAGGGATTTGTACTCCCATTGAACGTTGGTGGTTGTTTCCTCATGAAGCGATCTAACATTGATCCTCCACGTTGTTGATCAGGGTGCTCCATACAGGTATTGTTATTATTCATAACCTGAGTAAGTTGTCCCAGTATGGTGATTAGCTGATCGGCACCAGTTGCATCACCAACTCCACTATAATTATCTTGAGCAGGAGGGAAATACCTACACGGAGTGCGTGCATTGATACGGTTTCCATTTCTTTCAATAGGCACCATTTCTAAAAAATGGCATAAACTAGATCAGTTTATGAATCAAAATACATAATCCCATACTTATAAAACACTTAACATAAATTGAACTATTTATGGATATAATTCATAATCATAAAAATGTTTTCTTTGAGGAAGTATATACTCATAAACCTTTCATAATGATTTGTAAAGAAAATGAGAGTTATTCTAAGCATATCCCCTGGGAGTGTCATAACCAAGAGTGCAGCAAGGCCCGTTGTCATGCACCAGTTTCTGTTCAAGTCTAGCTCAAAGCAGTGTTTTCATGTTTTACCCCTAGGTACATTTATACCAGATCCGCCTCTACCTGCTCGTATCCAAACAGGGATGTATTGCTCGGAAAACTCACAAAATCTCTACAATACCAAAATTATAGGATGTTCTTCTATACTAATCCTCAAAGTTCATCTTAGGTCTACATGCTCTAATCAGAGTTTATCTAAATCTATATTCCATTGTTTTTACTATACTTCCTCTGATACCAACTATAACGCCCTTACCCCAGTTACCTAGAGTCGGTGCATTATTACATAACATTGGCATGATCACAAGAAAGATCAAATCTCGAAAGACCGATTGGTTTAGTATCCTTGGAAACACTAGATATATTCATAAAGTTTTACATTACATCATGAAGTAAAAAACTACTACAACAACATATTGTCTCCATAATCCACACTATTATCCCCTCATAATATCCCTACAGGTCATTCATAATTTACTTCTTCACATCCTGGGAAAATAAAACATAGAAAATGGGTGATCTCAAATGCCCAGTAAGGATAACAATATAGTGGAAACTTTTATAAATAAGAATAAACATTTAAGGCAATGTATAACTAAAACAAAAGCCTTTTAAACTTTAACTTCAACATAGTATGGAGAAAATAAAATGATATAATTCCATTTACTTATTCACATGGATATTCTACTAATCGAATAATCATATGAAATATCAATAACCACTTTCATAATGATGGAATGCATAATGCCAGACTATCATAACCACATAGCCAAGGCCTCATGCCAAGACTACAAATACGATTTTTCCGAGGTCTTGTGCCAAGACACTAGTTTGTCTCATGAGACCTACCGATGCATCGAGGAGATATAGCGGGCTCCACCCGTCATATATTAAGTCCAATGCATTCCCATATGAAAAGGTTTAAACATAACATAAACATTCGTATGAAAACTACCATACGAAATGTCAATACTTTCACCATAAACCATGAATGGTATAAAAATAGCACATCCACATTAAAACATATCACAAAACCTTAAATACAATATAGAAGTTTTGTATCATAATAAATCAACTTCAAATAACCATAAAATCCATCAAATGATATTGACAAAGATGAAATGAAAACTCTTTTTAGAGAAATATCTCTTTCTATTTTCAAATAATTTAAGGCTCTTATATTTATAAAATAAAACATTTTCTTTGAAAATATTCTTATAAGATTGTAAGGGAAGCTTCTACAATTTTATAACGGCGGAAAATGACAGCACTATCCATATAAGTTAAAAAAACATTCTTACCTTAATTCTGTTGAAAAGGATAAAAAGAACCTTGTTTGGAAAACGACGGAATGATTACTTTATAAAACTCTTATAAAAAGTAAAACAAGGGTATAAATGACTTTAACCCATATTCTTTTAAATAGCAAAAATATTTTGAAATACATTTTTAAGAAACATGGATATGGATGATAAAGAGATCCCTATAGATTATTACGTATAAACAACCTCGGATAATGAAGAGATTGTGAAATAAAACCTTACCTTGTACTTTTTCTTGGTTGAGGGTAGGTTAAACTCCTGTATGATGGTGAAATAATTGTTATTAAATTATACAAGAATCATATATATTAATATGATATCATATATGATCTTTTAACACTGCTTTGTTAATAATATCTTAGTATTATCGTCGTTTCGTGTGTTAACTTACTCGTTTTCTTTTATATGTTTTGTCACGTAAGGCATGTTTGTCATGGATAGGTTTTATCTTATTCATATCCAGAATTCTATAATGTCCTTAAACATTATTTTTAAATCATCAAATGATAATTATACTTGAATGGATACGATGGAGAATGAATCTCATCGCGTACGTGGAGACGGTAGTCCTTACGTACGCACGAGCGACAATATCATTCTTTTGATATTAAAATAATATATAATTGGATAGTATATCATATATAAAGAATCATTATCATGTTATATTTATTATTTAAATTAGTTACACATCATTATTATACCCATCCAAATAATAATATATTGAATAACAATTACACCACGACGTGGAGACGGTAAGCCGTACGTACGCACGTATAGTGACATGTTATCCAAAGGGTTGATAGAATACTGAATATGGTTGTACCATATTTATAATAACATCACAGTATATATAAGATACTGGAGTTATTATTTTAGAATGGTAATAACAAAGAAAGAAGAAGTGTAATAAGAAATGAATTTGAAAAAGGGTGGTGAAAACATTACCTCTTCTTCGGGTTGTTCCTTTTGATTTGATCAAATGGGATCCTTAGGTTGGCTTTCTGATCACACTAAGTCATATAGGTTGTAGTGTGGGAAGTTGATAGAGTATCTGGGATGTGTTTGTCCGAACCAAAAGGGATTGAAGGTTTCAAGTAATGAGGAGGGAGAGTGACCTTTTATAAGAGGGGTGAGGGGCACCTTTGGAAATGCTAGAAATATTAATTTATAATAAATTCATATTCGGTTTCGAATGGCCCCAAAGTTTAAGATTAAAAGGTTAAAGTGGGGATAAGTCTAAAACCATTCAACCAATATAATTTAGACAGGTTTGGGTTACTATATTAACCTTATCTTTTAGTTTTAACTCTTAGTTAATCAGTTTGACATTTACCATGTCACTTTGTATTTTTATATTATATAGTTAATAAACATACCATATACATCCAAGAGACCACAAAGTGATCCATTAATGATACAAATATCATGATATAAGTCTCTTGGCCGAACCATAGATTCATAGGAATTTAATATCAATTAATAATATAATATTTGTTTTAAAAACTCTTTTATGTCAATTTTGAGACTATTCAATAGTTGATTTTTGTGTAACTTATAACAGAATGATTACTTCGAAAAAGGTCAATTAAATCAATAATAATATGTCATATTATCCTATAAAATTAGTGTAATTCATTTAAAGTCTCAAATTATATTTATTTGGGTATTTACAATATCAATTATTTTAATTTTTCACTATTATTGTAATTACTGCATCATCATTGTGTCATAAATAAATTAAATTATTTAATGTCAAAAAATTATAAATTAAAAATATAATTATTTAGGAAATAATTTTAGCTTTCTAATGAACATTTATAGTTGAAAATCCAACATATATAACCCTATGTAACAATTGTGTTTATAAAAGATATATGCTTGTGTCATTTTTGTATTCATTTAAACTTAATTAAAATAAAGTGTCCCTATCACTTACATGTGGCACCATGGGGTCCCAAAATTGACCCAATGATGACTATGGTCGAACATGTATCAACCAATAAGTTTAGGACACGTTTTAGGGTAATTTAGTATTATTATAATATTATTTGTTAACCCTTATTTACCGGATTTACCCCTAACCATGGTAAATAAAATATTTACCGCATTAATTATTCAAAATGTCTAAAAATAAAAGTTACCTATTCACACAATATGAAAATCCTGATTCCAAATATGGAATCCATTTTTCCAAATTCAAAACACAGAAGTGGCAGAAATTAATTTAAAATTAATTCCCGTTGTTAAAACAAAAAGCGTGTTTTTAAGAGATAATAACTATCAAAAGATTGTCACTTGTTTATGTCCGGTTTAATTGTAAAATTTTGTACAATGACCAAAATTATATTAAATGGTAAAACAATATTCTAAATATACATTAATACCACTCAAATTCATAATTTATTAATATAAATTATTTCAAAAAAAATTGTTTTTATTTAAAATTTAGTAATTTTCACTATTCATCAAAATATAAGTGTTATCCGAAAAGTTCCAAAATTACACCGTAGGCTAAATTTGATATTAAGAATCCAAAAATGAAGTCTATTTTTAAATATAAAATATATATAATTTCAAAAAGTTGGTATTACTATTCATAACAGCTAGTTTGATTGGTTGTGGTGTGTTAGAACTCGATGTTGCGTACAACACACGCTATCATATTATTCAAAGAGAAGCATACCATAGAAGCATGGGGTGTTACATTCTCCCATTATTCAAATAATTTCATCCTCGAAATTTCTAGAATATTATCTCATGAAAAGACTCGGGTGGTTCTTCATCATAAGTTCCTCGGGTTCCCACGTAGCCTCTTCCATCTTATGGTTTCTCCACAAAACTTTTACCAGACACGTCTTCCAGTTTCTCAGTACTTGTTCTCTTGTATCAAGAATCCTGACGGGCTCTTCTCAATAAGACAGATCGGGTTCCAGTTCTAATTCCTCATAGGTGAGTACATGCGTTGGTTCAAGCATGTATTTCCTCAATAGAGATACGTGGAACACATCGTGAACATTGGAGAGACTTGGCGGCATTGCCAATCGGTAAGCTACAACCCCAATTCGTTCTAGAATTTCAAAAGGTCCGATGTACCTAGGACTCAATTTACCTTTCTTACCAAAACGTATGACTCCCTTCCATTGAGATACCTTTAGGAAAACATGATCAGCGACTTGAAATTCCAAATACTTCCTTCGATTATCGGCATAGCTCTTCTGCCTACTTTGAGCTGCTTTGATGTGATTTTGGATTACCTTCACCTTTTCTATTGTTTCCTCCACCAGTTCTGGACCTACATGTTTTCTTTCACCAATTTCATCCCAACAGGTTGGTGTGCAACATATCTTTCCATATAACGCTTCATATGGTGCCATCTGAATACTGGAATGGAAGCTATTGTTATAGGAAAATTCTACCAAAGGTAAATATTGATACCACATACCCTGAAAGTCAGGTGAAAAAGTTCTCAGCATGTGTTCTAAGGTATGAATTGTCCATTCTAATTGTCCGTATGTCTGAGGGTGGTAGGCAGTGCTCAAATGAAGTTCAGTATCCAGGGAAATCTGAGGACTCTTCCAGAATTTTGAAGTAAAAAGGTGATCACGATCAGAAACAATCAATAGGGGTACCTCATGAAGTCTCACAACTTCATTAATATATAGTCTTGCTAGACGTTCCAGTGGTAGATCTTCTCTTATAGTAGGAAAATGTCCTGACTTGGAAAGACTATCAACAATAACCCATATTGCATCGTTCCTTCTACGAGTCTTTGGTAGTCCCATGAAAAATTCCATCGTAATATTGTCCCATTTCCACTCCAGTATGGGAAGAGGTTGCATGACTCCTCCAGGGTGTTGCCTTCTGGATTTCACTTGTTGACAAACCATACATCTTGACACAAAATCGGCAATCTCCCTATTCATGTTGTCCCACAAAAAATGTTCCTTCAAATCTCTATAAATTTTGGTGCTCCCAGGGTGTATAGAGAAATTGGAACTATGAGCATCATCCAACAATTCCCTTTTTAGATCAGGTATATCGGGAACACAAACCTCTTCCTGAATTTCAAAATTCCATCTTCATACACAAAATCTCTCAATCTCCCATCATTCACATCTTTAATATTCTTTTGAAATTTTCCATCATCAGTCTGAGAACTCTTAATCCTTTCTAATAATGATGGTTTGGAAACCATTTGAAAAATCATTCATTTTTCACCTTCCCTGGTTATTCCCCTGTACATCTTCACTAGATCTATGAAAATTTGATCACTTTCAATTCTCATATTGTTCAAAACTCCATGATCTTTCCTACTCAAAGCATCTTCCACCTTGTTTTCTTTCCCCAGGTGGTAGTGTATCGTACAATCATAATCCTTGAGTAGTTCAAGCCATCTCTTTTGCCTCATGTTGAGTTCTTTTTGTGAGAAAATATACTTCAAACTCTTTTGATTAGTATAAATCTATCATTTTTCACCATAGAGGTACTGCCTCCATATCTTCAAAGAAAAGATCACAACTGCTAACTCGAGATCATGGATAGGGTAGTTTTGTTCATGAATTTTCAATTGTCGTGATGCATAGGCAATAACCCTATCATTCTACATAAGGACACAACCAAGTCCTTTCTTTGATGCATCACTATAAATAACGAACCCATCATTCCCCGATGGTAGAGTCGATATAGGAGCATTGAATAATATTCTCTTCAGTTCTTCAAAAAATTCTTCACACTCTTTTGTCCAAACAAATTTAACCCCTTTACGTGTGAGCTTCGTTAATGGGTTAGCCAACCGGGAAAAATTCTGGACGAAATGTCGATAATAACCTGCTAAACCAATAAAACTACGTACCACAGTTATATTCATAGGTGCTGGCCATTCTTGGATTGCCTTGGTCTTAGATGGATCAACAGAGATTCCATCTTTAGAGACAATATGGCCAAGAAAAGAAATCTTCTGAAGCCAGAATTCAAACTTGATAAACTTCCCATATGATTCATGTCTTCTCAGAGTCTTCAAGATAATGCACAAGTGATTTTCATGATCTTCATAGATTTTGGAGTATACTAAGATATCATCAATAAATACCACCAAAAATTCATCGAGATACTCCTTGAAAACTCTATTAATCAGATCCATGAATACATATGGTGCATTAGTCAATCCAAAAGGTATTACAGTAAACTCGTAATGCCCGTACCTGGTTCGAAATGCTATCTTCAGAATGTATTCCTTCTTCACACACAACTGATGGTATCTAGATCAAAGGTCAATCTTTGAAAAGTATTGAGATCCATGTTGTTGGTCAAATAAATCATCAATGGGAGGTATGTGATACTTGTTATTTATTGTTATAGCATTGATCTCCCTGTAGTCGATACATAACCTCATGGATCCATCTTTCTTTTTAACAAAAAGAACAGGGGAACGCCATGGAGAAACACTAGGGAGAATAAATCCTTTATTACTCAATTCCTCTAGTTGTTTCTTTAGTACGACTAATTATACAAGGGCCATTCTATAAGGGGTCTTCGATATAGGCCTTGATCCAGGAATTAAATCAATGGAAAACTAAACTTCTCGTTCTGGAGGATGTCTAGGTAAATCATCCGGAAACACATATACATATTCTTTAACAATGGGCACATTCTCTATTTGAACATTCCTTTCCTCACCCATAGTCATTTCATTCTCTTCCTCCCCAATAATTTAATTTAGTTGAGCTACTGGGGGTGGATCTAGATAAGAATTAGGTGGTGACGATTCTGCTCTAAAGATAAGGTGTTCCTTATCATCATCATCAAGAATCATAACCTCTTTATTCTTACACTAAATCTTCGCATCATAGTATGAAAGCCAGTCCATACTGAGGATTATATCAAACTAAATCATAGGTATGACGATGAGATTAGCAGATAAAGAACATTTATGTGCTCTAATGGGGACTGAATCACAAAAATTTGTTGCAATGATACTTCCCTTAAGAGTTTTAATTGGAAACTCCCTTGTTAAATCAAATTGGAAATATCTAATTTTCTTAGAAAACTGGGAAGATATGAAATAATGCGATGATCCAGAATCAAATAATGCATTTGCTAAACTTGAGGAAACCATTAAATTACCTGCCACCACGTCTTTCGGAGCTTCTACCTCTGCAGTAGTGATAACATAAGCTTGGCCGTGATCCCTTGGAATTTTCTAAGGTAAGTTCCCCTGACGCTTAGGACATTCATTTTCATAATTCCCAATCTCCCTGCAATTATAGCACTGAACATTGGTAGCTTCCTTCTTCCCTTTGCAATCACGAGCTTGGTGGCCTTTTTCACCACACTTGTAATAGACTCCCGTTCTCTTCAAGAAAGTACCGGGGTGCTTCTTCCCACATTTACCACAGGATGGATATTCAACATTTCCGTTCTTCTTCCTGTTTCCATTCCTAGATTGATCAGCAGATCTCTTCTTCTCTTGCTTTTATTTAAAGTCATAAGACTTAGAGAATTCTTTTTCAGTCTTGATAGCACATGAGACAATGTCTTCGTACGACGAGAAGGATTGTGATACTAATTCTCGATGGAGAAATGGTTTTAACCCATCAAAGAAATGATCAATCTTACTTCTTGGGTTACTTATATAATCTCCAGAATACCTTACTAACCTTGTAAAGTTACCCTCATACTTTGTGACATTCTCATCCTCCTTTTGTCTCAGACTCAGAAATTGACTTTCCATATCTGCTCGATGGTCACAAGGAAAGTATTTTTCTAAAAACAGATCTTTGAACACCCTCCATTCCATATTTGATTCTTCATCATCTTCCTTCGTATTTTGAATCAATGACCACCATTGATCAGCATCTCCAGTGAGGCGGTAAACTGCCATGATAACTTTTTCCCTTTCTCTACTCCCCAATGCCTGAAATATTTTCTCTAGGGAAAATATCCATTTCTCAGCTACTAAGGTATTTGTACTCCCATTGAACGTTGGTGGTTGTTCCCTCATGAAGAAATCTAACATTGATCCTCCACGCTGTGGATCATGGTGCTCCATACGGGTAAGGTTATTATTCATAACCTGAGTAAGTTGTCCCAGTATGGTGATTAGCTGTTCGGCACCAGTTGCATCACCAGCTCCACTATAATTATCTTGAGTAGGAGGGGAATCCCTACATTGAGTGCATGCATTGATACAGTTTCCATTTCTTCCACTAGGATCCATTTCTAAACAATGCAATAAACTAGATCAGTTTATGAATCAAAATACATAATCCCATACTTATAAAACACTTAACATAAATTGAACTATTTATGGATATAATCCATAATCATAAAAATGTTTTCATTGGGGTAGTATATACTCATAAACCCTTCATAACGATCTGTAAAGAAAATGAGAGTTATCCTAAGCATATCCCTCGTGAGTGTCGTAACCAAGAGGGCAGCAAGGCCCGTTGTTGTGCACCAGCTCCTGTTCGAGTCTAGCTCAAAGTGGTGTATTTGGGTTTTACCCCTAGGTACATCTATGCCAGAGCCGCCTCTACCTGCTCGTATCCAGATAGGGATGTATTGCTCGGAAAACTCAACAAATCCCTACAATACCAAAATTCTAGGAAGTTCTTCTATACTAATCCTCAAATTTCATCTTAGGTCTACATGCTCTAATCAGAGTTTATCAAAATCTTGCTTTCGAGGTTTGTACTAAACTTTTTTCTGATACGAATTGTAATGTCCCGATCCCATTTACCTAGAGTCGGTGCATTATTACATAACATGGGCATGATCACCAGAAAGATCAAATCTCGAAAAACCGATTGGTTTAGTAGCCTTGGAAACACTAGATATATTCATAATGTTTTACATTACATCATGAAGTGAAAAACTACTACAAAAACATATTGTCTCCATAATCCACACTATTATCCCCTCATAATATCCCTGCAGGTCATTCATTATTTACTTCTCCACATCCTGGAAAAATAAAACATAGAAAACAGGTGAGCTCAAATGCCCAGTAAGGATAACAATATAGCGTAAACTTTCATAAATAAGAATAAACATTTAAGGCAATGCATAACTAAAACAAAAGCCTTTTAAACTTGAGCTTCAACATAGTATGGAAAAAATAAAATAAAATAATGCCATTTACTTATTCACATGGATATTCTACTAATCGAATACTCAAATGCAATATCAATAACCACTTTCATAATGATGGAATGCATAATGCCAGACTATCATAACCACATAGCCAATGCCTCGTGCCAGGACTACAAATAAGATTTTTCCAAGGCCTTGTGCCAAGACACTAGTTTGTCTCATGAGACCTACCGATGCATCGAGGAGCTATAGCGGGCTCCACCCATCACATATTAAGTCCAGTTCATTCTCATATGAAAAGGTTTAAACATAACATAAACCTTCGTATTAAAACTATCATACGAAATGTCAATACTTTCACCATAAACCATGAATGGTATAAAAATAGCACATCCACAGTCAAACATATCACAAAAACTTCTATACAATATAGACATTTTGTATCATAATAAATCAACTTCAAATAAGCATAAAATCCATCAAAGGATATTGACATAGATGAAATCAAAACTCTTTTTAGAGAAATATCTCTTTCTATTTTGAAATCATTTAAGAGTCATATATTTAAAAAATAAAACATTTTCTTTCAAAATATTCTTATAAGCTTGTAAGGGAATCTTTGATGATTTTATAACGGCGGAAAATAACTGCACCCGCCATATAAGTTAAAAAAACATTCTTACCTTAATTCTATTGAAAAGGTTAAAAATCACCTTGTTTGGAAAAAGACAGAAAGATTCCTTTATAAAACTCTTATAAAAATTCAAAAAAGGGTATAAATGACTTTAACCCATATTCTTTTAAATAGTAAAAATGTTTTGAAATACATTTTTATGAAACATGGATGTGGATGATAAAGAGATCCCAATAGATTATTACGTATAAACAACCTCGGATAATGAAGAGATTGTGAAATAAACCCTTACCTTGTACTTTTCCTTGGTTGAGGGTAGTTTAACCTCATGTATAATGGTTAAATAATTGTTATTAAATTATACAATAATCGTATATATTAATATGATATCATATATGATCTTTTAACACTGCTTTGTTAATAATATCTTAGTATTATCGTCGTTTCGGGTGTTAACTTACTCATTTTATTTTATATGTTTTGTTACGTAAGACAAGTTTTTCATGGATAGGTTGTATTATATTCATATACATAATGATATCAAGTCCTTAAAAATTATTTTTAAATCATGAAATAATAATTATACTTGAATGGATACGATGGAGAATGAATCTCATCGCGTTCGTGGAGACGGTAGTCCATACGTACGCAATAGTGACAATATCATTAGTTTGATAGTAAAATAATATATAATTGGATATTATATCATATATATAGAATCATTATCATGTTATATTTATTATTTACATGAGTTACACATCATTATTATACCCATCCAAATAATAATATATTGAATAACAATTACACCACGACGTGGAGACGGTAAGCCGTACGTACACACGTATGGTGACATGTTATTCAAAGGGTGGATAGAATACTGAACATGGTTGTACCATATTTATAATGACATCACATTATATATAAGATACTGGAGTTAATATTTTAGAATGGTAATAACAAAGAAAGAATAAGTGGAAGAAGAAATGAATTTGAAAAAGGGTGGTGAAAACATTACCTCTTCTTCGGGTTTTTCCTTTTGATTTGATCAAAAGGGCTCCTTAGGTTGGCTTTCTGATCAAACTAGGGCCTCTAGGTTGTACTGAGGGATGTTGAGAGAGTATTTGGGCAGATTTTGGCTGAACCAAAAGGCTTTGAAGGTGTGAAGTAATGAGAAGGGGGAGTTCCCTTTTATAAGAGGGGTGAGGGGAACCTTTGGAAAAGCTAGAAATATTAATTTATAATAAATACATATTCGGTTTCTAAAAGCTCAAAAGTTGATTATTAAAAGGTTAAGGTGGGGATAGGTCGGAAACCATTCAACCAATAGAATTTAGACAGGTTTGGGTTACTATATTAACCTTATCTTTTAGTTTCAACTCTTAGTTAATTAGTTTGACATTTACCATGTCACTTTGTATTTTTATATTATATAGTTAATAAACATACCATATACATCTACACGACCCCCAAGTGGTCCATTAATGATAAAACAATCATGATATAAGTCACTTTTCCAAACCTTAGATTTTTAGGAATTTAATATCAATTAATAATATAATATTTGTTTTTAAAACTCTTTTATGTCAATTTTGACACTATTCAATAGTTGATTTTTGTGAAACTTATAACAGAATGATTACTTATAAAAAGGTCAATTAAATAAATCCTAATATGTCATATTATCCTAGAAAATTAGTTTAATTCATTAAAAGTCAAAAATTATATTTATTTGGGTATTTACAATATCAATTAATTTAATTTTTCGCTATTATGGTAATTACTTCATCATCATTGTGTCATACATAAATTAAAATATTTAATGTCTAAAAATTATAAATAAAAAATATCCTTATGTAAGAAATCATTTTATCTTTCTAATGAATATTTATAGTTGAAAATCCAACATAAATAACCCTATGTAAAAATTTATTTTATAAAAGATATATGCTTGTGTCATTTTTGTATTCATTTTAACTTAATTAAAATAAAGTGTCCCTATCACATACAAGTGGCACCATGGGGTCCCAAAATCGACCCAAAGATGCCTATGGTCGAACATGTATTAAAAAATAAGGTTAGGACACGTTTTAGGGCAATTTAGTATTATTATAATATTATTGTTTAACCCTTATTTACCAGATTTACCCTTAACCATGGTAAATAAAATATTTACCGCAGTACTTATTCAAAATGTCTAAAAATAAAAGTTACCTATTCACAAAATATGAAGATCCTGATTCCAAATATGGAATCCATTTTTCCAAATTCAAAATACTGAAGTGGACGAAATTAATTTAAAATTAATTCCCGTTGTTAAAACAAAAAAGTGTGTTTTTAAGAGATAATAACTATCAAAAGATTGTCACTTGTTTATGTCCGGTTTAATTTTAAAATTATGTAAAATAACCAAAATTTTATTAAATGGTAAAAATATATTCTAAATATACATTAAAACCACTCAAATTAATAATTTATCAGTATAAATTATTTCGAGAAAAAATTGTTTTTAATTAAAATTAATAATTTTTACTATTCATCAAAATATAAGTGTTATCCGAGAAGTTCCAAAATTTCACCCTAGGATAAATTCGATATTCCGAATCCAAAAATGAAGTCTATTTTTAAATATAATATATATATAATTTCAAAAAGTAGTTATTACTATTCATAACGGCTAGTTTGATTGGTTGTGGCGTGTTAGAACTCGATGTTGCGTACAACACATGCTATCACATTATTCAAAGTGAAGCGTACTATAGAAGCTTGGGGTGTTACAATTATGCATCGATAATACAACCCAAAAAGAATCTAAAATATGTAATGAAACTTCCTAGAACTATTTATTATCTTAAAGAAAAATGTGGGGGGGGGGGTAATCAACTAGGAAACACTACTAATGAGAGTCATATTATTCTCTAAGAGAATTTTAATAGGATTGATAATTCTAAATATATTATGTTTATTTGAAATTAGTAAAAAGTAATTGTAGTTATGGTGTCATATAATGCTGTGAAATTTTGAAAATCATAGATTTTATATAGTGGTTTCTAATCACAAATGAACTTAATCAAAAATATATTAAAAATATCCAAAGGAATAATATATGAGTTTTTAACATAAAAAGAGACGTATCAATTAATGTGAAAGGATTCTAAATCATCAAACTTAATGAGAATAAATTTGATTCATTTGTTTTTGTTTTTATTGATGGGTTGAGGAAAAATATCTTGAGTGTCTCTTGGTTTGTGGAAACAAGAATGAAGAAATATTTGAATATAATGGATGGGTATTTTGGATGAAGAAGTGTGGTCAAATCATAAAGATTTGACAATATGCAAGTATAAGTATATTATATTACTTTAATGATGAATTTTTTTCTGATGATTTTGAATGAATATAATGAAGTTTGATATAGAATACATAGCCATTTGTTAAAATAGAAAATAACCAGGCTTGTCAAATATGAAGATGTGATAAATATACCAAATATTAATAATAAAAGACTCATGATTTTGATGTGTATCACAAAGGAAAATAAGGAACAATAGTAATTATTTGTTAGAGAAAAAATCAAAGAAACCTCTTGATTTAATTCATTTGGATATGTGTGGACTATAGAGATTGAAATCAACTAATATGGATAAATATTAAATTAAATTTCTTTTAGTTATTTTAATCTTAAAATTTATATTTATTTAATGATGACTAAAACATAAGTTAGTGAAAAATTTAATCCCTTTTAGAGGTGTGATGAAGAACAAAAATGATGTGTTTAAAAAATATTTCAATCCAAAAATAGATCCAAATACAAGAATTAAGTGCCTAAGGAATATCATGAAAATCAATAAATAAGGAATGGATATATTAAATCATACACACCCAATAAAAATAAAGTAACTAAAAGGAAGAACAATAAATTTATATTTTGAAAAACTTTATTTGATATTACTTATGAGATGTGGTATTAGAAAAAAAAATTTGGATTTACTTAAATATCATGTAATAATTTATTATATCAAAATAAATGGAATTCATTTTGGAATGTTTTGTGAGAGAGTCAACGAGGGGATATTTCCTTCATTTACATCAAGTGAAAGTATTTATAAGTGTTTTAAAAAGAATTTTAATAAGATATGTGATAGATGTAATGTGATTTTATAGGAAAATAAAATTTCATTTCTTATTAATGGTGAGATTGAATAATATTGGATCCATCATGATGATCATTATTAGAATGAATCAATTATGAAAGCTGGTTTTCAAAACTATCATATTTTTTAAAAAAATTGCAGTGACGATGAAGGCATAAATTGAGGAAGATATAAGTTCTTAAGAATTATAAAAACTATATAGATTAAAATATATTAGGATATTGTAGAAAGGGTATTTAAACACTAAGTAGTATTTTGAATTCCATGAATACTAACATACTTTCACAATTTAAACATTAGTGTGTTGAAGAAGCATTAAAATAAAAGGATTTGATAACAACGGTGTAAGAATAGTTTAATGATATTGATATGAATGAAACCTTGGTATTGGTTTCATATACTTGAGATAAAAAATTTATCTGGACTGAGTGGTTTTTTCAAAATAAACTCAATGAGAATAGATAAGTATAATAAACCAAAGACCATTTCTTCAAGGGATACTGTAAAATTATTGGTATCTATGAAAAACGCAACATAATTTTTAGTTATATAATTTAAAATTTATTAAATTTTTTCTTTATTGCTTTAGTAATTTATTTCGCTATTTTTTTTTCATTTTGGGTCAAGCTGTAGTTTTTATGTATAACAGGATATGCCCTGAAAATTGGGGGATTCACCATGACCTCACCCAGCCATATGGATAATTTTTCTCAGGAGTTATTTTTTACTATGATAAGGGGAGGTCACCCTATGATAATACCAATGAGATGGGATTCTATTTAAGGGTATTTGAATTGTACTGCGAAAAGGGGAGGCCATGTCATGACTACTCCCATACAATGGGTTTTTTTATAAGTGAATAGAACCATCATGAGGTGAGCTCATGTCATGAATAAAAGTAGGTAATGGGGTAAATTATCAATTAAGGTATTTAATTTCATTAAATGGGAGTTTTTTTCTTCACCTGGTCTTCATTGACATAAAAATTTGGGATTTTGTTTTTTCCATTATGTGATTTTAACCCATTTTCCCCTTTCTTTCTTATTTGTTTGGCATATCTCCTCCATAATATTGAATCTTCCTTATATTTTCCCTTGCTTATTTATATTGGGTGTGGGGTGATTTTTCATGGAAAATACATGGTGTCAGTTTGAGTCCTTCCTCTTTCTTTTTCAATTATATTGTTCTTCCTTGCTTTATCTATTTCAGTTCCCCAACCAACCATGGTAATGAGTTTATATAAAGGTTTGATTTTAAATGTTCAATATCATGGTTTCTAGGCTTTTCAAGGTCCATAAAATCCATTTTTTATTGTATCTAGGGAAGGATGCGAGTTTACATTAGGTGTGAGGTATGTGTATCTACATATTGGATATTTCCTTTGGTTTAGAATTAGATATTTATTTCCATTGGTTTATTTATTATATTATGATAAAATTGATGAATGAGGAATAATTTATTTTTTTCATTTGAACTCTTGGATTTTTGTTTGAAAAAATGGTGGTCTATCTTGGTTTTAACTTAAAAACCTGTTGTATGACCATGAGTTGTTTGATAAAGCGTTTTAAAGGGTATTTTGATTCCAAATTGGATTTCAAACTAGGTTATGAAAGATGGTTAATTTATTAATGATATCTCCTAGATATGTAAGCCTTTTTTTATTTATAATGTTTTATTGATTATGTAGTTGATTGGATTGGGCATGGGAGACCTTGCATGTGTGTGTTGGATAAAACAATTGGCATCTTCTCTAGATTAGTTTGTGAAATAGATTGGGATTTTTTCTCATGAGATTGAGAGATACACTAGGATTGGTCTATTTTTTCATGTTAAATTAGTTTGATTGATTGAATCCTAGTTTATAAATAATTAAAGAAAAAAATTGATCCTTCTTTGTAATGTCCCAGTTCCGGGTGCCGCCTAGAGGTGCCCCATACCTAGTTGGTCACTTGGCCTCAAGCGCATTTCCCTGAATGCCACAGGCTGCTGACTAGAAGCGAGGGCCTTGGGTGTGATTATGCAGAAACTCTTCCCTCATTGGAAGAGTAACACAATGAAAGTAAAATATCTAACAATATTGGAAGTAGTAATAATTCCATACAATAGTAAACGTCGAATCATTGAAGACAGAAATTACTGGAGAACATATATATAAATGATGCATGATACATATGTCTAGAAAAGTATCCTATAATTTCACTATGATACAATATAGAAATATACGAAGTACAAAATAAAATAGATAAAATCCTCAGCATCTCAACCCTCAACTTGGTTCCATGCTCTCCAACTCCAAATTAGTCAAGTACTTGAAGTAGAAGGGTGCTTGATCTTATATATACCTGTAACAATATAATATATTTGGTCCCAAAAGCACGAGCCAAACAGGTTGTGATACTAATTCCAATAGGAATCCACCCAAAGATATATTCCTAACAGTCAGTGAATATATATGATAGGCAATAAGAAAAATAAAGAAGTAAACAAGGAAGTACTCAAAGTAATCAATCATAGAGTTTCAATTGTATTGAATTTCAAATATAAAGTATGCAGCTAATCAAAGCAGGTAAACCTCTGGGAGTAATCCCAAACTAACCCCTATGTTTCAACCAAAAAATTACATGAAACCCTCTGGGAAGTTCTCACTGTCTAACCCCTCTGGTTCAGCTTTAGCACATACTCTCGGAGAAAGTACTCACCGTCAATTCCCCGTATAGTCTCGTATCGGTAACTAAAAGGCACTCTAGGGAAGAACTCAACGTCCAATTCCCCCTGTGGCCCGCATAGAAGAACTATAGACACTTAGAGGAATCACTTACTTCCATTCCCCTTATGGTCTCACATCGTAAAAGTAAAACAGACACCCTGGGGAAGCCCTCAGCATCCATTCCCCAAATGGTCTACTACACCAGGTTTCCACAGCCATGTGAAAGTCAATCGAGCACAATGATATATACCATCCAAAGTACACACCATGAAATACTTGTTTAAATACCATAACTCACAACAACATGTCATATAAAATCACCCATCCAATAATACTATGAATGGAAGTAAGCAGGCTAACAACCAAACTAGGCCAAACGACCCAAACAAGAAAATATGGGAAAAACCTTCATAGCATGGATAAATTAACCCTATTCATAGAAAATCAACCTCTATCCAAACTGAAAAGTCATAGTAGGAAATAGGATGGATAAAAACCATAAACACGCAATACCCCGAACAAGGGTAATGGGCACTTTTGTACACATAACTCAAAGAAAAACTACGGAAAAGAACAAACCACCTACATCGGTGTCGTAAGATCATTATAAGTGAAACTCAAGCCTTGAATCTCCCATGAACTCCATAGATCTACAAAAATTCAAAAACAATCAACTGAGGATAACTCTTGAAAGAGGATGAATCATGAAAAAAATATCTAGAAGAAAGAAGAAATTAATGTGGTGATCCCAACTAAATCGACGACAGTCGATTTAGAGAACGGACACTCGATTGGGGGCTCGGAGAAGATCTGCACCGTACGGATGCTCTCGGATGAAGAAGGAAAATATGAAGAGCTATCTACCAATTAGACATGAACTAGGTCCCTTTAATGAAAAAAATAAAGTACACGGTGTGTACTTTAATATTACACAGCATATACATGCCCTTACCAGGCCCCACATTAGGCGGCCTCCAGGTCACCACACATGACTGTGTGCATGGCCGTTACAATATCAACACACAACTATATGGGGAAACTGAGTACCCGACATGTACATAGAAGTACACGGTGTGTACTTCAGAAATTTCTAGAAACTCCACTTTTTCCCAATAACACCAGAAAAGAGAAAAACATACTTGAAAAGAAGATCTAGGTTCTTCCAAACTTATCCCCTTAAATAAATTCGTCCTCAAATTTTTTTATCAGGGCGGCGTGGAAGAATAATGCTTGAACAGCTTCGACCACAATGATCGTACATCGACCTCCCTCTCCCAGGTCTCATTCTATACTCGCCCGTACTATCATAGTACTCAACAAGAGGAACAAACTGGCCATGAAGAACCATTGTTCTTTGATCAACAATCGGGATAGGATGGTCCTCGAACGAGGAATCTACCTCTAACTCAACCTCCTTGGGTTGGAAACATGATACATGTCTGAGAAGTAACGTCAGAGCTGAGAAACATGGAATAAATAATTCACAGTCCGGTACCTCTGAGGTAACTACAACTGATAGGTAAGGAGCCCAAATCTCTCTAAAACATTAAATGGTTCGGCGTACCTCGATGAATGCTTACACTGTCTCCTAATCCACCTATGTCCCAACAATGGTGTGACACGCAGGAAAACCTAATCTCTAAACTCAAACTCCAGAGGTCATCTCTGTTGATCAGCATAAGACTTCTGTCATGATTTTGAAATATCCATCCTTTTATGAATGAATTCTATCAGCTCTGTGGTCTCCAAGATAGGATGAGGTCCCAACATAGCTGCATATCCTCCTTGAAGCCAACATAAGGGTGATCAGAATGGCCTACCGTGCAAAACCTCATAAGGTGTCATCTGAATAGTTTCTTGAAAATTGTTATTTTAGGAAAAATCCACAAGAGGTATGTGATTCTCCCATGAACATCCAAAATCCAGGATGCATGCTCGAACCATGTCCCCCAACACCTGAATCGTACGCTCGGACTGACCATCTGTCGTGGGGTGATAAGTTGTACCCAAAAGTACCTATGTACCCAAAGCCTTATGTAGCCCCAACCAGACCAGAGAAGTAAAACGTGTATCCCTATTTGAAACAATGTATTGTTGAACCGATATTGATGTAAATTATCTCGAATGTATAGTCTTCTCAGCTCATCAAAACTGAAGGTCTCCGTTATCGACAAGAAGTGAGAAACCTTCACGAGTCTTTCAATGAAAACCCACACTACATCATTCCTTCAAAGAAACCTCATAAAACCTATCACAAAATCCACCACGAAATCATTACACTTCCACTCAGTAATGGGTAATTGTTGCAAAATCCCTGTTGGTCGCTGATGCTCCATCTTCACCTGCTGACAGGTGGAACACCTCATGAAAAATCCTATAACATCTCTCTTCAAACCTGGCCACCAATACTGATGGCGTAGATCATGATACCTCTTGGTGACACTAGGATGAGATGCCCAAAATGAGTAATGAAAGTCATGCATTAGCTCCATGCATATGTATACTGAAACCCACATGCACCCATGGACACTCAAGATCTCATCCTCTCCTATGGTCCATACATGAATTGGGTATTCTCCCGATATGCTCTCCCATAGGACTAGGCCTTCAAAATATGGTAGCTTCCTCATTCACACCATATCAAGTAGATTAGATGTAAGATCTATAGAAGAAAGAAATTCTTTCCCCTATTTTTCTTGCATCTCCAAATACATCACAGAGAACAGAGCCATAAACTGCCACTCACTGCTGGCCTTCTGAACTGCGTGTTTCTGAGTCCTCTTTCTCAGTGCATCAACCATTGTGCTGCTTTTCCCAGTCATATAGGGAAACTCGAAGTCAATGGACTGGAGGTACTCAACCCACATTTTCTAGCTCAAATTTAGTTCTCATTGAGTGAAGATATACTTGAGACATTTTTGGTTGGTGAACACCACAAAATAGTATCCCATAAGATAATGTATCTAAAAGTGTAAAGCATAAACAACTACAGCAATCTTGAGATCGTGCGATGGGTAGTTCCTCTTATATGACCTCAACTAGAACGATATGTATGCAATGACTCCTTCCCCATATAGAATCGAAGCTCCCAACCCGAAACCTAATGCATCATAGTATATAGTTTAGCTCTTGTCCGTCTCTGGAAATACTAGTATCTATATTGAATTCAACCTCCCTTGAGGTGCCCCTTACCCAGTTGGCCACATGGAATCAAGCGCATTTCCCCAAATGCCATATGCATCAGACTAGCAGCAATGTCCTTCTGTGTTATAATGGGGAAAGTATTCCCTCATTGGTAGACTAACATAACAAAATTAAAATAGATATCAATAACATAAGAAGTAATAATACCATACAATAATAAACAGCGGAATATTGATGAAATAAACCATTGGAGCACATATATATAAATGATACATGATAAATATGTCTAGTAAAGTAGCCAAACATGTCACAATGATGGAATCCAGAAATAGACAATGTAAAAAAGAAGAAATATAAACTCCTCTTCATTTCATGCCTTAGCTTGGTCCAATTCTCTCCACCTCCAAAGCAGTCAAGTACTTGAAGTAGAAGGGAACTTTCCCTTTTCTATACCTGCATAAATATAATCTGTTTAGGACCAAAAGAATGACCCCAAAAGGGTGTGAGACTAATTCCAATAGGAAACCACCCAAAAGATATGCGCCTACCAATTATTGAATATATATGTTAGGAAATAAGAAAAAGAAAGCAATAAACATGTAAGTACTCAAAATAAACAATCCTACAGTTTCAATTGCATTAAATTTCATATATCAAGTAAGTATATAATCAAAGAAGGTAAACCTCTGGGACTATTCACAGCCTAACCCATCTGGTTCATCCAAACAAGTACATAGAACCCTCTGGGAATTTCTCACAGTCTAACCCCTCTGGTTCAGCTTTAGAACAGCCTCTCTGAGGAAGTACTCACCATCGATTCCCCATATAGTCTTGTATCGTTAACTAAAGGGAACTCTGGGGAAGTACTCAACGTCCAATTCCCTATGTGGCCCACATCTAGGAATTGAAGAAACTCTGATGAAGAACTTACATCCATTCCCACTATGGTGTCACATCGTAATAGTAAAATAGACACTCTGGGGAAGCCCTCACCATCCATTCCCCCTATGATCTACAAAACCAGGTTCCCATAGCCCTGTTTAGCTCAATAATGCACAACGATATATATCGGCCAAATTATATCCCATGAACTACATAGAAAAATAGTATACAACATAACAATATCCCAGAAAAAATCACTTGTCCTACAATACTAGGCATGGAATTAAGAATCCTAATAGGAAAACTAGGCCAGGCAACCAAAACAAGAAATCATGGGAAAAATGTCCAGAGCATGCAAAAATCATCCTTATTCATAAACAATCAACCTATATACAAAGAACAATGCACATCAAGAAATTATAGGGCTAAAAACCATAAACACGCAATACCTCGAACTAGGGTATTGGGAACTTTTTCACATATAACTCACAATATAACTATGGAAAGGCACAAACCACCTACATCGGTTTCATAGGATCGTTATACGTGAACCTCAAGCCTTGAATACCCCAATAACCCCATATACATACAAAAAAGCTAAAAACTCTCAACATAGGTTAACTCATGAAAGAAGAGGAATCAGGAAATGAAGCTCTTGAAGAAGGAAGAGATTATCGTGGTGATCCCAACACAATTCACGACGATCAATTTAGAGAACGAACGCTCGATCAAGGGCTCGGTGAAGATCCATGTCGTACGGACACTCTCGGATGAAGAAGGTGAAGAAGAAGAGATCTATGCCAATTAGTCTTGACCCTGGTCCATTTAATGAAAAATAATAAAGTACATGGTGTGTACTTTCCCTTATAGGGCATCGCTTTATGCAGCTTCTAGGTTACCATACACGTATGTGTCCCCGGCCGTTACACGGAAAGCACACAACTTCATGCAGAAACTGAGTACATGATGTGTACATATAAGTACATGGTGTGAACTTCAAAAAATTCTTAAAACTCCTCTTTTTTCTCAAAAACATTAGGAAAGAGAAAAACATACCTAAAAAGAAGATATGTGTTCTTACATTATTATTATTGGGGGATAATGGTACTATGAATATAAGACCATTAAAAATTGATAGGTGAGTGCTGTGGAGTTACTTACCATCTCTTCTTCATGATAAACCTTTAGCTACCATCAGCGTATTGGGATTATTCCTTAAATTGACATTAATTCCTAGGTACTTTGATATGTTATGATTCAATTTAATACTTTTTTGGGTTGTTAGGTGAGGTTTTTGGGTTTTATCAATGTTAATTGAAGTTAAATTATATATTGATCGAGTTTTATCTTTTTTGTTTTATAGAAAATTCCTTACAGAAAGGTTCATATAAATCATAGAGATAGACCCATAGAGAACACATCACTAGGTAATACTCATGATGATATAATTTTTATTGAGTCAGTTATCAGGTACATCAATAAATTTATTCATGAAATTGAACAAGGACCATCCTGAGTTATAGATCATACCCAAGAATTTATGAATTAAAATCCACCAACATTCTATGGAGACTAAGGATATTATGAAATCTAAAATTGGGTGGAAAATATTAAATGAATCTATTTTTTCATCTGACTCATATGAAATCTAATTTTAGTTTTTCTATGTATTTGATATATAGACTAAGTCTAATGTGGTGGGAGTTTATCATGAATGTGATGAAATATGGTGATATAACATGAGCTAAGTTCAAGGATAGATTAAATTATAAATTCCACCTATAGAGTTCAAGGTTGGATAATGTTAGGGAATTTCTGATTTTAGGGCAACGATAAAGTTACATGGTTGAATATTTCACTTGTTTTTATGATTTGTTCCATTTTTTACTCAATATCCTCATAAATGACTATATTATAGTTCAATTATAGAATATGAGATTAAGATAAGAAGTATAGTTGAGGGTTTTTATTTTATTATTACTAACCAATGCTAAGAAATTCTAAAAGGTAGTTATTGTTGAGTAAAATATAAAAATTTTGAATGATATAGTTGGTCCCCATACTACTTTAAGGGGAAGTTGGTGTTCTTATTTTGGTAAAAATAGAATGAGTGAGTCATCTCAATGGGATAATACTAGTACCCTGTAACATCCTTCTAATTCCACACATGTAGAACCTTTAGGGAATAGGCATGTGGATTTACATCATTGTGGAAACGTGAGATACACTATATAGATTTTCTGGGATGATCTATTGAATTTCCACAAGTGTGGGTTCTTGTGAGATTTAATTTTCTTTTTCAAAGTACATACATAGAGTTGTAAGGTGGGTTCTTATTTGACTAGAGGCACTTTGGTGTAGTAAGGTGCATCTAAGGGAGTCATAATTTATCCTTATAGGAAAATATATTGTCATCATACTAGGAAATATCAAATTGTTCTTAAATCTAGGCTCTTATATATAGCAGATCTGGTTCCAAAGGATTCCAATCCAGCTCTAACAACCATTTGAGGTACAATATTTGTTTCTTTATGTATGATATTTATTGTTTTTAACATAAGTACATTACATTATTTTATCTCATCTATGTTGATTAATGTTCTATGGTTGGGACATCAGTTAACGATGTATATGATCGAACTCCTTACTCAATTTGGAAAGAGGAGAGATTAATGTTTTTAGAGCCACAAATTATATGTTATCATTATTGACATAAGGTAGTTTTATATTTCATAGATCTTTTCCTAGATGTTTTTATAGTATTTGTTTCATGAATTTCATGGTGAGTGAAAAATATTAGATATGATACTATGACTGGCTGAAAGTTAACATTTTTATTTCTTTTGGGAGATCTCCATACAGAGAAAAGGAAAAGCATCACTAAGGTCTATAGTAATGAAACCCCATCGAATCATTGAAAAAAAACTTCATCCCCTCACTAGGAAATGATCCCAAGTTAAAAACTGAAATTGTACCGCTATTAGATGTATCCATTGACGCTAGAAAATCCACTACTATGTTTCCCTCCCGACATGTATGCGATATCACCGTGTGAGCCCCCATTAGCACTTTTCATCTCCTGACAGCATAAACAATACTCCAAGGAATTCTTCCCATGTCCATCAGCGCCCGATACAGAAGAAGGGAATTGGTCTCCACCGACGAAATGCAAAGCTGCCTACTAGAGCACATGTCCAGACCCTTGGCCAAAGCCAGGGCATCCGCCTGAAGTGAGTCTCCCTCCCCGAATGAAACAGTGAAAGCTGCCCACACTGACCCAGATTTATCTCTCACGACACTGCCCCCATGCATCTCCCCCCCGTGCAACAATCCATCCGAGTTTAACATTAGCCCTTCATTCAGAGGGCTCCACCAAATCCATCGACCCTGCTCGACACCACTCGACTGATGTTCTGTAGATAGAGTTATGTTTCTTTATCTTCATGAAAAAATCAAATTTTTTAAGGTTATTGGTTCCCAAGATCAGGTAGGTAAAGATATATTCCTCCCGATATCATATTTATTTAAATTTGTATCTCATGTTTTTTATTAAATTGAAATAAATATTGTTCATATAGTTGGAATCCATTAATAATAAATTTTTATCGCATGGGTTTCCATGATGAATTTCCTAGGATTTTTCCTTAATGAGAGGATAAGTTTTTTTATCAATATACTAATAGGGATGGGTCTCATATCCATTCCATATTATCAAATAGATCTCATTGAGTTAAAATAATAAAATATTTATCTATAATATCTTGAAATAATTTTTTTTATTTACCCTAGCACATGCCTATAGAAATATCTCATTCTCTTCGAAATGAATATGAAAAAGACTCTAATGTTTCGTCAATTTATGGAATCAAATTGTAGTTATTGATCAAAATATGTATTCTTTTCCTCAAATTGATTATTGTTTTGGCCATCATATGGGGTGTGGAATGGATTTCTATGATTAACTTCAGGTCAGATACCATCACATGAGAGCGAGGGAAGAAGATATTTATAATATTGAATTCTAAAGTAAGTATATGTGTTATGAGATTTTTTTTATCATTTGATCTTAAAATTTCACCTACCATTTTAATTTCATTAATGAACTATATCTTTTATGAAACACTGTAATACTTTAAATGGGGAAACTATGTTCGATAGCATATGCAAGACACAATACAAATCGAAAATGAAATATGAATATTTATTACCATTATACCCTAGGTGTTAAATAGGAATACATGAATATTGTTAAATAATTTATGAAATATATATAATTTAACTAATTAATATAAATTTATTGAAAAATAAATTGTAAATAATCATTCAATTTTAAATAAATACATTTCTTCTTCAAAAAAAGCCTACTTCAAAAATGATTTTTATTAATTTTTTTGAGAAAATATAATTAATTTTTTGAAATTTTAGAATATTTATTTTAAGAAATTAAAATAGTTTTTTAATAAACATTTTTATATTAACTATGTTTTAAATTTTTGGATTTTTCGAAATATATTAATTTTTTAGTGAATATTTGAAATGCATTTTTTTATAAAATTGTCATTTATTTTTATTAAATTTAGTCCCATTATTATTTTAATTTAATTTAAAATTAACATAATTAATATTTAGATATATTAAATCCAATTAATTTAACTTTAATCATCCTTATACATGATTTATGTATAATTTTAGTCATAGTCTTAAAACCATGTTTTTCATCTGAATATTATTTTAAAGTGCATAATGGTTCCCAATTTTAATTAATTAAAATATAAAATAATGAAGAATTATTTAAATAATATTTACATATAATATATTCATAAATATAAATATAAATATATTTAATTATTAATAGTTGTCAAATATTTATTATAATATCATTTTATGGTTGAAAAATATATTTCTTGAAAAAAGGGGTTTTAACGCATTTGAGGGTTTAATTTTAAATTAGATTCTTCCACTTATGTGATTTGAATGTGGAAAAATGGATTCTATAGTTTTAATAAACATTATTTATCTTTTTTTATTAATTTAACTTAATTTTTTACTATAAAAAATAATAAAAATGGTAAAAATTAATTACCCTAGTTAATGTGAAACAGGTTTACCGTGGGTTAAACAAAAAATATATGGGTTAAAAATGACCATAAAATTTCCTCATTCTAATTTTATGGTCATATTTCAACCATATAACTTTTAAGGTTAAAAAAAGCCCACTTTTTTCTTTATGGCATGTGAAAAATGTCGGCGTAATTCTTTCTTAGAAAAAACTCCAAATGTGTCCTCTTTGCCACTTAAAAAAGTCTCCACATATCTTCTTCATTCCACACATCCAAAAACCATTGGATCAAAAAATATCTATCCATATACCTTACTTAATTATCTCCCAACTTCTTATAGTCCTTAGTTTTATCAGAAATACAACATGCGAAGGATTTTGGTGAAAACCTAAAGAAGTTGTCTGAAGAAGAGGTAACATTATTACCTAATCATATTTGTCTTATTTATTATGATAAATCATTAAATAATTAATCAATCATGGTAATATAATAAAATAATTATTTCCTATATACTGATATTTTATTTATTCAATTTCATAACCTAAATCTCTCTCAATTTCCATCGAATAGGAAATAGAACTATAGAAAATGTGTATGCCGGACTACCGCCACATGACCTGACATGATACGTTTTCTCTCACTACTTCAAAATATTGGATATAATGATTTTATGATTTTTATTTATGTTATACATGATATAATTGTAATTTTTTCTTTATAATATAACATATATTTTCACCCATTCCATTTTGTTGATAATATGATTAAGTCTTCTGCATGTACGTCATACTACCACATCGTGAAATGATATGAAACATTTTTCATGTATTCATTAAATTTCAGGTAATAAGGATTAATTTTATGTCCATATATTATATTAATTTCATTTTAATCATTTTTTAAAATAAATATATCATTATTTTCCTACCTTATTATCTGTTGAACAAATGATAACGACGTTCATTGTACGACGATCTATAACCTCATGAAGAAATGGGATTCGTTTTTATTACCACATCACATGGAGGGTATATGTTAGTGTATTTAAAGAAATAATATTATATTTATATCCTAATTATAAATCTCTAAAGATAAAATAACATTTACATTCTTTTCCCGAGGATTGATAAGAAATGGAAATGTTACTCATCCTTACGTATGACTTACTGTCTCTGTGATTGTATAATAGCTAGTTATTCATAACCACTAATCATGATTGGGTTTAAAAGTGTAATTTATTTATAAAAATTATAGTTATTAAACTATTATTATTTTTTGGAGGATTAATTAATAATATATTTTACTTTAGTAAACTTACAAACGTGATTTTGTACAAACGAGAAAAACATAGTCAAAATGTATGACTTGAGCCTCAACGGGAATTTAATTGAATATAACATCAAAATAAAAAAATAAAATGAGAAATAAAAATGGAATATTTTATTGTGAAATCAAATAATTAATATAATTTTATTATTTAGAAAGATAAATAACAAACCAAATGAATCAGGCTTGAGGTAAGAGATCTTTCTAGCTGGCCATTTTTTTCAAGTTATGAACTTATCTATCTAACTCAATTTATCTCTATTTAATGTTATGGAATAATTATAAATTATTTTTATGTGTCTCAGACATATATAATTATATTATTATCCCATCCTTGTATGGGTAAATAAGTTCCTGAAGTTCATTTATCAAATTCCTTCATTATAAAGTTTTCTTTGATTATGCTATAATACAAGATCATAAAGCCATTTCATTTCCACGGGTATTTCTTATGTTATGAATTATGATTTAACTGCTTTATGTGGAAAAAATATATCTTGAATATGTTATTATAGGTTCACCCATATTGCTCATCAATTCACTAGTTAATATTTTAGTGTCAGGATATGTCATGTATGGGATTAGGAAGTAAAACCAATCTATTTCAGGTCTTTGTCTCCCATGTGATATTGTCCAGATAGTTAGGCTTGACTCATGTTTATGTCATGTTATATGTTTCTACAAAATTTCCTATGATTGTATATCCTTATGATACAATTTTATTTAGTTTATGATTCCTTATGATTAACTATGAGCCTTTTATTTTACATTATCATAGTATTCCTTTAACTCCCATGTTATATTTCTTTATCATGTTTAATCCCTTAACAATATTTTTACCAAACTCAATTATTTTTGTATTCCCTAGTTTATCCCATATAGTTTTAGGAACTCAAATATTTTTTATGATATCATTGTGGATAATTAAATAATTATGAAATGTTTTATGTTCCTTTTGATGTAATATATACATTTTCTACTTAATACAATAGGAAGCAAGATATGTGGGATTGTACTTTTTGGATATTTATGTTCAAAAATCATATAATAATATGTGTAAAAGGTTTGGGTTTTTATAGTTGTTAATAGAGAAAAGGTTTAGTTAGCCTATGGATGTAGGAAAGAAATCATTACCGATATCCCTAGGGATAAGTCTAAGGATATGAAAAAGTGATGAAAAGTAAACATTAATTATTGTGAGGTATAGAGAGAGTGGTTTCCATACAATTCAATCATGGTCTAGATACTATAAGTGGATGTGGGTTGGGAACATATGTACCTAGGTGTAACAACTATAAAAATGGTGTGATGGGTTTGACTTAATTGTTACCTGTTAAATGATAGTGGTCCTTACTGCACACATGGTTTGACACTCATAGAGGACACACTTAGGAAATTTAAAAATTATTTAAGAACCGTTATGAAGGGCATGGAAAAATTTTAAAGATAGAATATCATATAGGAAACATAACCAAGGATAATGTAGATTGAGAATTGGATCCTGATAAGTTATGAAGTACATATAATTTATAATTTATTCCTCACATACTTTTAAGTTTCCATCTTGTATGTAATATATTATCTTTTTTTTCTTATAGTGAATGGAATATAATAGGAGAAATCATGATAAAAACCAACATGATTGGAAATGAGAGGATTTACACAGTTATATGTCTAATCCTATGGTTGTGGGAGTTGAGAACATTATGGAGGTACTGTCCCAACAAGCACAAGTTATGAATAATAACAATAATCAAACAAAATTACCTTCTCCTCATAAGAAGGATCAAGTTTCTATTGAGTCTCTTATGAAATAATTTCTTCCTACCCTTAGTTGATATTATTATCCCCTAATAATGGAACATTGGATTAACTCCATTGAGAAGATATTCTCAATCCTATAATGCTCAGAGAAAGAGAAATATGTTCTGAACATTTATCGCATTGATGGAAAAGTCAATCAGTGGTGGACACTGATATAGAATACAAAGTCTAAAGCGGAAATTGATTCTTTGGAATGGGAAGAATTTAAGGAAATAGTTTTCAATAAATATTTTATTTAATATAATAATAGAAAAATGGATAGGTAGTTACTTGGTCTAAAATAAATGGAAGAGGATTTTATCAAGGGAATATGATGAAAAATTCACTTGGATTTCATGTAACACCTTAATCATTTTTATCATCATTGAAATTAAGGTAGACCATTTCATTAGTTGATTAAAACTAAGACTATGATGATATTTGACTATTTGTGAATTTGATAGCTATGAACTGGTTTTCCATTATGCACTAAAAGTTGATATAGAGATCAATGAATATTAGTGTTCTCATGAGACTGGGGAAAACACAAAATAGAGTTTTCTTTATGGGTATCAATAGATAAATCTCTTATAGGATATAAAACCAAACATCCCACGTGTCTAAAGTGTTGGTAGACTCATTCGAAATACTACTTAAGGGGAACTAGAAGATGAATCATGTGTAGAAAAGAGGGGAATTAGGTTAATCAATGATAAAGGGAAATGAATAATCCCACTAATTATTAATAATAAAAGAAGTTTTAGATCAATAATAGGCCCCCCATAATTGTTTTAACTATAAGTAACATGGTAACTATAAACAAAATCCTTATGAAACAGGTTTTCAATGAAAATAAATGAAAATAACATCCAAGGTAGAAATGAAGGGTATATATTATCACTACTAATAAGGTGGATGATGATAGTAATATGGTGATATGTATTCAAGTTATTCATTCAATAATAGAAAACATACTTTTTGATTCTGGTTCTATACAATCCCATATATCATACGTGTTTTATAGAACTATTCAAACACCACCTCAAAACATGGGTGTTGAGCTATCTATGAGAATAAGAAATAGATCAATTTTTACATTATAAGTATATAACTCATACCCAGTCAATTTTATTGGTCTTAATATTCTATCAAATATCTTCTTAAAAACATTAGTGGAGTTTGATTCTATTTTTATCATGGATTGGCTATCCATATATAAAACTAACATAAACTATTGAGGGAGGGAGATCACTATCCGCATATCATGTCATCCTCCTATTCTATACAAGTGTATAGAGGAGGATGAATATCCCCTAGATTCTTATATTAAATAAAGAACATTATTTTCTTATGATAAATCATATCTAGAATAATTAATCAATAAAAAGAAGACAATCATTCTTGAAGACACTCATATTTTGAGGGATTATACTAATGTATTACTCTAAGAGTTTCTAGGTCGTTATCTCAACCAAGATGTTTATTTTTCATTCTAACATATACCTGGATCTCTTCCCATATCAAATAATCCTTATAATACAGAGACCATTTATTTATAAGAGAAGAAGAAGCTATTACATTTGAATATGAATGATTGTTTTATATTCATGAGTTCTTCACTATGGTGTACACTGGTGATATTCATCAAAAAGAAGGATGGGTCAATGAATCTCTATATTGATAATCATGAACACACAAAAATCACATCATAGAACAAGTATCCCCTTCCATGCATTGTTTACTTGTTTGAACAACTACATGTGGCTTAATATTTTTCTATGGTGGATCTTCGGTCAAGATTCCACAAAAAAGGGTCAAGAAGGAAGATATTCCCAAAACTACATTTTGAACATGGAATAGATACTATTTATTTATAATTAGTCCTTTAATAGTCACCAATTATCTGACATTATTTATAGGAATAAATTATAAATTCTTTAGAGATTACCTTGAAAATTTTATGGTAGTGTTTATAGATGATATTGTGATTAAATCCAATAGAACGGAGGATCATGAAGATAATTTGAATACTATTCAATTAGTTTTTTGAATGGATAATTTACATGTAAAGTATAGTTAATGTGAGTTATAGATTGAGGAATTATCATTCTTGGGTTATATTATCACTTGAAATGGGATATATTTATACCCTTATAAGACAAAGACTGTCAAGTACTGGTCAAGAACAATATTTTTAATGATGATCCATAGTTTACATGGATTATATGGGTATTACCAATGATTTTTGGAATTTTTTTTTTCAATTTTCAATCCCAACAACAACAATAAAATGGGACTAATGTTGGTGTAGAATAGTGAATTAGATGAAATATTTTTGGAGATTAAATATAGGCTTATCACTACACTTGTACTTACACAGCCCATATGTGGGGAACTCTTTATAGTTTATAATGATGATTTAAATAAGGTATTTGGATGTTTACGAATTAGAAATGATAAAATAATAGCATAAACATCAATGCAGTTGAATTTTTCTGATACGAACTATCCCAAGAATAAAATGGAATTGGATGCACTGATATTTTCTTTGAAAATTTGTAACAATATATCTATCTGGTGAAGTTTGAAATATATACAGATCATAATAGCCTAATATATTTATATTTAAATAGAAATATATCACCATGCTCTAGTGAATATATTTTGAGATGATTAAGAACTATGACTGATCTATCCGTAACCATCATGGGAAAGAAGAAATGGTTGCAAAGTATTTATGTAGTAATGATCCAGAAACATTATCATTGATGAGAATTGAGAAGGATCGAATCTTTATAGACCTAAATAAGAAAAAAATTGGAATTATAAATGAAGGAACATGATATTTCCTTAATCAACTGATTTCTCAACCATCCCTTATAGAGAATATGAACAATGATAAAATACACGATATAAAAGATTAAAAGATGGTAGATGATATAAGGAATGAGAAATCATTGGAGTTAAATATTTATAAAGACAGAGTGGTATTATTTTGGTCATGATTGTGGGTACCATTAAATATGGAGACAAATACAGAGCTGTTGAATGATTTACATATAAAATCATTATCCATCCATGTATATGGAATTAATATTTATTTGTATATATGATAAAATCATTGGATGTGCAATTTGAACAATGAGATTATGTAGTATACATAAAAGTGTCTACTATGTCAGCAAGTGATGTTTGATAGAAAAAAGTATAATTGGATGCTAAAATAATTACCCATACTCAAATAGAAAAGGAAAAACATCACCATGTACTTTGTTACTATACTTACCAAGGAAAAAAGAGGAAATAATTCTCTATTGGTTTTTTTGGATAATCTTATGAAGAATGCCCACTTTATTTAAGTTCTAGATGACTTATCACCCCATCAAATTTCAAGGATATACAATAGATTATAGGTGAAACTACAAGAGATACTCTTACCGATTGTATATGATAGAGATCCAAGATTTACCTCTATGTTTTGGAAGAGACTTTAATATACTCTAAATAAAAATTGGAACATTAGTAAGAGGTATCACCTAAAAATATTTTTCAATCTGAGAGGATTATTTAGACACTAGAAGATAGATTGAGAGCATCCTTGATGGACTTTAAAGGAGAATCAGATCTATATATTTATATGGTTGAGTGCTCATACAATAATACATTTCAATCAAGAATCAAAATACATCCTTATTAATCCCTTTATGTGATGATATTTAGAATCCATTTTTGTTGGGGTGGAGTCATTAATTGAAGATGTTGGGACTAGAAATAGTTTAGGAGAAAATAAAAAAGGTCAATACCATTCAAAACCCATATGAACTGCTCAGAGTGAGACAGAATATCTCTGTAGAAAATTTTCTAAGAGACATAGAGTTAAAGGATAGAGATAGGGTGTTCCTTTATATATCTCCATAGAGAGAGTTGAGTGATTTTGGAAGATGGTAACGTTATCCCCCAAGTACATCTTCCCCTTTGGTATTCTCAATCGTATCTGTGTCTTGGATTATTGAATAACACTACCACCAACCCATTCTCTAATCAAAGATATAATCCATGTATCCGTCTTTAAAAAGTACACACCATATGCATTTTATAATTTGAATGGTTGTACATCTGGAAAATTATTTCTCTTATGAAGATCATATGGTGAAGATCACAGTCTATAAAGATAAATTTCTACACAACAAGATGAATCACCTACTTAAAGTGCTATAATGGTCCCATAAATATGAAAAGGTAACATAGGAACTGGAAGAGGAAACGAATAAAAATTACCCTCACCTATTTTCACCATAGTATGTAATAAAAAATTATAAGGGTTAAATTAATTAAAGGGGGAGAATATAACACCCTAATATTTTAAAATGGAAATCAATGTTTGATAGTGTACGCAACACACAACACCGAGCCTAAACGAACCATTATTATTTATAAACATAATAACCTAGAAATTAAATAAGGGGGTATTTATATTAATAATTAATTTTATGAAATATATATAAATTTTCTAACTTATATAAATGTATTGGTAAATTCATAGTAAACAATCACTCAATTTTTAATAAATCTATTTATTCAAAAAAATATGGTTTCTTCAAAATTGATTTTTATTTATTTTTGTGGGAAAATATTAATATTAATATATGAATCATTTATAAATTTTATTATATAAAATAAAAATTATTTTTAAAATAATTATATCTATATTAAAATAGGATAAATGTTTTGGTTTTTTGAGAAATATTAAATTTTCAATAAATAGTTAAAATACCAATTTTTATAGAATTGTCGATTATTTTAAATAAATTAAGCCCACTTTATATTTTAATTTATTTTAAAATAAAATTAAATATTATTTTTAGATATTAAATCTAATTAATTTCACTTTAATCACATTATACTTTATTTTAGTTTAATTTTAGGCTTAATCTTAAAAACACATTTTCTATAAACACAATTTTAATATGTATAATGTTTCCACATTTTAATAAAATTAAATAACCCATAATGAGTAATTATTTAAATTATATATATATATATTTAATATTTATAAATATCAATTTAAATTCATTTAATTATAATTTCTTTTCATAATGTTATTATAGTTTCATCTTATGCTTAAAAAATGAATTTCTTGAAATCCTCATTTTTTTCGACAAGTATGAGGGTGTAATTTGAAATTTAATTCTTAGTATCATATGAAATTAATTTGAAATAATATATTAACTATTTTTATTTAGGATAAATTATAATATCTAATATGGTTAAATTAATTTTTGACTATAATGAATTGTAAATGATAAAAATTAATTTCCACTGTTAACATCAAAATAGGTTTATCTGAGGTTAAACTAAAAATATAAGGATTTAAAATGAACCAAATGTTTTCTAATTACTATTTAATGGTAATATTTCTTCCTCATACATTTTAAGGTTCTAAAATTGGAAATTTTGGAACCTTGTGTCATGTAAAAAACATGGGTTTAATTCTTTCTTTTAAAATATTCCAACCGTGTCATCTTCCCCACATATAAAAGGCCACACCCTCCTTTACTTTACACACTACATAAAACAATTTTATTAGCCAATACCTACCCAAATACCTTCTTTAAATCCATACTAACATCCCATAGGCTTTTCTCTTTTCATAATGACAACCTAGGAAGTCTTTTGGTTCAATCCAAATGATGTTGTTTGATGATGAGTTTGCATCCTTAACCAACCATATTTGATTTATTTCTTCTTAAACATCCTTAAAATATTAATCAATCAATCTAATATAATAAAATAATTTCTCTGATACATTGAAATTTTATTATGAAAATAGAATAACCAAAATTCATCTCCACTTCCATCAAATGGGAAATAAAACTGTTGATCATGTGTAGGGAAGACTACCTTATTGTGAACTGATGTAATTATTTTCCCATCACCACTTCTAACACCTATATATAAGTATGTATATAATTTTAATATATTATATTTATTATATGATTATACTTATATAATTATAATATCAAATATAACCTTCTACTTTTCATTCTGTAGGGAATATTATATCATCGTTCATGTGTATGGAGGTCTACCGCCTCATGAAGTGGCACAATTTTTTTACACATAAAAATTACATCGAAGGTAATAAGGATTAACTTTATGTTTATATATTATATTCATGAAATATTAATAATTATGAAAAATAATTATATCATTACTTTATTACCTTATCATCCATTGAATATATGATAAATTCATTCATGTGTGCAGTGGACTACCACACCGCGAAGTGATGTGATTCGGTTTTATTGTCAGATAACATAGAGGGTAGATGTAAGTGTAATTTAAAAATATATGATATTTTTGATATAATTATCATTATGGAATAATAAAATAACACTTACATTCTTTTTATCATTATTGTTAAAAAATTGAAATTATTCTCATGCATATGTATGACTTACCATCTCCATAATTGTATCATAGTTAATTTTTCATAATCACTGTTCATGAATAGTTATAAAATTATAATTTTCATATAAATATGATAATTATTTCATGATTATTATTCTAGATATGATTAATTAATAATCTATTGAACTTTATCTAACATACAATATTTATTTCGACATATGAGCCGAACATTATCAAAACATCTAACGTGAACATAAATTAATGTATAATTTAACATAGAATGAATATAAATAAAATAAATGGAATAATAACAATGAAAAGGATCTTAATTAAGTAAATAATTAACATATTTTATTATTATGGAATATAAATAACGGACATGATGAATATGTCTTGAGCTATGGTATATATCTAACACACCCTTTACTTAATGTTGTAACCATTATCTCTCTAACTCATTTAATCTAAATTTAATGTTATGGAAGGACTTTAAATTATATATATATATATATTTCAATAACATATATACTTATATTATTCTCCTTTACTTATACTTGAAAATATATTCCTTATATTCATTTATAAAATGTATTCATAATGATGTTTCCTTTGATTATGATATTAGGCAAGATCATACAGCCCATTTTATTTCCATGGGTAATTATTAGGATATGAATTATGATTGAATTATTTTATGTGGAAAATATAGATCATGAAATTGTTATGATGGGTTAATCTTGATAGAGCTCTAATTCATTAGGTAAGGTTTAATATCATGAGACATCATATATGGGATTAGGGAGTAAACCTAATCCACTATGAGACTTTGTATTCCCTATACTATTTCCCAGTCTATTAGCCTTGACTTCTTTTTATGTATGTTATATATTTATACCACATTTCCAATGATTCCATGTTCTTATGATTCCATGTTATTTATTTTATGCTTATATGTGATTTTTCACAAGCCTTCTCTATTATGATATCAGGATATAAACTTTAATATAATTTTAGGTTTCCTTATCATGTTTATTACCTTACATGGTTTTTTACCTAACAACTTTATCATGTATTCCCTAGTTTACCCCTTATTGTTATAGGTGATCAAATGGATTTTATTAGCTCATTATGGAGAAATAAATAATGATTTTTTGTTTTATGTTCTTTTTGATATAATATAATCCCAGTCTTATAAAGTAATTATGCCTCAGGATATTTGGGATTGTACTTGTTGGATATTTATGTTTAAAAATAATTTAATAATATGTGTTAAATTTTTGGGTTTCTATATTAAAACTGTTTCTTGAAAAATTTATTTTGGTGTTCATAGTTGATATCTTGGTTTACTCCATGATGAAGGAGGACGATGAGGATCATATGGACATCATTTTTGGAACCTTAATTGTTCAATTCATGTATTCCAATATGGATAAATGTCAATTTTGGATCAATTAATTTAAATTAGAAGTTCATGTGGTGTCTAAAAAATAATTCCTATAGTTGTGATGTCCTTAGAAAGGACTAATAATATCTTCAATAATATATTCTTCTTGGATTTATGTATGTATTACATGCGTCATATTTTGGATTTCTCGATATTAGAATCTCCCCTAATAACATTTATTTAAAAATAAGTGAAATTTCATTAGAATGAGAAATTTAAGAGATCATTTGAGGATTATAAAATGATATTGAATTCGACTTCGGGTTTTATTCTACTATTCATGTAGAGGAGTTATTTTGTTTATTATTATTATTCAGGTATGTCATTGGTTTTTTTAAACAATCATGATCATGTTGTAGATTATAAATCTTTCCGGATACACCATTGTGTGAATAATTTTCTCACCCATAACCTTGAGTCATATAATTTGATACCTTCATTGAAAACAAGAAAAAATACCTTTTCCAATATAGGTTTGATATGTATTCTAATAATAAGTGACTAATGTATATTTTCCCTTAGAGCTTCTTAAATCGTATGAATAGGTGTTGGGTTGAGTATCCCTAGACTTTTATTTTTTATTTTTCATAAACCCCATTGAATGAGAATGTGGCATATGAAACCATATATATAAAGTTACTGACTAAGGAAGTGAATGAATAAGAATATGGATGAAATTTGATGAAATTATTTTTTGAAATTCATCTCGATGTGAAAAATGAGGATATGTATGTATTATTGGATTGTGTGAAAGTCATAACCTCCATGGTTCATCAAATTAGGATAAAATAAGTATTGAATCCAAATTTACATCATATATTAAAAATCCTAAATAGTGGAGAGATGTTAGTTGATTTTTATTAGTATTTTCATTGTGAAATTAATTTTAGAAAGAGGTTAGTCAGTCCTTTGACATTGATGGAGGAGGTGATGAGTGGCATGAACCACTCTAGTTGTGATTATTATGAGGGGGTTACGAAGATGTTTTATAATAATAAAAATTGGTATTGGTTTCTTGTATAACGTATGTGATATCTAAATATATAACCTAGTGCATAAATTATCATATAACTAAAGCTGAGAAAAAACTCTAGTGGGTTTAATATAGAATATTCCCATTTTGGTATCAATGTGGGATGATATTTATCCATACTTCATTATTAGATTTCCTCAGTCTATTAGTGGGAGTAATGTGACATAGGTGATTATTGAATGTATAATGAAATACTCCCATTTTATTCCTATAAATTAGTTGATGAAATTGTATGTTCTTGAACAATTTGTTATCTAACAGACTATAGAGCTTCATGGAGTTCCTTTAGTGATTATTTTTTATCAGGGCCATTGATTTACCTCTAGTTTTAAGAATGGTCATCTATAAGAGAGGGATAATTACATAAAATTGGTTATTGTATCTAATTTGTAGATGGATAGTGATAAAAATATGGTTATTTATATTCTTGAATATATTCTATGGTATTTTTTTATATTAATGGATATTAGGAGAAGAATTCACTATTATTGGGGTTTTTTATAATAATAGCTATTAATCCTTGATAACGTTTGATCCATTAAAGAATATTTTTGGATGAAAATGTTGAACCCATCCTTGTTAATCACAGTTTTATGAGAATTACTTATTGGGACCAAGCATCAACCAATAGAATATTAGTAAAATTCAATTACTTTAAAAGATATTGTTGATGAATAAGAGTAACCAGAAATATTATTTAGATAATTTTTATAATCCATTGAAATTTTTTCATTAGTGATCAAGATTCTCTAAAATTTTGTACGCAGTTTGGAAATTATCAAATACAATGAAAATTAAATTGGTATTGTGGTATGTAGGGTTATTTGAGATCATTGTGCATCTCAAAAAAGTGTAATATCGACTATCCTTGCCATATCAAATGATGTCTATTCAGGAGGTATTTAATATTTCTCAACTTAAAACGTTTCATCCAACCCCAATAATATGTTTGAGTGATAATATATGGTTTTGAAGTGTAAAATGATCAAGATTATGTATAATATTTGTGTCTTGGATAATTAGGATAGATTGTTGCGAGGAAAGTATATTCCTATTATCTATTTTCATTGGTAGTATGGTGGTGATATCCATGAATCTTTGGAGCCTAAGGCTGTGGTGTAATAGAAATATCCTCACATATTCTCTAATGAAGATAAATGTTATTTTTCTTGAGGTATACATTGGTATAGTGGGGAGAATTTGACACCCACTATGTCATTATTATGTATGAAATTTTCCATTTATTAATATTTTTCATTATTAATTTATTTCATTATTTAGGGTGTTTTTGGGAGTTTTAGGTATGTTTTAGTTTGGGACAACAATAATTAACTTCAAGACGAAGGGAGATCACCCAACAACCTTATCCAAGAAAAAGGGTAATTTTTTCAAGTAGTTTCTCTATTTTATGATAAGGGATATTACGCAATGAACACACCTAGGACGTGGGGTTGTTTTTTTAGGGAGGTTCATCTAACCAAAATAATGGGGGTTTTGTTGTGACCACTCCCAAGTAGTGGGTATATTTTATAGAGGTTCATCATGCCATTATGAGTATAGTCTATTAAATGAAAACATACTGGTTGTTGAGTAGATTATTGGGTATGGTGTATCATTCTATGAAAAGGGAGGTCAATCCAAGACCAGGTTTTCCTCAACTTAAAATATAAAAATATATATTTTCTTTTATGAGATTTAATCCTAATTTCCCTATTTTTGTATGAATTTGAAATATATAGCTCATATAAACCATGGATTTATCCTTCTCTTGGATCCCATAGTGATTCCTCTTTGGATTTTGCCGTTTCTTCAACTTAAATACTTATTTTCCTATGGATTAATTCTTTTTTGTTTATTTATTACATTGTTATTCCTTAGTTGTTCTATTTAAATTCCATAGGTGGCCTTGTGAGATGAGTTCATGGCTAGGGTTGGTTTGAAATTTTAATTCTATTGTTTTCTAAGATTGTAAAAGTCCCTCATTTATTATTTTGGTATCTAGTTATAGATATTGATTTACATCGAGTGTGGGGTAGGTGTCTCTATATATTTGACATTTTCATTTTCTTATCTTTTTTTTGTATTTAATTTTGTTTATTTTTTTATTATTTTGGAATCGATTATTTAGGAATAATTTATTTTTCCAATTTTATACTCTTCTAATTATGCTATAAAAATATATGGTTTTACATTTTTTTCACATTAAAATCATTTTTATGCCCATGGGGTGTTTTATAAAAATTTTAAAATGTAATTTTAATTCTAAATGGGTTTCAAAAAGTCATTTTGAAATGGTATTGATTTATAAAGGATGTTTCTATTATTTTCAAATATTATTTTTATAGAAGGATTGTTGAGTATGTGGTTTATTGGGCTACACATAGGCGGCCTAGGTATGTGTGTTGGGTAACCTAGATGGGTGATACCTTATCCTAGTATGTAAAATATTTAGTAGTCATTTTTAGTGAGACCCATAGAGAATATAGGAATGGTTATTTTTTTCTTGTTCACTTAACTCAGCTGGTATTATGAATTAAATTTATGGTTTCCCAAATCTAATGTCACAAAGGCCAAATCTCATGTCATATGTGTTTTTCATTATTGATATATGGTACTATTTTTATTCCACTTCCATATGAGCATATTATAATGATGATTATGCATTATATATATTGGTTATATACATTATAATCACTTTTTTATGTTCATCATTTACAACTTTTCTTGACTTTATAAAACCAAAGTATTTGGTAAGATGATTTCCACATCGTGTTTTATGAAACAAAAAGGTTTATTTCTATAACAGTATTCCAAAAATTGAACTAATGGTTTTCATATATAAATATATTATATAGATTCATTATGATATCTCACTGGTTTTATACATCAAACCATATATATGATTTTTGGCATATACAAAAAATTTTATTTATGATTCAAGTAAATAGAAAATTGGTGTATCTTATGAAAGAGATTCTTTATTCCTTTATCGTCTTTCTTAACATGGGATTATTTGTGACCATAATTCATGTTTTGATTGATTAGTTTGAATATTTTGGGGATCCTCTATTATTCGATTTGGGTTTTGGTTATATATTATCCTCAATAACCTTGTTTATATTTTAGATTAATGTATTTAAAGGACGTTTGTTGGCGACTATATTTTCTATTTATTAAGTAATTTTTGATTTTTACTTATTTTTTATGCTATGTTGTAAATTTTTAGATGATTAATTTCTATTCAATGATTTTTTTTCGAGATGTGTGAGGAATAGATATATCATTCTAAATTTATGGGCTAAGTATATGTTTTGTTTTGTTAGTATTTTAGTGTGATATCATTCAAATATTTACAGTTTTGATACTATGGTTCATGTTTCCATCATTTGGAAACCAAGAATCCACATTGGACCTTGTGAAAAGCTAGAATATGTGATGAAACAGGTTGACCAAGGATGGTTCATCACTTTATAAGCATTGATGAGATGTTTTAATTAATTTAATGGCACAAAATTATCATGATTTTTCTTGGGGTATTTCCTCAAAGTAACTTAATAGTGTTCCAATCAGACCTGAAGATATCATTTCATAAATAGTGAACATGTCAAAGAGTTTAATATTTAATGATGATATATTTTTATCCTTAATGGTGATATTCTTTAGTTATAAAGATAAATAATGCATATGAAGTCATAAACATGTTCCTTAATCATGGTAACCAAATCTAAAAAACAAGTTAATGGGAATTAATTTCTTGAAATACAAGCTTTATAATAGTCTTAGTGTCGAGCTAGATGACATAAACTCATTCATTATGAATTGATATGTTAATTACATTATTTTTACTATAAAAAATTCAATATTTGTTGGGAATTTTCTCCCAAATTGATTTTTTTAAATTCTTATTATTTATGAGGTGAAATTATTTTTGGTTTTACAATTCATTAAAATAAAAACTTTTAACCTTTCCACAAATGATACATTTAAACATGATTTTGTATTTTTTTTGAATAGAGGAATAGAGAGAAGTCTCTACTCCTACAACACATTATTCTAAGTTATCCGTTGATAAATAATGAATGAGTGTATTTAAAAATGTGTTTTATGGATTATTAGAGACTTGACATGAAAAAATTATAAAATTAAAATTGAATTTTTCATTACAATTTTTTCACAATTAAAAAGTAACACTATTGAGTCATATCTTAAGGACATGATGAAGATCTTTCACTACATCCAGGGTACTCTTGATTATGGATTGAGGTATGATAAGGATTTATGAATATAAATTTACAATCTCTCCAAAAGGATTGGGAATGTGATAATGGAGATTAAAAAATAATTTACATATGTTCATTTTTTATTAGAGGAAGATGTGTTTTACAGCACTCTGAGAAGAATTATACAAATCACACTATGGCCATTTAAAGTTGAGTTTATTTTCGACTCAAAATATATAAAAAAATGATGTGTATGAAGTTAAAACATTAGGAAATGAGGTTTAATGATTCATAATCATTGATAATTCTGTGTGATAATCAAAATGAAATCGAATTATTAACAAATCTTGGAAAAAAATTGAGTTCAAATCATATTGGATCAAGTAGCACTACATTAAAGAGAAGCTAGAATAAAGAGATAATTCACTAAAATAATTTTCAAAAAAAGAGAATGTTATATATAATTTGAAAAATCCTCAGATGGAGGATGAATTCCAGTACTTGTGGGAATTTTAGGGAGTTAATTTTCTCTTAGAATACCATAATGATAAGTGAATTATTTTTTTCACTTTCATAAATTTTTTTTAATTAAATAAGATAATATAGTAAATTTATTCTAGAAAATTGGGAGCTAATCTAAATTTATTAGGTAAATAAATAGTTACAATAGTTTTATAATTTATTTCTTAAAAGGGGATACGTGTGGTTTTTTTAGCTGACAACATAGAGAAAAACTCATGTTATTCTACGAATGATACCAAAAATATAAAAGGAAAGATTCATGATTCATTAATGTCTGAGATTGTTAAATATTTCTCATGAAGTAAAAAATAAAAGGGGTAATTTTGAGAATATTTCAGTTTAGACATTGTTAATATAATATTTATATTTACACAGAGGATTTAGGAACTCAAAAAGCATATTCTTATTGAATAGTGGAGTTGTTAGATAAATATCAAAAATAAAGAGAATAAAATGACTTGTTTTTTGAGGTAACCAATTAATGAGATTTTCTAGTGATTACTTGTTATATGTGTTGTCAAATTACTCATGGATAGATTAGTGGTCGATTAAATTTTAGTTCGTTTGAATGGAATAAATATTTCTTGATGAATGGAAAAAATAATATATAGTGTGATGACATTCATACCCTAATAGGTTATATAGATGAAGAATTTACACTATTGTTTGAACCATTACAAAAACACATTGAATTAATGCATGAAAATATTTATTAGAGTTATGATATTAATAATATATATGTTTTACAATGATACAATAATCAACATGGTATTAGTTAATCATTATTCATTACGGGATTTCAGATATACTGAAAGATAGCGATTTACACTATAATAGTTTAATTGATGATATAAACACAATATCAGGAAAATTGCATAATTAATGGAATTGAGGGCCATATATTCATCCTAACTTGTATATGAGATACATTTTTATGAGTTTGTTAAATTTTTATGATGAATTTTACATAAGTAAATCATATTTTGTTGAGTTAGTTCACGCTCTTAAAAATTTATGTCAGGTGTAAATTTTTGGTATACTAATGATGATTTTAAAATATTTTATTAATCACATAATCCATGTTGCTAGGATATTGATTTGACCCAGGATCATACTTTAATATATAGTGGTCACGTCATGAATTGTTTGAGGTGTTTAATTAATTAAATATTTGAATTGAAATTTTTCAAATAGACACAATGAATCAAAATATAGTTGGACATAACATTCAAATGTGTCTCTAGAAATCTATTTGGATGGGATGGAAGAGATAAATGAAGGAACACATTTTATCCGATATCAGGAGGTACTTGGGAAAGAACACAAGTATAATTCTCTTATTGATGCTATTTTAGATCAATCATGTAATTGGTGTTTAATACCATATTATTGATATATTAATTGTCCTTTTTGGAGAATTATATAAAACATGGATAGAGGAGATAATAAATATTGGACAAAAAGGATTATAAACTATAAATTTTTTTATTATCCATATAAAAACTCTAGTTTAATATGCATTATATATCCTAATCCATTTCCACAATTTGGTTTTGTTTATGGATCCTAGATTTTACCAACAAGGGAATAATCATATTAAAATCTGTTATTTTTATAATCACTGATCCCCCCAGTATTTGTGAATCTCTCATTATGGTGTAACACATGGTTTATGATGTTTTTTATAAAAATGATATTGTTTTTAAAATCTAACTGATATCTATAAAATCTGTATAAAAATGTATTTTAAAAAAATGTAGAAGTTTTAATATTTTAAAACAATTTATCATTAAATTACATGTTTATTCCATGGGTTCTAGACCAAAAAAATCAACATTTGTAGAAATGATATTTTCTTTAGGAAAATCCATGATGAAAAAAATGCTAATTGAACATGGTTTATGGTCTGATCATTGAACAAAAATGGTTTATCCTTTTATGATATTCCATTGTTCAAATTAAATCCCTTGAGAAAATATCTATCCTAAATGGATTAGGTAAATAAACCATGTTATAGTTCTTGGTTGTGGTTTATAGAAATTAAAAAAAAACCATCACCAAAGGGGGACTAAAGGGAACATGCTGACTTTGGGTGACTTTGAATCATATCAAGACTAGTTTTGATAGAATTTATAATTATCTAAAGTTTTAATATATCATGATAAATATTTAAATTGATACTTTATTTATTAAATCCATAGTTATTTATTTATGTTCTTATGGGTTATAAGAAAATGAAACGCACATACACACACTCAGTAGCATAGAAAGGATCATACCTCACCTCTTTCGTAAGGATAGGCCCACAAACAAGCTACCCCATTATAATTTTAAATGTTACAGAGTCATAATGGGAATTAAACCAAGTACATATTCTAAAGACCTAATTACCAGCCTAAAGGCCCAAAGAAACTTCATACCTGCATCATTCAACCTGCATCCCTAGGCTGACATCATGGTAACATCACCGACTGCCTATATCATCATATGTATCACGACTTGCAACACAGCAGGTATAGTACAATAATAGTACCTTCACCAATTTGAGATTAAACCCATGACCTATTGGCGGTGGATGCCAATGGTTTAGTACCACTTATCCTTGAAATGTTTCAAAATTAAATCCTTATTCATTTAAAATATTTATTTTATAAATTTTTTATGATTTATGTTAAATTATTAAAATTAATTTTTACAATTTACATTTCATGAATATTAGAGCATCTATATTGGAATGACATAATGTATTTTTTATGTAAAACTATGATTTTCATTAGTTCCGAATTAAACAATATATTTTTCCTATTATATATATATATATTATAGTGTTAGAGTTATATTGGAATTAAGGTGTCTATGGAGTACCGATATATGGATATTGGGAATTGGGGTTAAAATACTCATTAATATAGGGGCATAAGCTCTATCATGAAAAGTTGTGGTTGTAAATTAGTTTCACCATATGTTCTCTTATTGGGATTTTGGATTTATATGATTCTAATATTTAAAATGATAGGATTTCTTTTTGATTATATATTGGATTAAATTGGATATGTGTTTATATAATTGGATTTTATTATTCTGCAAGTAATACAAATCCTGAATTTTAAGAAGAGTTTTAAATAAAAATGTTAATTTTATTAAAAGAATATAATTTAAAAATAAAATATCTATAATAATTAATATTTATAAGAATTAATAGAGATATAAAGATTTCATGGGATGTAATAGTTATGTTTGATCTTCCTATGATTCATATGGAAATGGTGAGACAATAAAATACTCACAATACTACATCACATTTCATACTTTTCAAATAGAATAAATTTCATTCTCTAAGTACATATGTTTCATTTTTAAGCAAACTTTATTGTAAAAATTGCATACATGACATAATAAAAAAACGGTATTTTCTTACATCATCATCCAAAATTACATATAAAGTATAAATATGATCTAAAAAATTAAAAATACTATAAATTGTTTAAAAATTCATATAAATTGCCAAACTATAATTTGAATTTTTGGTTCATCATGGTCACCTCAAATTATCACATATTTAAACAACATTGTAGCCTGATCATTGATAATTGTAAAATACCTAAAATTAATACTTATGGTGATTATAATAATTATTTATAAATAATAAAACCCTATAAAAGGAATTAAAAAATTATGTAACTAAAATCATAAATTAGTGTACAATATAATTAGGTGTTTTTAACATATTTATTAAAATGATAATTTTATGACAGAATTTTGACATTAGAGTTACAAGTTTTTTAAATTGTTTTGGTTCAAAGATATATTTTATTTAATTATTAATCCTGTTATAACTAATAAACATTAAAAATAGAAATATAACCACTTATAATAAAATAAATAATATTTAATATAGATAAAATTGATTTTTCTATAAATTGATATAAATATTACATTTAATGTATTTAGAAATTGAATTTAAAGAAAATAGATTCATTTTTAGAAAAAAATAAAATAAAAATCTCTTCGAGTTATTTTTTAGTATTTTTATAATAAAATGTATTTTTTGTGAACATTAGAAAATATAGTATTTTTGTATACAATAATCATCATGATATCAACAATATTTAAATTTTAGTAAAAAATAATATTTTTTTCCTTGAATTAAAAAGTATTTAGTAATTAAAATAACTAATTTAATAATAATAAATATCATTTACGAACCTATAAATCAATTTTTAAAACCTAAATTATATTTCATTCAAATAAAAAACACTATTTGATTCTGTACATTGTATAAAATTCTTACACAATTAATTTTAGTTTTAGGTGTGTGTAAATGTCAAATAATAATATATTTTTTAATCATAAACCAATAAAATTCATGTTAATGAATATTATTTTTTGTATTAAAACTAAATTATAAAATAATGAATAATTTTTTCCAAAATTCCCCACCCTTACCTATATACAAACCATTATTTCAATCCTTATCACTTTAAAAACAATTTTTTTTGTAAATATTTTCTAAAATACTTCTCATGAATATAATATCCATGTTTCTAAGGAAATGGTTTATCCAAAAGTCCTTTATCCTAAGGCCTTTGATGTAGTCCATTGCAGGTGATGCAAAGGAAAGGGTGAGGGTTCTCACTTCTTTCATTTATTTATTATTTTATACTCATAGGAATTATATCTTATTTACATTTGTTTTACTATCAAGAGTCTATTATCACGTTATTATCATCTTATTGATCCATCATTTATGATAGGATTCCCATTCCCTCTTACCAAAAACTGTTCATAATTTGTTACTATATCAAGGTATGAGTTTCAGAAATCATGTCTTTTCATTTAAATTCCCTTATTCACCATTCCAATAACATATTTAATCATTAAAAATAACTTGAAAAAATTATAACTATAATCCAATGTTTTTAGAGAACTAAAATATTTATTGTTCTTCCTCTTCTTTTAATTTATTTTTAAAAAACTTCAATCGCCCATTGTGGTTTACACTACCAAATAAGAAAATATAGTTTTATTGTTTACTTATATATTTTAGTTATATTATTAAAAATTAATTCCATGATGAAATATAACATTAATAATTACAATTTTACATTTATATTGTAACACCCGAGACTTTTATGTTATATAAATCATCAAAGGAATCTTTTTCTACACAACACTTGCTTGGCTTGCTTTACACGCAATCGCGACCTTCCTCGATAGCTTGCGTCGTACGCAATACCGAGTTTCACTAAACAACAATATGCTATTAAAACTAGCCGTTATGAATAGTAATAACCACTTTTTGAAATTTTATAAATTTTATTTTTCAAAATGGACTTCATTTTTGGACTCAGAATATCGAAATTATCCTAGGGTGAAATTTTGGTATTTTTCTGAAAACTTTCAATTTTTGATGAATAGTGAAACCACTAAGTGGTAGGTTAAAAACTGAATTTTGCATAAAACATAATTTTACCGCTTCTGTGAATGGAATTTCAAAAATCCGAGAGACACGGTTAATATCAAGGACTAAAATGTGGTTCAATGAGATGAAAATATTTTTTTGGTGAATAGTAACTTTTTACTATTTTTACCGCGGTTAATAGTAAATAGGGTAACTAAGGGTAAATATGATATTAATATTACCCTAACACATGTCCTAATTCTATTGGACAAGTGTAATTCGACCAAAAACAAACTTAGGAATAAAATATGACCATTTAGGCCCACTTGGATTAGATTAGGACATTTATTATTAATTTATTTAAAGAAGGGATAAAATAGTTAAAATCAAAGTTTAATAAGTAAATCATTTTTAATATAGGTTTATACATAAGATAAATTCGATTGTAAATATTCATTAGAAAGCTAAAACGATTTCCTACATGATGGTATTTTATTTGTAATTTTTAGACATCAAATAATTTAATTTATTTATGACACAAAGATGATGCAGTAATTATCTTATTAATGAAATATTGACAAAATTGATAATATAAATACCCAAATAAATGTAATTTGAGACTTTTTATGAATTCCACTAATTTTCTAGGTTACTATGATATATTAGTATTGATTTAATCAACTTAGTTCGAACATATAATTCTGTTATGACTTTCACAAAAATCATATATCAAATAGTGTCAAAATTGATACAAAATAGTTTTTAAATAAAATATTATATTATTAATTGTTATTTTATTCCTAAAAATCTAAGGTTCGGTCAAATGACTTAGATAAGGATATATATATTAATAATAAACAATTTGGGGTTCGTTTGTCATGTTATAGTAAGTGTATTAACCATATAGTGAAAGAAAACAAAAAGACACGGTAAAAGTTAAATTAATTAACTTAGAGTTAAATCAAATTGATAAGGTTAAAATAATACCCTAAACTTGTCTAAATCATATTGGTTGATAGTATTTCGACCCATCCCCACTTTAGCTTCGAAATAAGACCCTTTGGAACCATTATAAACCGATTTTGACTTTAATATAAAATAATATTTTGAGATATTCCTAAGGTGCCCCTCTCCTCCCTTATAAAAGGGCACCTCCTCCCCCTCCTCCTCACACCAATTTGAGCACTCAAGCTCCGCCAACCCCTGCCATTTTCCCTTCTCCACTTCCCTAGAATAATCCTAGAGGTCCTGGTCTTCTCCAAAGACCAATCTTAGTTCCTTAAGTGGAGGATTCAAAAAGGCGTTCCAAAGAAGAGGTAATATCCATTACCGATCTTTTCAATTTCTTTCTTCTTCAACTTCTTCTTCTTTAGTTGTTTCATGATAAAGTAATAACATCAGTATTACTTACATACTGATATGTTATTATAAATATTAAACAACCCTAATTCACCTTCTATCCATCCTACGGAAAAATGAAATCACCGCGCGTGCGTACGTACGGAATACCGTCTCCACGCCGTGGTGTAATCTATTTTCCACCATCACCTTACAAGGATGGGTATAATGGTGTAATCAGTAACTATATATGATTATTATTAAGTAATATTGATACTGAAATAATATATATATATACTCCAATACAATTCCACGATCATAGGAACGATATCATCACTCGTGCGTACGTACGGAATACCGTCTCCACGATGTGATGCGACTCGTTCTACATGATCTTCATTTCATAATGATTATATAAATGAATTGAATGAATGAATATGGTATGTACTACACTAATACCATTCTGGAAATGAATTATCTATAACCTAAAGATAAGAATAAGAATTTATTCGACAAAACACGCATAAGAACAAAAAGTTATAAAGACCCGAGTAACAAGTAACAATGAAATATTACTAACAAGAAGCTAATAATATGACCATATATGATCTCATATCAATATGTATGATTCTGGAATAAGTCAATAACATTATTTAAACCATTATACAGGAGCTTCGGACACGAACAAAGCAAATCGGACCTAAGGTAAGGGAAATATCACAATCTCATTTTTATCCGAGATTGTTTATTCGTAAGTATTTACTGGGGTGTATTTTATCATCCACATCCATGTTACTTAAATATGTAATATTGTTTCCATCCACTTGCAATAGTTAAAATCCAATTTTACCCTTAGGTAAATTTTTAGTAAAGAATATGAAAGGAATCTTTTGTCGTTTTTCCGTACGAGGTACTTTTTGACTTTTCCGACAAAAGTACGAAGAATGTTTTTTTTAACTTATACGGCATGAATGGATTTTTAAAACATTGTTTCCAAGAAGATTCCTTTACAAGTTTTCAAGTTTATTTTTAATCAACTTCTTTTATTTTAAAGTTGTATGACATGTTATGAAAGGAAAAAAAATTTTGAAGAAGAAAGGATATTTTCCTCAAGAATTCAATTCAAGTGTTTTATCAAAATTATTTTCCATCTAAGATAATAAAGGGTTCTGTTTCTATCCATATTTTTACATTGGTTTGACTATGTTGTGATGGAATTATGTTTATGAATTCCTTTATCATATATGAATTGATTTATGATGTCATGATGTTTCAAGAATCCCATTTTTGTTATATGTGTTATGCGATGATGTATGTTTTATGATTATGTGGCACACATAAGAAAGGATTCATTATAAGATGGGTGGGACCTATATCTCCCTCCAATGCATTGGGTAATGATTTTATATCTCATGAGATAGACATGGCTGGAACGGAAGGTTATTTCGGTTCAGTGATACAGGACTGAAACGAGGAGTGAACTCGGTTCAGAAAGGGACTTTGTCCACTAAGATAGTCTTGGCAATGAGTCATGACTAACAAGAAATGATTTTCCATGATTATGTGTGCATGCCACAAAGATTCAAGTTTTATGTTATGATTATGGGGATCTCATTTTCACTTCTATGATTTATTCCATGTTAAGATATTATGATCTCTTTTGCAGGTTTTAATTTTCAAAAAGATATGATATGATTTTTATTTCCTTTATTTGCCCTTGCTGAGCATTTGAGCTCACCCTTTTATGTTTTCTTTTCCCCAAGCCAGGAAGATGGATATTAAGTAGAATATGCTAAAAGGGACCCTAGATATGATGAAATAAATGGGAGACACTGTAGAAGATTTATGAACCAGTTGTTTATGTTTCCCAGTTTCTAAAGACACTATACCTATACGGTCCTTTGTGGTTTTGTCATATGTTGTAATAAGTGTGATTCAATTTTGAAGTATTAACAATGTATGTAAAGTGTGGGTCGTTATAGTTGGTATCAGAGGAAAGGTATAGTCAACCTTTGGAAACTAGGATGTGAAAGCCTTAGTAAGAATCCTAAGGATAAGTCTATGCATAGAACACAATCTTAGAAATGGCCATGAATAACCTAGGATAAGACCATAAGCATGAAAATTTTATTCTTGAATTATGTGGTTTCCTATTATAATTAGTGTTGCTCACACTATTTTTCTTGGTTTTAGTCAATGGCTGGAACCCGAAGGAACCGTGTTAATGCGGAATGCGATGGGCAATGCAATGATTGTCCCCCTGAGCAACCAAACGATATGGGAGCTGGAATGCAAAATCTTGTAGCCATGCTCACACAACTTTCTCAAGCTATGAATCATGCAGGATTTCCAAACGAACAAAGGAGGGAGCAACATTCTGTTGAATCCTTCATGAGGCAGCGTCCACCATCTTTCAGCGGGTCTACTGATCCATTAGTTGCTGAACAATGGATTAGTACTACTGAAAAGATATTTTCAGTTCTTCAATGTTCTGAGCATGATAAAGTCATCCTAGCAGTGTATCGTTTGGAAGGAGATGCTGATCAATGGTGGAATCTTGTTAAGAATACAAGGCAAAGGGATGAAATTGAGTCTATGGAATGGGACGAGTTCAAGAACTTATTTTTCAATAAGTACTTCCCTCGTATTCTCCGAACAAAGATGGAGAAAGAGTTCCTTGAACTGAAGCAAAGGGATGATGAATCTGTTGGTACCTATGAAGCAAATTTTACCAGACTTGCAAGGTACGCTTCTGGTATTATTATCCAACCTGAGAGTAAGATCGATCGATTCTTTAGTGGCTTAAAACCAAGTCTTCGAAGGGCGTTAGCCATAAGGGACTTCAATAGCTACGAGGAAATCGTTCGATGTGCTCTCAAAGTCGAGATGGAGATTGGAGTAACCCATCAGTCACATGGGTTTGATAAGAAGAGGAAGATGGAATTCAAAGAAAAATCTAAAGAGCACACGGAAAAGAAGATGAACTTTCCCTTATGCTCAAAGTTTGGAAAGAAACATGGAGGGAGTTGTCTTAAAGGGACAAGTAAATGTTTTAAATGTGGAAAGGAAGGTCATCGGGCATTTGAATGCCGTGATAATGGGAAGAAGATGTCTAATGATGCAAACAAAGGAATGGATACACAGAATGAACCTGCTACACTTCAATGTTTCAAGTGCAAGGAGATGGGGCATTATGCCAATCAATGCCCAAATCCAAGGGTTGATGATGATGGTCGACGTCAAAAAACTCTTAAGGCTAAAGAAAAATGAAAGTCACATGCAATTTCTATCAGCGATGTGGAGTACGATAACGATGTGGTGAAAGGTACACTTACCATCCACTCTAAAGTAGCAAATGTTTTATTTGATTCTGGATCCACCCACTCTTTTATTTCTGAAAAATTTTCTAAGGGTATCACCGTATTACCTGTAACGCCCCGACCCCAGTTACCCAGAGTCGGTGCATTATTACATAACATTGGCATGGTCACAAGAAAGATCAAATCTCGAAAGACCGATTGGTTTAGTAGCCTTGGAAACACTAGATATATTCATAAGTTTCACATTACATCATAAAATGAAAAACTACTACAACAACATAATGTTTCCACAGTCCACACTACAATCCCCTCATAATATCCCTGCAGGTCATTCATAACTTACATCTTCACTTCCTGGGAAAAATAAAACATAGAAAAGGGGTGAGCTCAAATGCCCAGTAAGGATAACAATATAGCGGAAACTTTCATCAATAAGAATAAACATTTAAGGCAATGTATAACTAAAACAAAAGCCTTTTAAACATGAACCTTCAACATGGTATGGAATAAATAAAATGAAATAATGCCATTTACTTATTCACATGGATATTCTACTAATCGAATAATCACATGAAAAAATCAATAACCACTTTCATAATGTTGGAATGCATAATGCCAGACTATCATAACCACATACCCAAGGCCTCGTGCCAAGACTACAAATAAGATTTTGTCAAGGCCTTGTGCGAAGACACTAGTTTGTCTCATGAGACCTACCGATGCATCGAGGAGCTATAGCGGGCTCCACCCGTCACTAATTAAGTCCAATGCATTCCCATATGAAAAGGTATAAACATAACATAAACATTCGTATTAAATATAGCATACGAAATGTCAATAATTTCACCATAAACTATGAATGGTATAAAAATAGCACATCCATAGTCAAACATATCACAAAACATTCAATACAATATAGAAGTTTTGTATCATAATAAATCAACTTCAAATAATCTTAAAATCCATCAAAGGAAGTTGACGTAGATGAAATCAAAATTATTTTTAAAGAAATATCTCCTTTTATTTTGAAATAATTTAAGATCCATATAAAATAAAACATTTTCTTTGAAAATATTCTTATAAGCTTGTAATGAAAGATTTGAAGATTTTATAACGGCGTAAAATAACCGCACCCGCCGTATAAGTTAAAAAAACATTCTTACCTTAATTCTGTCGAAAAGGTTAAAAAGGACCTTGTTTTGAAAACGACCGAAAGATTCCTTTATAAACCACTTATAAAAGTCAAAAAGGGTATAAATGACTTTAACTCATATTCTAGTAAATAGTAAAAATGTTTTGAAATGCATTTTTAAGAAACATGGATGTGGATGATAAAGAGATCCCAGTAGATTATTACGTATAAACAACCTTGGATAATGAAGAGGTTGCAAAGTAAACCCTTACCTTGTACTTTTCCTTGGTTGGGGTAGGTTAACCTTTTGTATAATGGTGAAATAGTTGTTATTAAATTATACAAGAATCATATATAATAATATTATATCATATATGATCTTTTAACATTGATTTGTTAATAATATCTTAGAATTATCGTCGTTTCGGGAGTTAACTTACTCATTTTCTTTTATATGTTTTGTTACATAAGCCATGGTTGTTGTATCTTATTCATATCCAGAATGATATCTAGTCCTTAAAAATCTTTTTTAAATCATCAAATGATAATTATACTTGAATGGATACGATGGAGAATGAATCTCATCGCGTTCGTGGAGACGGTAGTCCGTACGTACGCACGAGCGACAATATCATTATATTGATATTAAAATAATATATAATGTATGGTATATCATATATACAGAATCATTAACATGTTATATTTATTATTTACATGAGTTACACATCATTATTATACCCATCTAAATAATATTATATTGAATAACAATTACACCACGACGTGGAGACGGTAGTCCGTACGTACGCACGTATGGTGACATGTTATTCAAAGGGTGGATAGAATACTGAATATGCTTGTACCATATTTATAATAACATCACATTATATGTGAGATACTGGAGTTATTATTTTATAATGGTATGAACAAAGGAATAAGAAGTGGAAGAAGAAATGAACTTGGAGAAGGGTGGTGAAATCATTACCTCTTCTTCGGGTTCTTCCTTTTGATTTGATCCAAAGGGCTCCATAGGTTGGCTTTCTGATCAAACTAAGGCCTCTAGGTTGTAGTGAGGGATGTTGGGAGAGTATTTGGGCAGAGTTTGGCCGAACCAAAAGGCTTTGAAGGTGTGAAGAAATGAGAAGGAGGAGTGCCCTTTTATAAGAAGGGTGAGGGGCACCTTTGGAAAAGCTAGAAATATTAATTTATAATAAATTCATATTCGGTTTCTAATGGCTCAAAAGCTTATTATTCAAAGGTTAAGGTGGGGATAGGTCTAAAACCACTCAACCAATATAATTTAGACAGATTTGGGTACTTATATTAACCTTATCTTTAAGTATTAACTCTAAGTTAATTAGTTTAACTTTTACAATGTCTCTTTGTATTTTTATATAATATGGTTAATAAACTTACTATATACATCCAAGAGACCCCCAAGTGGTACATTAATGATGAACCTATCATGATATAAGTCTCTTGGCCGATCCTTAGATTTTTAGGAATTTAATATCAATTAATAATATAATATTTGTTTTAAGAACTCTTTTATGTCAATTTTGACACTATTCAATAGTTGATTTTTGTGAAACTCATAACAGATTGATTACTTCGAAAAAAGTCGATTAAATCAATTCTAATATATCATATTATTCTAGAAAATTAGTTTAATTCATTAAAAGTTTCATATTATATTTATTTCGGTATTTATAATATCAATTATTTTAATTTTTCACTATTATAGTAATTACTGCATCATCATTGTGTCATAATTAAAATAAATTATAAAATGTCTAAAAATTATAGAACAAATATCATTATGTATGAAATATTTTTAGCTTTCTAATGAATATTTATAATCTAAAATCCAACATATATAACCCTATGTAACAATTGTTTTTCTAAAAGATATATGCTTGTGTCATTTTTGTATTCATTTTAACTTAATTAAAATAAAGTGTCATTATCACTTACAAGTGGATCCATGGGGTCCCAAAATAGACCCAAAGATTCCCATGGTCGACCATGTATCAACCAATAGGTTTAAGACACGTTTTAGGGTAATTTAGTATTATTATAATATTATTTTTTAACCCTTATTTCCCAGATTTACCCTTAACCATGGTAAATAAAATATTTACCGCAGTAATTATTCAAAATGTCTAAAAATAAAAGTTACCTATTTACACAATTTGAACATCCTGATTCCAAATATGGAATCCATTTTCCTAAATTCAAAACACAGAAGTGGCAGAAATTAATTTAAAATTAATTCCTGCTGTCAAAACAAAAAGCGTGTTTTTAAGAGATAATAACTATCAAAAGATTGACACTCGTTTATGTTCGGTTTAATTGTAAAATTATGTTCAATGACAAACATTATATTAAATGGTAAAAATATATTCTAAATATACTTTAAAACCACTCAAATTCATAATTTATCACTATTAATTATTTTGATTAAAAAAGTTGTTTTTAATTAAAACTTAGTAATTTTCACTATTCATCAAAATATGAAAGTTATCCGAAATGTACCAAAATTTCACCTTAGGCTAAATTCGATATTCCGAATCCAAAAATTAAGTCCATTTTCAAATATAAAATATATATAATTTCAAAAAGTAGGTATTACTATTCATAACGGCTAGTTTGATTAGTTATGGTGTGTGTTAAAACTCAAGGTTGCGTACAACACACACTACTGTATTATTCAAAGAGAGCGTACCGGGGAAGATTGGGATGTTTCATTTTAAATTTTTGATATCCCCATTTAGTCAAAAAGTTTAAAATATTGTATTTAAAAAGGGTTCACTATTAAAAGTTGATAAAAGTGCAATACTGAGAATGAATTTGTTCTTGCATTATATCTAAGAAACTCATAATATGGATTCTAAAATTATAAGGATTATATAAAGTTTAAAATTTAGATAATACTATTCATAACCTCTTTTGAATGGCTTTTTTTTGTAAGTCATGGTGTTATTGAACTCGGTGTTGCGTGTAGTGCAAGTTATTGAATTATTTTGAAGAAATAACACACTATTAAATCTTGGGGTGTTACATTCTCCCCTCCTTCAATAAATTGCGTCCTCGCAATTTGAAATTGTTCTTCAAAAATAAAAGGTTGAAAGTAGAAAATATATTTGTGGGAAAACCCACATCGGAAATTGGGTTACTAAAATTTAGTCTTAATATGAGGAAAAGAGAAATGAAACGGTCACCACCAAATTATGATCTTGATTAGGAGAACATTGGTGGCAATTAGAGACATATAATCGGAGGAAAAACGTAAATATTTATAGGTAGTGATTGAGGTCCTCAATCACAAACAAGTGTATAATTGAGGTCCTTAAATTCATCAATCTATGATGATTTGAAATACCATCAGTTCAACAAAACATAGGGTATTAGGATAACACATTTTTGACGTTTCAAAATATCTTAGTTGAAATCCCACATCGAAAAATGAATTAATGAGGCCTATATTTAAAATAAAGAGTGGAAAGTATGAAGATTACCGAAAATAACACATACTAGGGTTCCATGTAGGAAAATATGGATATGGAAGAGAAATCTAACCATCAATTATCTGATGGAGAGTGGTAGAGAACATGGCTATGAAAAGGCCAACAATCCCAAAGCCATAAATTAGTGATGATTTAAGGTACCATCTAGGAAAACATTTTTGTTCTAAGTTGCTTTTCTTAATATTGAGGAATTCATTTATGAGATTGGCTAAGATCATAAGGAGATATACTTACTTTATAATTAGAGTTTTGTCCATTAATAAATTTCTACCATAAACTCATCTTTCACACGTAAAAAAAATTATATTTATACTATTCGTACAGGGTTCCAAAATAAACGAATTTATAATTCATCTACCAGCTCTTTTAAAAAAACTACATTATTTAATCCAGGACATCTCTTGGGCCAGTGGTAGGTGATACACCCTTGTCGCCCTTCGGTTGCGGGTTCAAGTCTCGCAGCCTTGCCGGACGCAACAGGTTGCTGCCCGACCTCCGGGTTGTCCTTTTATGGCAATCCAAAATAATCCAAATAAGAACTATCCAAAATAATTCTATCCAAACTCACAGTCCAACATTTATAAGGAAGGTAAACATAATATAGATCCTTTTTACCCCGTAATAGCATATAAATACCTTCATCATGTATTACCATATTCCTTATTGATTACATTCATGATCCCTTATTCCATATAGAATGCTGGATATTATTCATTAATCCAAAAATGTTTAAAACCCCAACAATGATGGAATATACAAATCATTAATAAGCTTCAAGGTAGTCAATAATATCCAATATAATTTATCCAAATCAATCATGTATTATTCTAAAATCACCACCTCGGTATCAGAACTATATTATGATTTATCATTCTCTCAACCATATATTTTCCAAAAATTTATCTTGCTATTGAGTCACTTTTCTTTGTTCCACACAATCTCAAGTCCTTAATGAAATAGTACTGGAGTACAATCCTTATATACTCCATAATTATTATAACAAGTATATTGTTGATACAACACTCAATTGACATAATCAACATAAGAACTCTAATCATTCCTCTTCATCTGTGGTAGTATCATAACTTGATTATTATCCAATAGCATCATTTGCGTCATAGACTGATGACTGGGACATAGGTTCGCGTAGTGTCCAAACTCCTTGCAAATGAAGCATTGTACATTTGAAACCATTTTCTTACCCTTGCAGTCACGTACTTTGTGCCCTTTTCCTCCACACTTATAACAAACTCTCATTCCTTTCAGGCAAGTTCCAGGGTGTTTCTTTCCACAGTTACCACATATGGGAAAATTCTTCTTTTCCCTCTTCCCTTTATCCATATTTCTATCTTCCATCATTTTCTTCTCTTGCTTCCCTTCAAAGCCATAGGACTCAGTAAACTCTTTACTTATCTTATCAATACATGATATTATTTCTTCATATGATGATAATACATGGGAGACTATTTCTCTTATAAATTCTAGCTTAAGACCATGAAAGATATGATCCTTCCTTCTCTTTGGATCATGTGCATTTCTGGAGTTCTCATTCCTTCTACTGGGCGCCATTTCTAAACAATGGCATAAACTAGATCAGTTTATGAATCAAAATACATAATCCCATACTTATAAAACACCTAACATAAATTGAACTATTTATGGATATAATCCAGAATCATAAGAATGTTTTCTTTGAGGAAGTATATAATCATAATCCCTTCAAAATGATTTGTAATGAAAATGAGAGTTATCCTAAGCATATCCCCCGAGAGTGTCGTAACCAATAGTGCAGCAAGGCCCGTTGTCGTGCACCAGTTCCCGTTCGAGTCTAGCTCAAAGCGGTGTTTTCGGGTTTTACCCCTAGGTACATCTGTGCCAGAGTCGCCTCTACCTGCTCGTATCCAGACAGGGATGTATTGCTCGGAAAACTCACAAAATCTCTACAATACCAAAATTCTAGGAAGTTCTTCTATACTAATCCTCAAAGTTCATCTTAGGTCTACGTGCTCTAATCAGAGTTTATCTAAATCTAGCTTCCAAGGTTTGTACTAAACTTCCTCTGATACCAACTGTAACGCCCCGACCCCAGTTACCCAGAGTCGGTGCATTATTACATAACATTGGCATGGTCACAAGAAAGATCAAATCTCGAAAGACCGATTGGTTTAGTAGCCTTGGAAACACTAGATATATTCATAAGTTTCACATTACATCATAAAATGAAAAACTACTACAACAACATAATGTTTCCACAGTCCACACTACAATCCCCTCATAATATCCCTGCAGGTCATTCATAACTTACATCTTCACTTCCTGGGAAAAATAAAACATAGAAAAGGGGTGAGCTCAAATGCCCAGTAAGGATAACAATATAGCGGAAACTTTCATCAATAAGAATAAACATTTAAGGCAATGTATAACTAAAACAAAAGCCTTTTAAACATGAACCTTCAACATGGTATGGAATAAATAAAATGAAATAATGCCATTTACTTATTCACATGGATATTCTACTAATCGAATAATCACATGAAAAAATCAATAACCACTTTCATAATGTTGGAATGCATAATGCCAGACTATCATAACCACATACCCAAGGCCTCGTGCCAAGACTACAAATAAGATTTTGTCAAGGCCTTGTGCGAAGACACTAGTTTGTCTCATGAGACCTACCGATGCATCGAGGAGCTATAGCGGGCTCCACCCGTCACTAATTAAGTCCAATGCATTCCCATATGAAAAGGTATAAACATAACATAAACATTCGTATTAAATATAGCATACGAAATGTCAATAATTTCACCATAAACTATGAATGGTATAAAAATAGCACATCCATAGTCAAACATATCACAAAACATTCAATACAATATAGAAGTTTTGTATCATAATAAATCAACTTCAAATAATCTTAAAATCCATCAAAGGAAGTTGACGTAGATGAAATCAAAATTCTTTTTAAAGAAATATCTCCTTTTATTTTGAAATAATTTAAGATCTATATAAAATAAAACATTTTCTTTGAAAATATTCTTATAAGCTTGTAATGAAAGATTTGAAGATTTTATAACGGCGTAAAATAACCGCACCCGCCGTATAAGTTAAAAAAACATTCTTACCTTAATTCTGTCGAAAAGGTTAAAAAGGACCTTGTTTTGAAAACGACCGAAAGATTCCTTTATAAACCACTTATAAAAGTCAAAAATGGTATAAATGACTTTAACTCATATTCTAGTAAATAGTAAAAATGTTTTGAAATGCATTTTTAAGAAACATGGATGTGGATGATAAAGAGATCCCAGTAGATTATTACGTATAAACAACCTTGGATAATGAAGAGGTTGTAAAGTAAACCCTTACCTTGTACTTTTCCTTGGTTGGGGTAGGTTAACCTTTTGTATAATGGTGAAATAGTTGTTATTAAATTATACAAGAATCATATATAATAATATTATATCATATATGATCTTTTAACATTGATTTGTTAATAATATCTTAGAATTATCGTCGTTTCGGGAGTTAACTTACTCATTTTCTTTTATATGTTTTGTTACATAAGCCATGGTTGTTGTATCTTATTCATATCCAGAATGATATCTAGTCCTTAAAAATATTTTTTAAATCATCAAATGATAATTATACTTGAATGGATACGATGGAGAATGAATCTCATCGCGTTCGTGGAGACGGTAGTCCGTACGTACGCACGAGCGACAATATCATTATATTGATATTAAAATAATATATAATGTATGGTATATCATATATACAGAATCATTAACATGTTATATTTATTATTTACATGAGTTACACATCATTATTATACCCATCTAAATAATATTATATTGAATAACAATTACACCACGACGTGGAGACGGTAGTCCGTACGTACGCACGTATGGTGACATGTTATTAAAAGGGTGGATAGAATACTGAATATTCTTGTACCATATTTATAATAACATCACATTATATGTGAGATACTGGAGTTATTATTTTATAATGGTAAGAACAAAGGAAGAAGAAGTGGAAGAAGAAATGAACTTGGAGAAGGGTGGTGAAATCATTACCTCTTCTTCGGGTTCTTCCTTTTGATTTGATCCAAAGGGCTCCATAGGTTGGCTTTCTGATCAAACTAAGTCCTCTAGGTTGTATTGAGGGATGTTGGGAGAGTATTTGGGCATAGTTTGGCCGAACCAAAAGGCTTTGAAGGTGTGAAGAAATGAGAAGGAGGAGTGCCCTTTTATAAGAAGGGTGAGGGGCACCTTTGGAAAAGCTAGAAATATTAATTTATAATAAATTCATATTCGGTTTCTAATGGCTCAAAAGCTTATTATTCAAAGGTTAAGGTGGGGGTAGGTCTAAAAACACTCAACCAATATAATTTAGACAGATTTGGGTACTTATATTAACCTTATCTTTAAGTATTAACTCTAAGTTAATTAGTTTAACTTTTACAATGTCTCTTTGTATTTTTATATAATATGGTTAATAAACTTACTATATACATCCAAGAGACCCCCAAGTGGTACATTAATGATGAACCTATCATGATATAAGTCTCTTGGCCGAACCTTAGATTTTTAGGAATTTAATATCAATTAATAATATAATATTTGTTTTAAGAACTCTTTTATGTCAATTTTGACACTATTCAATAGTTGATTTTTGTGAAACTCATAACAGATTGATTACTTCGAAAAAAGTCGATTAAATCAATTCTAATATATCATATTATTCTAGAAAATTAGTTTAATTCATTAAAAGTTTCGTATTATATTTATTTGGGTATTTATAATATCAATTATTTTAATTTTTCACTATTATAGTAATTACTGCATCATCATTGTGTCATAATTAAAATAAATTATAAAATGTCTAAAAATTATAGAACAAATATCATTATGTAGGAAATATTTTTAGCTTTCTAATGAATATTTATAATCTAAAATCCAACATATATAACCCTATGTAACAATTGTTTTTCTAAAAGATATATGCTTGTGTCATTTTTGTATTCATTTTAACTTAATTAAAATAAAGTGTCATTATCACTTACAAGTGGATCCATGGGGTCCCAAAATAGACCCAAAGATTCCCATGGTCGACCATGTATCAACCAATAGGTTTAAGACACGTTTTAGGGTAATTTAGTATTATTATAATATTATTTTTTAACCCTTATTTACCGGATTTACCCTTAACCATGGTAAATAAAATATTTACCGCAGTAATTATTCAAAATGTCTAAAAATAAAAGTTACCTATTTACACAATTTGAAAATCCTGATTCCAAATATGGAATCCATTTTCCTAAATTCAAAACACAGAAGTGGCAGAAATTAATTTAAAATTAATTCCCGCTGTCAAAACAAAAAGCGTGTTTTTAAGAGATAATAACTATCAAAAGATTGACACTCGTTTATGTTCGGTTTAATTGTAAAATTATGTTCAATGACAAACATTATATTAAATGGTAAAAATATATTCTAAATATACTTTAAAACCACTCAAATTCATAATTTATCACTATTAATTATTTTGATTAAAAAAGTTGTTTTTAATTAAAACTTAGTAATTTTCACTATTCATCAAAATATGAAAGTTATCCGAAATGTACCAAAATTTCACCTTAGGCTAAATTCGATATTCCGAATCCAAAAATTAAGTCCATTTTCAAATATAAAATATATATAATTTCAAAAAGTAGGTATTACTATTCATAACGGCTAGTTTGATTAGTTATGGTGTGTGTTAAAACTCAAGGTTGCGTACAACACACACTACTGTATTATTCAAAGAGAGCGTACCGTGGAAGATTGGGATGTTTCATTTTAAATTTTTGATATCCCCATTTAGTCAAAAAGTTTAAAATATTGTATTTAAAAAGGGTTCACTATTAAAAGTTGATAAAAGTGCAATACTGAGAATGAATTTGTTCTTGCATTATATCTAAGAAACTCATAATATGGATTCTAAAATTATAAGGATTATATAAAGTTTAAAATTTAGATAATACTATTCATAACCTCTTTTGAATGGCTTTTTTTTTGTAAGTCATGGTGTTATTGAACTCGGTGTTGCGTGTAGTGCAAGTTATTGAATTATTTCGAAGAAATAACACACTATGAAATCCTGGGGTGTTACATTACCTCAACAATTAGATGTTGAGTTAGCTGTGACAACACCTAATGGCACATCAATCGCATCAGAAGTTTATAATTCTTCTCCGATCGAAGTTTGTGGGAAAGTGCTTCCTGCAAATCTTGTGATCCTTCCTTTAGTGGAATTTGATGTGATTCTTGGCATGGATTGGCTTTCTCTACATGGAGCTCATATCAATTGCCAAAGAAGGGAAGTCACATTTCATATTCCAGATCAACCTACGATCGTCTATCAATGCAAGGATGAACATAACCTTCCAGTGGAAATTTCTTCCATCTTATGGGTATTGATTCCACTAAATGAAGGTTATTTATCTCAAATAGTTGGTGAGAAACTCACGATTAAGAATATGCCCATTGTACGGGAGTTTGATGATGTCTTTCCGGAGGAATTACCGGGTCTTCCACCAAATCGTGAAGTTGAGTTTTCAATAGAACTCGTACCGGGTGCTTTTCCTATTTCAAAGACACCTTATAGAATGGCCCCAATTGAGTTGCAGGAATTGAAGAAGCAACTCCAAGAGAATCTTGATAAGGGATTCATACGCCCTAGTGCGTCACCTTGGGGAGCACCTGTTCTATTTGTTAAGAAGAAAGATGGATCAATGAGACTCTGCATTGATTATAGAGAACTTAACAAGATCACTATCAAGAACAAATATCCTCTCCCACGCATTGATGACTTATTTGACCAACTACGCGGAGCTCAATACTTTTCCAAGATTGATCTTCGTTCAGGGTATCATCAATTAAGGGTCAAAAGGGAGGATATACCAAAGACGGCTTTCCGTACAAGGTATGGACACTATGAATTTATAGTGATGCCATTTGGTCTTACTAATGCCCCTGCTATCTTCATGGATCTAATGAATAGAGTCTTTAGAGACTATCTTGATCAATTTGTGGTAGTCTTTATAGACGATATTCTTGTCTATTCAAAGAGCAAGGAAGAGCATGAAGATCACTTGAGAATTATATTGAAGACCCTGAGAAAAGAGAAGCTTTATGCCAAATTTACCAAGTGTGAATTTTGGCTTCAAAAAGTTGCATTTTTGGGTCATATAATCTCAAAAGAGGGGATATCTGTGGATCCAGCAAAAACAGAGGTTATCGAAAGATGGTCAAGACCAACAACAGTAACTGAGATCCGAAGTTTTCTTGGTTTGGCTGGTTATTATCGACGTTTTGTAAAAGATTTTTCACGATTATCTAATCCACTCACCAAGTTGACTCGGAAAGGAGTTAAGTTTGTCTGGACAGAGGAATGTGAAGAGAATTACAAGGAGTTGAAAAGAAGGTTATCCAGTGCACCTGTGCTCACACTGCCTTGTAGTGGAGAAAGGTTTGTGATCTACAGTGATGCATCCAAGAAGGGATTGGGGTGTTTTCTTATGCAAAATGATATGGTGATAGCTTATGCCTCACGACAGTTGAAAATCCATGAGCAAAATTACCCAACACATGATTTGGAGTTGGATGCGGTAATCTTTGCATTAAAGATTTGGAGGCATTACCTTTATGGTGAAAGGTGTGATATTTATACTGATCATAAAAGTTTAAAGTATATTTTCACACAAAAGGAGCTGAATATGCGCCAAAGAAGATGGTTGGAGCTGATTAAGGATTATGACTGCTCAATCCATTACCACCCTGGGAAAGCAAACAAGGTGGCAGATGCATTAAGTCGACAAGACCATGCTAGTTTATCCATGATGAGGATCACAAAAGATCCAATATTTATGGATTTACAAAGGATGGATCTTGGAATTATAATGGAAGGGGAAAAATCTTATCTTTCTCAAATGAGTGTTAAACCATCTATACATGTGAAGATTAAAGAGGCACAGAAAGAAGATGTCGAGTTACAAAAGAAGGTGAGAAATGTTCCTGAATTCAACCTTGATTGTGATGGGATAATAATGTTCAGGAATCGGGTTTGTGTTCCTCCCATCCCCGAATTAAAGAAAGAGCTGCTGGATGAGGCTCATAGTTCTTCATTCTCTATTCATCCTGGAAGCACGAAGATGTATAGGGACCTGAAAGAGTACTTCTGGTGGGATGGCATGAAAAGAGATGTTGCTGAATATGTCTCTCGATGCTTGGTTTGTCAACAAGTTAAAGCTGAGAGACAGAAGTCTAAGGGGATGTTACAACCATTACCCATACCCGAATGGAAATGGGAAAACATCACTATGGACTTTGTCACAGGACTTCCTAAAACATCCAAAGGCAATAATGCTATCTGGGTCATAGTTGATCGTCTTACAAAGTCTGCACACTTCATTGCTATTAGAGAGGATTTCTCTCTAGATCAGCTTGCCAGGATATATGTAAAGGAAGTGGTAAGATTGCATGGAGTACCACTTTCTATTATATCTGATCGAGATCCGAGATTTACCTCGAAGTTCTGGCGAAGTCTTCAGCATACTCTGGATACAGAGTTGAGTTTCAGCACTGCTTATCATCCCCAGACAGACGGTCAGTCTGAGAGAACAATTCAAACCCTAGAAGATATGTTGAGAGCTTGCTCTATGGATTTCAAAGGAGGTTGGGATCAACAACTACCTTTGGTGGAATTTTCTTATAATAATAGCTTTCACTCCAGTATTCAGATGGCTCCTTATGAAGATCTCTATGGAAAGAAATGCAGGACTCCAACTTGCTGGGATGAAGTTGGGGAAAGAAAGCTATTAGGACCTGATCTCGTTGATGAAATGGCAGAAAAGGTCAGATCTATTCAACAACACATAAGAGCAGCTCAGAGTCGACAGAAAAGTTATGCCGACAACCGAAGAAAAGACCTAGAGTTTGAAGTGGGTGATAAAGTGTTCTTACGAATATCTCCCTGGAAGAGGGTTATGAGATTTGGAAAGAAGGGGAAGTTGAGCCCTAGATATATCGGTCCTTTTGAAATACTGGATCGTGTTGGGAAGGTAGCTTACCGATTGGCGCTTCCACCGAATCTCTCTCAAGTTCACGATGTGTTCCATGTATCTCTCCTGAGAAAGTACATACCAGATCCTTCACATGTACTCAGCTCAGAAGTTGTACCGCTGGAGCAAGATCTTTCTTATGAAGAACAGCCGATAGAGATTCTGGATCGTAGCGAAAAAGTCCTACGAAACAAGACCACTCGCTTGGTGAAAGTTTTATGGAGAAACCACCAACTTGAAGAAGCTACATGGGAGCTTGAGGATATGATGAGGGAGAAGTATCCTCATTTGTTTGTTGCAAAGTGACGAATTTCGAGGGCGAAATTCTTTTTAAGGGGGGTAGAATGTAACACCCGAGACTTTTATGTTATATAAATCATCAAAGGAATCTTTTTCTACACAACACTTGCTTGGCTTGCTTTACACGCAATCGCGACCTTCCTCGATAGCTTGCGTCGTACGCAATACCGAGTTTCACTAAACAACAATATGCTATTAAAACTAGCCGTTATGAATAGTAATAACCACTTTTTGAAATTTTATAAATTTTATTTTTCAAAATGGACTTCATTTTTGGACTCAGAATATCGAAATTATCCTAGGGTGAAATTTTGGTATTTTTCTGAAAACTTTCAATTTTTGATGAATAGTGAAACCACTAAGTGGTAGGTTAAAAACTGAATTTTGCATAAAACTTAATTTTACCGCTTCTGTGAATGGAATTTCAAAAATCCGAGAGACACGGTTAATATCAAGGACTAAAATGTGGTTCAATGAGATGAAAATATTTTTTTGGTGAATAGTAACTTTTTACTATTTTTACCGCGGTTAATAGTAAATAGGGTAACTAAGGGTAAATATGATATTAATATTACCCTAACACATGTCCTAATTCTATTGGACAAGTGTAATTCGACCAAAAACAAACTTAGGAATAAAATATGACCATTTAGGCCCACTTGGATTAGATTAGGACATTTATTATTAATTTATTTAAAGAAGGGTTAAAATAGTTAAAATCAAAGTTTAATAAGTACATCATTTTTAATATAGGTTTATACATAAGATAAATTCGATTGTAAATATTCATTAGAAAGCTAAAACGATTTCCTACATGATGGTATTTTATTTGTAATTTTTAGACATCAAATAATTTAATTTATTTATGACACAAAGATGATGCAGTAATTATCTTATTAATGAAATATTGACAAAATTGATAATATAAATACCAAAATAAATGTAATTTGAGACTTTTTATGAATTCCACTAATTTTCTAGGTTACTATGATATATTAGTATTGATTTAATCAACTTAGTTCGAACATATAATTCTTTTATGACTTTCACAAAAATCATATATCAAATAGTGTCAAAATTGATACAAAATAGTTTTTAAATCAAATATTATATTATTAATTGTTATTTTATTCCTAAAAATCTAAGGTTCGGTCAAATGACTTAGATAAGGATATATATATTAATAATAAACAATTTGGGGTTCGTTTGTCATGTTATAGTAAGTGTATTAACCATATAGTGAAAGAAAACAAAAAGACACGGTAAAAGTTAAATTAATTAACTTAGAGTTAAATCTAATTGATAAGGTTAAAATAATACCCTAAACTTGTATAAATCATATTGGTTGATAGTATTTCGACCCATCCCCACTTTAGCTTCGAAATAAGACCCTTTGGAACCATTATAAACCGATTTTGACTTTAATATAAAATAATATTTTGAGATATTCCTTAGGTGCCCCTCTCCTCCCTTATAAAAGGGCACCTCCTCCCCTCCTCCTCACACCAATTTGAGCACTAAAGCTCCGCCAACCCCTGCCATTTTCCCTTCTCCACTTCCCTAGAATAATCCTAGAGGTCCTGGTCTTCTCCAAAGACCAATCTTAGTTCCTTAAGTGGAGGATTCAAAAAGGCGTTCCAAAGAAGAGGTAATATCCATTACCGATCTTTTCAATTTCTTTCTTCTTCAACTTCTTCTTCTTTAGTTGTTTCATGATAAAGTAATAACATCAGTATTAATTACATACTGATATGTTATTATAAATATGAAACAACCCTAATTCACCTTCTATCCATCCTACGGAAAAATGAAATCACCGCGCGTGCGTACGTACGGAATACCGTCTCCACGCCGTGGTGTAATCTATTTTCCACCATCACCTTACAAGGATGGGTATAATGGTGTAATCAGTAACTATATATGATTATTATTAAGTAATATTGATACTGAAATAATATATATATATATACTCCAATACAATTCCACGATCATAGGAACGATATCATCACTCGTGCGTACGTACGGAATACCGTCTCCACGATGTGATGCGACTCGTTCTACATGATCTTCATTTCATAATGATTATATAAATGAATTGAATGAATGAATATGGTATGTACTACACTAATAACATTCTGGAAATGAATTATCTATAACCTAAAGATAAGAATAAGAATTTATTCGACAAAACACGCATAAGAACAAAAAGTTATAAAGACCCGAGTAACAAGTAACAATGAAATATTACTAACAAGAAGCTAATAATATGACCATATATGATCTCATATCAATATGTATGATTCTGGAATAAGTCAATAACATTATTTAAACCATTATACAGGAGCTTCGGACACGAACAAAGCAAATCGGACCTAAGGTAAGGGAAATATCACAATCTCATTTTTATCCGAGATTGTTTATTCGTAAGTATTTACTGGGGTGTATTTTATCATCCACATCCATGTTACCTAAATATGTAATATTGTTTCCATCCACTTGCAATAGTTAAAATCCAATTTTACCCTTAGGTAAATTTTTAGTAAAGAATATGAAAGGAATCTTTTGTCGTTTTTCCGTACGAGGTACTTTTTGACTTTTCCGACAAAAGTACGAAGAATGTTTTTTTTAACTTATACGGCATGAATGGATTTTTAAAACATTGTTTCCAAGAAGCTTCCTTTACAAGTTTTCAAGTTTATTTTTAATCAACTTCTTTTATTTTAAAGTCGTATGACATGTTATGAAAGGAAAAAAAATTTGAAGAAGAAAGGATATTTTCCTCAAGAATTCAATTCAAGTGTTTTATCAAAATTATTTTCCATCTAAGATAATAAAGGGTTCTGTTTCTATCCATATTTTTACATTGGTTTGACTATGTTGTGATGGAATTATGTTTATGAATTCCTTTATCATATATGAATTGATTTATGATGTCATGATGTTTCAAGAATCCCATTTTTGTTATATGTGTTATGTGATGATGTATGTTTTATGATTATGTGGCACACATAAGAAAGGATTCATTATAAGATGGGTGGGACCTATATCTCCCTCCAATGCATTGGGTAATGATTTTATATCTCATGAGATAGACATGGCTGGAATGGAAGGTTATTTCGGTTCAGTGATACAGGACTGAAACGAGGAGTGAACTCGGTTCAGAAAGGGACTTTGTCCACTAAGATAGTCTTGGCAATGAGTCATGACTAACAAGAAATGATTTTCCATGATTATGTGTGCATGCCACAAAGATTCAAGTTTTATGTTATGATTATGGGGATCTCATTTTCACTTCTATGATTTATTCCATGTTAAGATATTATGATCTCTTTTGCAGGTTTTAATTTTCAAAAAGATATGATATGATTTTTATTTCCTTTATTTGCCCCTGCTGAGCATTTGAGCTCACCCTTTTATGTTTTCTTTTCCCCAGGCCAGGAAGATGGATATTAAGTAGAATATGCTAAAAGGGACCCTAGATATGATGAAATAAATGGGAGACACTGTAGAAGATTTATGAACCAGTTGTTTATGTTTCCCAGTTTCTAAAGACACTATACCTATACAGTCCTTTGTGGTTTTGTCATATGTTGTAATAAGTGTGATTCAATTTTGAAGTATTAACAATGTATGTAAAGTGTGGGTCGTTATATATATTATTTTATAATGATAAAATAGTCATGAAAATAATGACATTAAATGTAGACAATAATATTCATTTTGAACTGTCTGAGACACGATAACTGAGGAATGTACTCTAAATTGTGACTATTAGATGAACTATTAAATTCTAATACTTCAAAAAATGGAATAAAAAAATCACAATTATGTATATGTATTTTTTTACCATTGGAAAATATCTTTAAACTATTACCATTGCATTATAGTGGTATTAGAACTATAAATTGAACAACCTCAAAAATATCAACAAAAAAAATTATTTTTATAAATGAATAAAATAATATAATACAAGAAATATAGAGATTAAAAATATTAAAAATATAATAAATGAAGTAATTAAATAATTTAAGTCAATTATTTAAGATGTTAGTGAAGAATTTGAAGTATGTTGAGACTTTATGTAAGGGGTCTTTCAGGCTCTTTCTCATTCTTGAGATATTCTCTATCACTCCCTTTATATATATCTTGTTATATCTACCTCTCATTTAAATTATTTATGTTTTATTTATAAAGTTTTACTATATTTATAATATTCCATTTTCACATTATTTTCTACATGTATACATTTCAAATATTTTTGTTAATTTAATCCATATAGAGGGATATTTTGTTCCAACATTATAGAGATTGTTTTCTATGATTTTATAAAACCCTACTTATTTAATAGAAAATATTTTAGATTATTTTTAGTTTTTGTGAAACCCTATTATAGTGTCAATTTTATGTATTTATTTTAAATTTTCATAAATTTTTTGTATTAGAGTTTAATTATATACATTCTTTATTATCATTTCTTATGATTCTTCTTTCACATTGAGATCTAATTTCAAAAAACATTGTCCTCTTTAAAATGAATTAGAAATTTTCCTTATTCCATTATTTTATTAAGATCATATATGATACCTTCATGGTTAATGATTTTTGGATTTATTATGTTACCTATTTTAATCTCAATGGTTTCTTTTAGGATTATGTTTTATGTATATTTATTTTCTATGTGGACCACATATGCGTAGAATATTTTGATAGTGACTTAGTTTGGAATTATATCACCCATAAATTTAAAATAAAAAGATTTATATATCATGATATATTTGTGTTTCAAAATGATGTAGTTATCCTTGTCCACAATTTTATGAATGAGCATGGTATGGTTAATATTTTTCAAAAAATTATTCATGGGAAAGATTCAGTTAGCATTGTTCAAAACTTTATAATGTTTTTTTGGAAATCCTTGAGTTATGTTTATTATAAAATTCAATATATCTATAACACATTTTTAAACTCATTATTAAAATGATATTATGATTTTTTTCACATAATGTATGTTTTTACGTGATGGTTTGTGATAATTACCTTTATTAATTCCATGCCATAATTTTTAGCTCATTTTATATCTCATCTCATGATAATCCTGTTTTATACGTTTCCTAGGATTTATGTATAAAACCTTATTTAGTATATTTCCCCAGGATATAATATGATATAAAACGAGTATGGTAATATCCATAAATAATTAATTAAGATGGAAATATATTATTATATAGTTCATTTATATATGGTTATATCATGTTCCTAAATTCCCAAAGATAGTAGACCTATAAAATTCTCAGTATGTATATTGATATTTATTTTAAAAATTATTTAATATTATGTATATGAAATTTGAGATGTAATAGTTGGTATCAGAAGAAGGGATAGTTATTTTTTTTATTATGTTTGAGAACCTAAAAAAAGAAATAAACCCTAAATAACATAGCTTTGGTCATAGAAAATAAGAACATGAATTACAATGTGACTTGTGAATTTTTATTTCTATTTTCATATTTTTATTTTTAATTTTTTATTAGTTTAAGGATTATCACCCTTAAAATAAACTTTTTTAGTAAACGGTTAGAAATAAGAGGAATCATGTCAATAACCAATTTGATGTTTAATTCATTGATTTCCCAAATGAGATGCCAAAAATAATGGGAGTAGTGCAAAAAAGATCAAGGTGCCACAAACTAAATTGAATTATGTTAGGATTAATTACATGGACTATATGGTGTTCTTGAATCCTCCTAAGAAGGATAAAATTATGGATGATTATTTTATATGAAGATAACTGATCAATTTTGGTGGACCCTCTGATCCTTTAATCACTGATAAATAGATAATTTCTATTAAAAAATTATTTTCCATGATCTGATTCATAGAATAGAGGAAAGTGTTATTGAAAATTTATCCCTTAATTGTAGTAGTATATTGGTAGTGGACACCAGTCATGTATAAAATTCTGAATGAATACATTGTATTGATGTAATGAAATGAATGAAAGAAAATATTTGGTAAAAAATATTCTCTTAACTCTCATTGTACTAAAATGAAAAAGTAATTGTTTGGTCCATGAAATTGGATTCTAAATCAATTGGTTTATAAAAATTAAATTTCAGAAGGATTTGAAGTTACACCTTTATATTTTTCATTAACCCCAACAACATGATGACTATTTATTTATTAAAATATAACCAAGTATTCAAAAATCATAAGTGATTTAAGTCTTTAAGAACTATAATGAAATAATTTGATTTTTCTTTAATTTGGAGATGGTGTGTGGTCATTCTCAATTGTCTCATGAGAATAAGGATAATAAAATAATTATAAACCTTACCTTTGTGTTTTCAATTGATAAAATTCATGGAGGGATATAGATCTAGCTGCCTATATTAAAAAATCGTGGAATGAGTCACCCATTAATCCAACTCAAATGAACGAGGTGGTTATTAAAGTATGAATTAGAAAGGAATCAATCTATTGATTATTGAAGGTACACGAAGAATCAAATAAATATTATGGAAAAAATAAGAAGGTTCCACTCAATCCATCATGTGTTCTATTGTTACATCATCAAGGAACACATAAACTATTAAAATAATTACACCAATACTTGGGCCATTATGGATAAAGATTGATAGAAAACTCTAAAACTAAGGGATGAAGGAATAAATTATGAAATCACTTTCATAAAAGTAATGAAATAAAATGAAGTGTTGATAGAAACACTTTTCATTCATTTAAGAAAAGTGAAAATCATATTTTATTCGGGTGATATGTATTCTTTAGTGTCCTGAGTGTTATTAAGATATATTCTATTTCCATGTAGATATATATTGGTCTAGCTATCAATGAAAAAACCAAGTGGTTAAATCATTGATTTTAATGTATATTACTCTTCCCTAATTAAAATTTGTGTGAATCATATTCCAATGAATCTAGTTAGGATCCCTTTATTAAAATGAAATTCTTTATTTGGAATGGATTTTTAGTTTTATATAGACACAATATCAATTACCAAGAGAGGAAAAAACATTCCATATCCCAAATAGTTCTTCAATTCTATAACTATGAAAGGATAATTATGAATATACTATAGAAAATCATACTTACGTATAGATATTATTTCCTTATAAGAAATCATATTTGGAAAAAATTATAGAAATAAAGAAAAGTTCCATCCATGAAGACATGATCATTGTGAGGGAATATAGAGATGTGTTCCTCAAATAATTTCCAGGAAATTCTTTTCATGGAGTGGATAATTTTCATCTATTAATTATCGTGCTCTTAACATGATCATGAAAACTAAAAACTATCCTCTACCTTGAATTAATGAATTATTAAATCGACTATGTGGGTTTCAACACTTCATAATGATTGATATTTGAAAAAAATATTATCTATAGAATGTGAATAAAGAGGATATATCAAATATTTCATTTTGAACAAGATATGGACACTATGAGTCTATAGTGATTCCATTCAGACTCACCAACGGCTCATCAATATTCATGGAATTGATGAATATTGTCTTTATATTTTACCTTGAATTTTCTTGGTGGTATTGATGTGTTGTAATCTTGTGTATTTTAAAAGTAAGTAAGTATAGGAAGAAAATTTTAGCATTATCTTATATACTTTTATACATAATAATGTGTAAGAAAACTATAATAGACACAATAAGTATTTTTAAATATTTTGACTATTGGGACATGTAATCACAAGCAATTTTATATTTATGTATCCTTCAATGAGTAGAGAAATTTATTAATGGTTGAAACCTAAATTTATGATGTAGATTAACATTTTCCTTATTATAGTTGGGTAATATTTAAAGTATGGAAGAAATTACACATGATTATCAAAACATTTAAGCAAGATAACTCATAAAGTAGTAAATATTTTCTTGATAGAAGTTTTTGAAGAGGGATTTAGGGAGAGAAAGAAAAGTCTATTCATAATAACTTTAATCACACTACCCACAAGTGGTGATTTATTTTTGTTATATAATTATGAAAAAAATTCTTGGATTGTGTAATCATGAAAAATGATAAAGTGATGTCTTATTCATCACGAATGATGACGGGTAATGAGTAAAATTACCAAAATCATGATCTAACATTAGCACCTATTATATTTTACTAAATTTTTTTTGGCATTATCTCTAGAGATAAGGGGTTAGATATATACTCATAAATAATGTTTAATGTATATATTCATATAGAGGGAGCTCAATATGAGGATCTAAAGACAACTAGAGATGATGAAACACTATGACTACTCAATCCATTACAATCCTAGAAAATAAATTTATGTTGTAGATTAAATAATAAAAAAACATCCTATAACCATATCAATGATAAAGATTGAAAGAGAACTAATCTTCTTATAAATGTAGTGGATAAATAAAGGATATATAAATTAAGGTATGAAATACTACCTTTGTAATATTATTTATTTTATTTCATGTTTGAAAATATTAAGGTAACAAAAAGGGTTGATATAGATATATAAAAGTAGGTGGAATTCATAAGGAAATAGAAAATCAAAGATTTTAAGATAGATAAAGATGGAGTTATAAGATTTGGGGAAAAATTTCATATACAATATTTTTTTGTAATAAATTGTAATCTATTAGATTATGATCATATATCAACATTCTCTATCAACCTAAGAATCATATTTTTGTATATAAATATTTTAGAACACATTTTTAGAGATAGTATGGAGAATGAGATTATAGAATATACAACATAATCTATTGGTATTCAGACTAGTTATGGAAAATGGTATAATTCTAAGGGGTTGATTAAACCATTATTTATACTAATATTAAATTGGGAGAAAATCACCATTGACTTTTTAAAAATCAATTCACAGTCATACCAAGGTAACAATTCAATTTTTGTTGTAGAGGATCATCTTAAAAAGAATTACTACTTAATCACCAATTGTGATGATTTATCCCTCAATCAACCTACCAATATATATATATAAATATATATATATATATATATATAAGTGGTAAAAATTCATGGAATGTGATTATAAAATGCACCTGATCAATATATGAGATCCACTTAAATTTTTTGTAGGAGCCTTTAGAATTCATTAAACATTGAGCTACATATTGGTACAATATATCATCCATAGAAATATGGTCAATTTGAAAGGGATATTATAACTCTATAGTACATGCTCAGATCATTCATTAGAGACTTCAATAGTGTTTGGGATCAACACCTTACATCAGTTATGTTTGATAGAAACAATTAACTTCACTTATAGACTCAGATGGTTTCAAATTAAACTCTATATAGGTATAAATATAAAACTCCAACATTTTGAGAATATGTTGGAAAAAGGGTCAACACAAACTGTCACGAACCAACCCAGTTTGACCCTGAACCAATCACTTGAGCTGGTCTGCGACATGTCCCGAGGGGTATTCCTGATCCCCACGAGCTGGAAACTAGTTCCAGGCATCAAAAATTAATCATTGGAAATGATTTTCTCCATAAAAGATAAATCAATAAAAAATAATAAACAAAATAATAAAACTAAACTCAAGTAGTGGAAAAGAAAAGAAAAAAAACAGAGAGACTCAACGTACCTCGCCATGACCTTCCAGGTCACCACCTAGAAAAGGCTGCCCATGCTCCAATAATGAGAAACTCAACCAAGAAAATTCTTAGGAATGGAATCCTGTAACTGAAATGATAAAATAGGCCTGATCATTAAAAATGCTCAGTAGGCCCCATAATCTCACTTCTCAAAACAATCCAATAACAGATGTTTCAAATAAAAATATAAAAAATAGTGTTCTCATATTTTAAAATAATCAACATTATTTTCCATTTATAAATCTAGCTAAAACTACATGATATTTAAATTAAACCATTTCTTCATTTTATAAAAAAAACCCAAGACAAAACAAAGAAAAGATTGCTAAAGTAATACAGGTAAACAAGGCAAACTAATAATAATCAGTACGACATAAAGTAAAAAAACAATGTAAACAATCAAGTATCCATGGGTGATCCTAAATCTCACTAGAAGACCCCTAGACATATTCAGTTTCAGATCCACCAGCCTGTGTAGGGTGAAGCTCCTAAGTCTATAACCAACTGGCCGCGCTATAACTAACCAAACCAGTGGAAAATCCCGCTTGCCCTAACAACCAATCCAGGGGGTACCAACCCATCTAATTAGGATTGATCAGAAACCTTCATACAATCATCAAAATTTTTTCCAGGAACCCATGTTGGTTATACAAATATTATGTATCAAAGAAGGCTCTCACAGATGTGATTGATCTCACCGCACTTGCCTTCCTCAAACACGAACACTCTATACGATAACCCATAAAGGGTTATACCCCTATAGAGGTTCCCCAAAAATTTATACACATCATATCATCAATGGTGCCAACTGGGCAGTCATTCCATTGAATCATTAAGACCATTTTATTAAACATTCAATGTTTCCATCCAGGTATACATTTTTTCCAACACACAATATCCTTTAAATGTTAGTACAAACATTACCCTTTGGTTAAAACTTCAAAACATTCCTTTAACTCGACCGGTTTAAAATGACATATGGCCAATGATTTCCAAGACCAAAAAAATTTACAAACCATTTCCATGACAACACTAAACACAATTTTCATATTTTCAATACCAAAAGGGGCCTTAAGAAAACATTCACAAAAAATAAGACCATGAGGCAAATGAACTTCACTCTTTCAACTCACGCCAAATTATTCTTTAAGGCAAAATGGTCTAAACCTGAGGAACACCTTTAAAATCCATTTTTAGATCCCACACAAGGACCCAACCACATTTAGAAAAATAAGAACAATTAATAAGACTGAAATTTCTAGACAACCCCAACATAAGGCATCACCTTCAATTGTTGACACATCTACGTGTGCACCTAGTGCACCCAAGGATGCATCATCTATAGGATTGAAATGATGAACGTAGATTCTCAATATACAAGAGGGGGGGGGGTGAATTTTATACACTGAAAATTCCATTGGAACCTTTAATTTTGTTATAAAAACTTTCATTTTTAACCTTAAGAAAAAATGTCTTTATCAATGGTAGACAAGGTAAATTCACAAGACCTCTTAGTTCTACAAACTTGTTAAGTTCTGGAAATATGGTTCGGGAAATGAAACATAAGAAAATTTTACATGTAAAATATTCTACCTTAAAGCACATAGAATATCACTTATCAGAGTATACAATAACTAGGAAGTATAAGATAGTTATACTTTCCCTAACAATAAAATTGTAGCAGAAAACAAACATGAATGAATACAAGTAACAAGAATGAAATATTTTAACCCAAAGAGTGGGGTATCAAACAGACCTGGATAAAGGTCCATTGATTTATACTTTATGGAAAGTATATCTTACCCACACTAGGGTAAGCCCTCGATAGGAATATAGGAGTCTCTCTTACTATCCTCACAAGCCCTCAACTTCAATGTAGTTGGAACCTCTATCTTCCTCACCATGGAAGTCCTTGAACATTAAGGTAGTCGACACCTCTGTCTTCCTATCCACCGGAATCCCTCGAATGTACTCAGCAACATTCAGAGTCACATGAAGCAATCTAAACAAGATTTTTAGTATGCACAAAGCATGAGAGTATCTATCTATAAAAATCATTTCAATAGCATGTAATATCTAGAGTTGTAGAACAGTCATCGAATGTTTTGAGCCCGTTCAAATGATCTTATAGTTATAGGAACATTTCCAATGGTCGACTCCCTCCTCCAATGGTCACATTTTTCCTTAAATTTCCGAGGGACCTATACTTGTGTCACTCATACAATGGTTAGTTAGAATCAGAATGTATGACATCATTAAATAACTATAACTAGGATAAGAAAAATATGGTTGCTTAAGAAAATTAATTTTTGAAATCTAAGGAAAAATAAATGTTCAGAGTCTAAACAAAAACCATTTGGTGTCTATTATATAAAGATATTCGGATTCTGTTATCCAAATAATTTGTAACCAGAATTCCATAGGATTCCGAGGTATGAATTTTAAGGAAATTTGAAGTTTGAATTCTGAGGAATTCGGAGTCTGAAATTAGAAAGCTCGGAGTTTGAATTCAGAGAGTTCAAAGTCTGAACTTAGAATGTTCGGAGTCTTAATTCAGAGTGTTCAGAGTCTAAATTAAGAGAGTTAAGAGTCTTCACATAGAATGTTTGGAGTCTAAATTTAGAGAGTTCTGAGTCTGAATTTAGATAACTTAGAGTCTGAACTCATAGTAGTTTTGAGTCTGAATTCGGATACTGAAATAGAATGCTCTATATCCAAGTATTTATTGGATTCTGAGGTTTTTCATTATAAAACTTATTTTTACACATAGAAACAAAATGAGATAGATTTAGAACAAATGAAATATGAACAATGAAAATATGGTAAGGATAAATTTTCCTGGTGGAATAAAAATTTCCCTTATAAAAAGATCTTAAGGAAAATAAAATATTCCTTGAGAAGGAGAGTTCGTGATTTTCAAAAAAAGAAGGAATGGAAAAATCATAAGGAAACCCTATTGACTCAATAATCTCCCCCTTTTTGGAATTCACAAACATTCTTACAAAAAAGAGTATAAGGACTTTGAAAATAAAACTTATCTCCCTTAACACATGGACACTAGTGAATAGGACTAACTTCCCCTTAGGATTTGGAACCACTACGGATCATATTCTAATTTCATGAATGATATTTGCTATTATCTTGCATATGAAAAAAACTTTAGGATGAAAAATCCCCCTTAGATGAACTCCCTCCAACTAAGGGAAAATTCTTCTTTTACTTAGTATTCGTTTTTACATTCCTTTCTCCCCATTTGCGATTTTCAAAAAGATATACAGTGAATGGAAAAGGAAATATGGTACCTGAAATATTAGTACTAAACAAAAAAATATAAGCAACCAAAAATTTAATTATGATTTGAAAAATTTATACAAGGAAGAAATACATCAAAATATTTAAATGGAGATAGATCATCCTTTCTTCTACTTCAGCATCAACTTCTTCACTAGGTTTTTTAGTTTTTTGAGCTATCTGTGATCTTCCTCAGCTCGTTTTAGAAGATGATCATGATCTTCAGCTTTCTTCTCTAAGGATTTGATTTTTTCTTCCTGGACCTTAAGAGATTATTCCTGACCCTTTATAACTTCTTCTTACTTAACTAGCTTATCTTATATCTCAATCCTGAGATCCCTTTCTCTCTTCTATCTCTGAGAAACTGAATACAACATTACATTAAAATATTTTACTTCTTGCATCTGAGTATTCTACTCCAGAGTTAGCTTATCCTCAAAAGAATTTTTGAGATCATTGAACATTCTATCTTCTATGTCAAAAGAACCCTTGAAACTTTCTTGGAATTCATCAATAATTTTCATCTCTTCTACTATCTTTCATAACCATCTTGTCATCTTTTTGCAAGACTTTTTATGAGCTTCATAGCTAATAAGAATAGTCTTAAATGTATCCTCCAGTTTAAAACACTTATCCACTACCAATGATACTAAATTTGTTTTTTTATTTAAGGTGTGTTTAAGCATCTGGATTCTCGATTCTATGCTAGGAAATATTGGAATAGTCCTAACAATCTTCTTCAATGACTGGACTAAAATATCACAACCAAGGGAGTACGATTCCGAATCAGAGACTTTTCTTGGTGAGGTTTCTATTTCTAAATAAGTAGCTTTCCTCTTCGATGAACCACCAACATATTTCTTCTTTACCACATGCTTGATTGTTGTATCAAGTACCACCTATTTTCCTCTATCATCATTCGGAATTGATTCCTCTTGATCAAGAGATTCATGTTCACTATCAGATAGCTAAACGATTTTTTCTTTATCAAATACTTCTTTTTCAGCTCATGCCTTAGCATCCTCTAGGTGAATGAAATATTTATTGATGATTTATTCTCTATATGGTTTATTTAATTCGTCTTCATCCTTCCCTTCAACCTTTCCATGAGTAGTAAGGTTTGATGATTCAGTTGGAGAGGTTCTAAATGATAATTTCTCAGAAGGTCCTTCCTTATCATGAAAATCCTCCACTTACATTATCATATCTTTGGTTTCACCACTACCATCTCCTTCTTCTTCTTATTCGACTTCTTCTTATTCGACTTCATCTACTTCTTCTTCTACTTTTTCATGGACTTTTTCGTGGACTTTTTCCAGAGTCGCATAAGTATTTACCAGAGTCTCTGGTAATTGTTGTATCAAGAAAGATTATGGTATAAGAATATTCTCGAAATCATTTTCAATAGCTGTCAGAAGGGATTTCACCATCTCAGCCTCAGACAACTTCATCTTTTTCTTCTTCTCTTTCTCTTCCCTTCCTAAATTCTCAGTTGTCTTCTCGTTTAGATATTTTTCTTCAGCAGGGTCTAGGCCAAACATAGTCTCCCCTTCATTCTAATTTATTTTGTCTTCCCTCCATTTAGACACAACCTCATCAGGAAAGTCTTTTTTCTTCTTTTCCTTCAGGGGCGCTGATTGGGGTTCCTTAGCCAATGGGGTTTTTCCATTCTCTTCTAATTCCATTAGCTTCCTCTTTCTTCCACCCATTTTAGAAGGATCAGCCACATCATATTTCTTTGAAATAATTTCAACTTCCTCTACAAGAAAGTCATATAATTCTTCATATTCTTTGGAAAAGACAACTTTTATTCTTCTTAGAATGTCATCACTTAACAACATAACTTTATAATTCCTCGACATAGATTTTCAAGGGATTTTTAAGGATTCTAGACACTGAATAATCATCTTTGAAATAATGGCTAGATTCATAATAATATGAGCCCTCAGATTTCAAATCTTTATGTTCTCAATAATAACCAAGATATTCTTAACTAAGTTTATCTTCCTTAGATTCACCAAGAAATCCAAAATATACATGTCACTCATCTTTAGAGTATCCTTATCTCTTTTTCTCGGTTTGATGAATCCTTGAACCCACAATTGAAGAATCTGAATTTTTGTAGGCAGATGAAGAATCATCAAAGTCTTTACATCTGAAAGACCAAGCCAAGACATATCCTTTACCTTATCAAAACATCATTTCCTGAAAAGTAAATTTTTATTCAAAATCAAAAAATGAGAGCATACAACCAAAGTCATCAAGGAGAGAGAAAGTAATGGATACCAAGAGCGTCATTTCTGACAATGAGTTTGCAATCATCGGGCAGAGATCCCAAGCAAGTATTGGTAATCAGTCTATCTCTTGATGTTACCTTACTAGCCATCAAGTTAGCCACGAAATTCCCTTCACGCCAAGTGTGCTTGACAGAAATATTATGGTTGGAAAAGGTTTTACAGTAACAGACCATATAAACCAGCTCCCAGGGGATGACCCCATTTCACGGATGAAATTTGACCATCATCGCAGAATCCGTCTCAACTTCAGTGATGTGGATATTGAACTGCCTGCATAAGGAAATACCTGTAACCAGGGATTTAGCTTCCGCATCCAATGAATTACCGACACCAATGTAGGAACTAAAGCCCATAAGCATGGAACCCTTGCTATCACGAATCAACCCGCCCACTCTCATTTCTCCGTTCAAGAAAGAACCATCCACATTCAATTTTAGCCCCGTACAAGGAGGGACCCATCGCACCCATCGAACCTGCTTGACTTGGCTGGAAACCAAACCTGAGCACAGACCAGGGATAAATCTTCTCAAAGTCACAGACTGCCGTGCATTTTTAATAGGTGCCCCCAACTCTATCACAACCAGCCTCAACCAGCACCTGTAAATAGTAGCCTAAAATCTTGGCTCCATACCTAGATTTGTTCCTAGCTTCCCAATGAACCCAATAAGCAGATGAAAAAACCATCCCGCGGATCTGAACCTCTTCCCCCAATTTCCCTGACCCCTAGAACCAGCTTGAAACCACCTCCTGCATGGGACCAGGGGAGACGTGGAGATTGAAACCATATTATAGGAAAGACTAGACACCTTTGGCCTAAGCACTGTGGAAGAAATGATGCTTCGAAGTTTCCTGTTGTGGTCTGCTGCAACATTGGCACTGGGAAGCCAGACTCGCGCCTCTTTTTTGAACATTCTCATCCGTTGGTAAAGCATGATTCCTTAGGCACCAAACCAAAAAATTCATCTTCACTGGGATCTCAATGCACCAGAGCTTTGAATCCCACACATCCATACCCCTGCTGTCATGGGCCAGGTTCCTAAAATCATGACCGGAGAATCTACCAGAAGAGGATCCCAAAAAATTACACTGGTCCGGCTCATCCACCAAGATAATGCTGTCAAAATCCTCCCTTTATTCCCGGTTCAGGATCACATCAATGAAATCCGAGTGAAGACATGCCTCTTTAAATGAGATGGTCGGAGCTGGGCATCCTGGAAAATGAAGAGTTGTTCTAGACCAGTTTGAGTTCCAAAAGTTGACATCACCACAGCCAACGGTCCAATGGACACTTCGTTCCATTACCTCCAAATGATTCAACATGCAGTGAGCAAGGCCTGAAAATCTCCTCGGATTCAATGAAAATCTCTTCCAGTCCTTCCCATATCTATTAGTGATGAACTTTGACCAAAGGGATCTCCCTTCAAAAATATCCCAAGAAAATCTTGCCTTCATAGCTTTCATGGACTCCTCCACATCGCGAAGTCCAATACCCCCTTCATCGACAGGTCTAGCTAGTCATTTACACGAGGCCCAATGGCAATTCCCAGCATGAATTTCATCCCAAAGGAAGGCAGTCATAATATTTTCCAGGGTCCTGAGTGTTCCCTTTGGAGGCCTAATAATGGACAACACATGCATCAAAATAGAGGTGAGAAAACTATTGATCAAGGCGGTCCTACCTCCAAAGGAGAGAAACCTATTTTTCTAATTGTAAATTCTCTATGTGATCCCCATTAATAATTTCATCAAAGAACACATTTTTGACTCTTCCATTGGATATGGGGGCGCCAAGGTACACCATGGGCAGTTGGCAGCGTTGATTTCCCAACTTGTCTTGGATTGCAGAGATGCGTCTTCCAGGGCACTTATTAGAAATGAAGACAGAACTCGTTCGAGAGTTAATTCTTTGACCACTCAACTTGCCAAAGATAGACAAAATCTTAGAGAACTCTATTAAAAAATCCGGATACACCAAGTCCTGAGCTTTTGGTTTTGAAGGGAAAACACTTTCCCACCCATTCATCTTTTTATTCTTAGAGATAATAGAAACATACTTTGAAAAAAACATCCGATCAAATAACCTATATCTATATATCTGTTATTCAGAGATTGGTTTGATAGTTGAAATATCTTTCTGGGAGGAGACTTTGATAGACATTTGGAATTGAGGAAGATCTGAGATGTTTGGAATTGGCTTATGTAGGCGGGAAGAACTTCAGCATGTGTAGGCTTGAGTTTCAACGTTGGAAAACAATCAGAGGTCTTTTATATAGGCAATTGAGGAAACGGTTCAACTTACCTAATTAATCCAACAACTAAAAATGTTTTAGATAAGATCTAACAGTTGAGATGATAACCGCAAGGAAATTTTGGTATACTCCGATCATCTGAGGTTTTAAAGAAAAACAATCGTATTTAAGGAAAAGTGAATATGAAAAATTTAAAAAAAAGAATGAAAATACCAATAGGTAAAATATGATTACAAAAATTTAAGAAAGTAAATATACCTTTTGATTTTCTAGGAAAATTATTCATAATGAGGAATATTCTACTTGAAGAACATTAGATTCTGAAAATTAAAAAAAATGACTGAAAATTTCATTGCAAAAAACTAGAAAATATTCATTAAGAAAAATTTGTAATATCTTCATTACGAAAATTTTGAAAAATCATTATGACAAAAAATTTTAAAATATTCATTACGAATATTTAGAAAAATATTCATTATGAAAATTTAGAAAATCTTCATTACGAAAATTTCGAAAATCATCAATACGAAAATTTAGAAAATATTCATTAAAAAATTTACAAAATCTTGTTTACGAAAATTCAGAAAATCATCAATATGAATATTTTGAAAAACTACAATATGAAAATTCAGAAAATATTCATTAAAAAAATATAAAAAATATTCATTATGAAAATTTAGAAAATCTTCATTATGAAAATTTAGAAAATCATACAAACAAATGTACTCCCACTATGAAAAAGATTTTATTAATGTAAGGAGATATGTTTCAACAAGAAGTTAAAAAGGAAGATTACCCAATGGTTATCATTATTAACTTCTATTTAATGTATTAAAATATATTTAATGGTATATATTTTGTTAAAATATCAGCAAGTTGATCGTGTGTTACAATAAATTGAATAATTATATCTCCTTTTTGTTTGTGATCCCTAGGAAAGTGATGACTAATGTCTATGTGTTTTGCACGAGAGTGATGTGCAAGGTTTTTTACTTAGGGAAATTGAACTTGTATTATCACACAAAATTTGTGTTTTGGTAAAACTCATACCATTGTCTGTGAGTGTGTGTTACATCCACAACACTTGAGCACAACAACTTCCAGCTGCTACATTTTCAGCTTTAGTAGTGGAAAGTGATACTGAGGGTTGATTTTTGAATGACCAAGAAACAAATGAATCTCTTAACAAATGACATGTTTCAGATGTACATTTCCTATCCATTATACCACCACCAAAGTCCGCATCTGAAAAAAAAATTTAAAACAAAAGTGTTTCTTGAAGTATAAAAGGGTCCTAAATCCATGGTTCCCTTTAAGTAGAGATAAATTCGTTTCACTACCATTAAATGATAATCCTTAGGATTGTATTGATATATTTCACATAATAATACTAAAAAAATTATGGTTGGACAACTATCTACCATGTATAGTAAACTTCCTATCATGCCATAAAAAGATATTTGATCCACTAGTTTCCCAGCTTCATCAAGATCGAGTGAAATTTTGGTACCAATGTGAGTACTAATACTTTTAGTGTTATCATATCCATACTTTTTAAGAATATCATTAATTTACTTATGTTGGGATATCTAAGTTCCATCTGGTTTTTTTGAAATTTGAAAACATAGGAAAAATGTTAACTCACCCATCATACTCATTTCAAACTATGATTTCATTAGATCCGTAAAGGAATCAGTTAAAGATTACTGAGTTGAACCAAATATAATTTCATCAACATAAATTTGAACAATCAAATCATTTTCCTTGTCTTAATTTATAAAAAGGGTTTGATCTACATTTCTCTTAACGTAATTTATTTGAAGCAAAAATATTGTAAGTCTATCATACCAGGCTCCCGGGGCTTGTTTAAGTCCACAAAAAGCATTGGTACGATTAAAAACATGTTCAGGATGTTTTTTATCTTGAAAACCAGAAAGTTGTTCAAAAAAAACTTTATCTACAACAAAACCATTAAGGAAATAACATTTTACATCCATTATAAATAGTTTAATGTTGATGAATACTACAAAGGAGAGTAAAATATGAATAGATTCAAGTCTAGATAGTAGAGCATAGGTTTCTTCATAGTCGATTACTTCTTGTTGATTATATCCTTTATAAATTAATCTATCTTTATTTCCTACTATGATTCAATTTTCATCACACTTATTTCTGAAAACCCATTTTACTCCAATAACCGAAGTTTCCTTAGGTCTTTTATCCAAGGTACACACATTATTCTTTTCGAATTAATTTAGCTCATCATGCATGGCTTTTACCAAATCATCATCACCTAGTGCTTCATCAGGGCTTTTTGGTTCTAATTGAGAAAGGAATTCCAGATGATCTACTTCATTTATTAAGGAAATTCTAGTCCTTACAGGTTGATTTACATCGCCAATGATACTTTCACTGTGGTGATTCTTCAAAAACAACTGGTTTGGGTTTTGTAAAACCTGTTCGTCAACATATTGTAAGAAATATTCTGGGGTAAATGTCTCCGAAACGTTTTCTTGAACAATTTCCTTATCAGAAGGATCTTCTATCAAGGGTTGATAATTAGTTTTTAAAAACACATCCGAGGATATAGGTTGGGGTTGTTTAAAAACAAAGGGATCACTTTCATCATATTTAACATGTATTATTTCTTCAATAGTACAAGTGTTTTTATTAAAAAATCTACATGCCTTAGAATTTGTGGAGTGGCCTAAGAAAATTCTTTCATCCGATTTTGGTGAAAATTTATATAGATTATCTTTAGTATTCAGAAAGAAAACATTGTAACCAAATTCCTTAAAGAAGGAAAGTCTACTTTTTCTACCATTCCATAACCCATAAGAAGTTTTATTAAGAAAAGGTCTAATCAAAATTCGATTTATAGTATAACAAGCAGTACTTACAGCTTCAGCCCATAAATTTCTTTCTATAGATTATTTACTCAACATGGTTCTTATAATCTCATGAATAATTCTATTTCTTCTTTAAACAAAACCATTCTATTGAGGAGTTGTTGGTGCTGGGAAATTGGGAGTAATGCCTTTTCTACTACAAAAAGTTTCAAAATCATAATTTTGAAATTCTCCTCCATGATCACAATGAATAGCTATCAATGGAAGGTTTTTCTAATTTCTAACATGGTCTCTAAAACATTTGAAATATGGAAAATTTTCATATTTCTTTGTTAAAAAATAGACCCACATAAATCTAGTGTAATCATCAACTATGTCAAATACATAATAGTTTCCACCAATGATTCCAGTATGTGTTGGGCCAAAGAAATCCAGATTCACTAACTGTAATTCATCAGTTGTTGAGACATCACCAGTTTATTTAAAACTAGATTTATGTTTCTTTCGCTATTTACAAGGCTCACAAACTTTTGAATAATCAAATCTAAGCTTTGGTTGATCCTTAATATGTCTTTTCATAGAGATTTTACATAGGTTCTTAATGTTATAGTGACCTAACCATCTATTCCATAATGAATAATGATCTTCCATTGCACTATGGAAATGTAGATCTTTGATCCTAATGTCTACTAGGTTCAATGTGGATATATTATCTTGCCTATAGGAAGAATTAAGAAACTCTTCCATGGAATTGTTTACTAAGAACATTTCATTCTGAAAATTCACAAGGTGCCTTTCATCACATAAATGTCTTATGCTAATGAGGTTGTGCTTAATACCCTTAACCAATAAAACAATTGAAATCAATGTTTTTTCAAGAAGAAAAATGTTACCTATACTAATAATTTCCCCCTGAGCATTATCTTCGATAGTTACTTTTCAACCTTTTTCCTTGATAATATTTTCAAAGAAGTTTTTGTTACTAGTCATATGTCAGGAACATCCACTATCCATGTACTAAGTATTGTTGTTGGTACATAATTTATTTTATTAAAAATACTATTTTTAGACATTCAGAAATCAAACATTGTTGGATATTGAAATTTCAGTATGAAAAATCGTAGGAACCCACATTTTCATGTAAAAATATGCTTTATGAAATCCTAAAGATTGGGTTTTGTTTAGAGAACTACTTTTCTTCCAGTACCAACGACACAGCTATTTAGTGCAGAATGGAGCACTTTGAGGAAAAAATAGTTGTTACTAAAAATTGGTTTAGAATGGGTATAACCAAAAACAGAATGATTCCATATAGGTCGAATTAGGGAATAGATGTTATCAAAATTTACTTTAGCTAAGGTAAAGTTTGAAAAACACTTCATCAAGAAAGAAATTTCAGAATTTTTTTAATAACCATGTTTTTATCCCCAAAATAATTATTTTTTGGAACTGGAGCTAGTCTCTAAAATATATTTGTTAGAAATTACTTTTTCTAGATCCTTAGAAAGTTAACCCCTTTCAGAATTAACATCCTTAATATTTTCTGAAATACTTTCAAAATCATAAATTTTCATATCAAAATATTTAGAAACATAAGATATTTCCTTAATAATAATAGTATTTCTAGAATTTTCATTATCAATATTTTTCTTGATTTTTGAATTCTCATTCTCAAAGAGTTTAAAAAATCTAGAAACTCCTTCATAGGTAGGTAAAGTGTTATCTTCATTAAAAAATTACTCTTCATCAGAAGAGTTATAATATTTATCATTACTATAATTATAATTTAATGATACATTGGTCATGTATTCAGCATTGTGTAACTTAACCATTAGACAATGTTTTTCAATCGGTAGTCTGGCTAGTAAACCAAGATTCTTCTGGCCATAAGATTCATATTCTGTGGATTCATGTGAAGAGTCACCAGCAATGGCACTCCATGTTTCATTAGCTTTAAAAACATTGTTAGATTTAGACTTGTAGAACTTCTTCTTATTCTTCTCAGAATTATTTTCCTTTCTATCATTTTTCATAAGCATAGGAAAATCTGGTCTTATATGTCCAGCTATTTTGAATTCAAAACATGTGACTTTTAAATCATTCTTATCTTTCCTTTCGTTCTTATTGTATCTATACTGAAAGTATTTCTTCCCAAATATCTTTGTCGTCTTTTGAGCAAGATTATCTAGTTAATTTTATGAAGATTCACATCCACTAGATTCATATTGAATAAAAACCTTCTTAGATTTGGATCTTGTAACCATCTCAGGAGTTCTGTCTTTCATATGATTTGAAGTTGTTGTAAAAGAAACACTGCCATTTCCATTATTATTATTATTATTATCAGAATATCTCTTCATTCTAGTTTCATGTTGAAGTAGAGTTCAAAATAATTCATGAATAGAAATATGAGCAACTTTCTTATTCTCATATGTAACTGTCCTCTTAGATTCTCACTCATTGGTCATGATGTCTATGAGCATGTCCACAAGAGCTTCATCATATAATACATTATCACCCCTAGATTGTAAACTATTAATAATAGTCATTATTATTTGTTGTACATTACATATTGGTTCTCCATAAGGAAAGAAAATACCCTGATATTCAGCTCTGAGCATGGATCCTCTAGTTTCAATGACTTTAGATGTTCCAAAGTGAGTTATTTCAAGATTTTTCCAAATACAATTTGCTGCTTCACAAGATGAAAATTGGATATACATATTTCTAGTCATAGAACAAAGTAAAGTATTATTTACCTTATAATTCAGTTGATATTCATGCCTTTCTAAATTGGTGAAAGTACCAACATCCATGTTAGGGATTTTATATCCTCCAGTAAGAATAAAAAATTTATATACTCCAGTATTGATAAAAAAGACTTCATATGATCTCTCCAATATTCGTAATCATTGCCATCAAAAATAGGGGGTTTAATAGGATTAATATTTTCAATTGATCAAAAATTCATTCCTGTCGTCTTAAGAAAACTTTCAACAGAAACACTGTTAATAGAAAAAGTTTGTAATCAAGGAAACAATTCCTAAGAAAGGAAAGTAATATGAACAAATGAAAACTTGAGCAAGGAAAACTTATATGTGAATATAATTATTTCAGAGACCTTCTCTCATACCAATTGTAGGGTTTAAAGGTTGAATGTTTATTCTCAATATACAAGAGGGGGAGGAATTGTATACATTAAAAATTCCATTGGAACCATTAATGTGGGTATACAAACATTCATTTTTAACCTTAAGCAAAATCATGTTTAACAAAGTTAAACAAGGTAAATTCACAAGAACTCTTAGTTTTACAAACATGCTAGGTTCCGGAAAAATGGTTCCAGAAATGAAACTTAAGAAAAGTTTACTAGTAAATGACTCTACCATAAAGCATATGGAATCTCACTAATCAGAGAATACAACAACTAGGATGTATTAGATAGTCATACTTTCCTTAACAATAAAATTGTAGCAGAAAAAAAACATGAAAAAATACAAGTAACAAGTATGAAATATTTTAACCCAAAGAGTAGGGTATCCAAAGAGTAAGACCTCAATAAGAATATCAGAGTATGTCTTTCTATCCCTACAAGCCCAAAATGTCAAGGTAGTTGGATCCTCTGCCTTCCTCCCCATGGAAGTCCTCGGACTTTAAGGTAGTCAAAACCTCAGTCTCCCTATCCTCTGAATCCCTTGAATGTTCTCAGCAACATTAGGAGTCGCACAAAGAAATATAAATAAGATGATCAGTATGCACAAAGCATGAGAGTATCTCACTCCATAAATCACTTCAATATCATTTAATCTCTATAGTTGTAGAATAGTCATCGAAAGTTATGATCTCGTTCAAATGAGCTCCTATTTAAAGGAACATCTCCAACGTTCGACTCCCCCCTCCAACAATCATATTTTTCCATAAATATTGGAGGGACCTATACACATGTAACTAAAACAATGGTCAGTTAGAAACAGAATGTAAAACATTGTTTCATAATGATAACAAGGATAATAAAAATATGGTTTCTTAAGAAAATTAATTATTCAGAGTCTAAGGAAAAATAAAATTTTAGAGTCTAAAAAAAACCATTCGGTGTCTATAAGACGTGGATATTAAGAGTCTGTTGTCCAAATAATTCATAACCTGAATTCCATAGGATTCTGAGGTCTGAATTTCATGGATATTCAGAGTCTGAATTCAAAGGAATTCGAAGACTAAACATAGAATGTTCGTAGTCTGAATTCAAAGAGTTCGAAGTCCGAACATAGAATGTTCAAAGTCTGAATTCAGGGAGTTCGGAGTCTGAACATAGAATGTTCGGAGCCTGAATTCATAGAGTTCGGAGTCTGAACATAGAGAGTTCGGAAACAAAATTCAGAGAGTTCAGAGTCTAAATTCAGAGAACTCGGAGTCTGAACTCATAAGAGTTTGGAGTCTGAATTCAGATCCTGAAACAGAATGACTTATATCAATGAATTTATAGGATTCCGAGGTTTTACATTATAAAACCAATTTTTACACTTAGAAAAAAAATGAGTTAGATTTTGAAGAATTGAAATATGAACAATGAAAACATGGTAAGGATAATGTTTCCTTAGGGAAGAAAAAATTCCCTTATAGAAAAATCTTAAGGAAAATATAAATTTCTTTGAGAATGAGTTTTTGTGATTTTCAAAACATGAAGGAATGGAAAAGTCATAAGGAAACCTTATTGGATCAACACCGACATCTAGTGATACACCAACCACCAATAAGACCCTTTAAATCATTTCTATAATACACCCATTTCATTAAGAAACATTTCCAACCACCCTACAAATTTAGGTAACATAAAACCATCCCCTTAAGAATCATTAAAAATTTACCAAATCATTCTAAAACATTTAAAAAACCACACCCTTTCTAAACTATACACTCTAGACAACATTTATAGCCAGATAAGCATTTCCAAAATAATTTCAGTGCTAATAATTTCATAAAAAACCCTAATCCAACTATAAAAGAATATTTTCAATTTGAATGAATAATATAGGATTCAAAATCCTAAACAATACATATGAAAATCATCAAAACATACTTTCAATAAATTCAATCATCCAGAAAACTCCACAAAAAACTAATTGCGTGTATTATGAAGGTGAGAATCATATTTCAAAAAATTTCAAAACAAGATTTGGTAACGTAATAAATATATTCCTCATGGAAACATATATTCATTTAAATTAGGTATACTTAGTATAACAATATAAGTCCATAACTGAAGAATTGCATCAAACACCATTTTTTTAACAAATTCCAAAAATAACATATAAATGTGTAATAGACTAATTAGATATTTTGCGATGATTCAAATCAGATAATCAAAAAAAAAAATTAATAATTGGTTGAACCAAATTCGAAAGAAATGCATTAGAAAAGAGAATTTATGGATTTTCCAACCTCAATTCAAGTGCGAATATGACATAACCTCGATGAAAGGAAGAATACACCTAGTGGATAATATGCACATACAACGAAGTGGTTTGTGGTTGGAAGGGTGTTGTCGGTGAGGGAAAGCGTGGCCTGAAAAGGGGGGTGTCACTACAGGTAGAGATGCAGATGGATGCTCTGTTGGCTGGGAGTCGCGCAGCATGGTCGTCCAGACAAGGGAGGCGGCGCGACGAGGAAGGGAGACCAGGCTGGGGTAGGAGAGGATGTACGAGGTGTCGGCTAGGGCAGGATGATATTCGGAGCAAGGAGGGGGTTGAGTCAGAGAACTGGTACTAAGATGAGGAGGCTGGGGTAAATGTAGAGGGCCGTTGGGAGTTATGGCGGAGGTGACAAAGGAGGGGTGAGATGCAAGGGTGAGGCAGTGGGCAGGAGTGCGGTGGTGCGACGTGCACAGGGGGGGGGGCTGGAGAAGCACCGCATGCAGCGGGTATATGTGAAGAGGTTTTGGGAAGGGGGAAATGCTGGGTAGATAGGTTTAGGTTTATTTTTCTCCATTTTTTTAATACAATGATAATAATAATTCCATTAATGATAATAAAATTCTTAATAATAGTCATAATATTAATAAAAAATACATCATAATGTTTTTATTACTGTTGAACATTCTTGTAAGTTTTAAGCCATTTATTTATCTTATTCTGAAAACTAGGTAACCACACGCTCGCCTCCGGGCTTAATAACCTGCACGCAATCTATGCACCTTATTCCAGACAACATGGGAACCCACACAAGCACTAGAGGCGACCACACAATTACCATTAACCATGCGGTGCCCATACACCAGTCTGAAAACCCACAAAAATCATTAAACGTCAATTTTTTTAAACCGTGACGCAATCCAAACCTTGGCCTGAGAACCCAAAACTAAAAAATAATAAAAGAAATATTAATTTAAAATTCTAGGTGTGAAAATTCTCCCCCCCATAGACTCTTTCTGTACCTAGAAAATCACCCAGCTAAAGAATAGACCAAACAAGATTCCATGCCCAATTGAAACCGAAAGGGACCACAACACATGAGAATGGGAGAACATGAGATGTTTCTCCCCACAACAAGAATTCAACTAGTGCAAAAATTTAACACCTGACATATCATCCTGGGATGAGGGAAATGAGGGAGCTACCAACTGATCCAAACTAACTTCTATAACACAAGAAAACAACACCTCCGTTGGAACATGGAACTCTCGACCAAGACCAAAAAACCCCAGACACTAGAGAAGAACCTCTAAGAAGAACATAATACCAACAGTAAACCGAAGCATAACTACATTCTTTGACTCCTCTGAAAGAACTTATATCTCCAAATGAACACTACTATACTAATATCAACCCATACAAGGGCTAAAAACAATTTTAATAAAAATGCGTGATTCAGAAAACCCAAATCAGAAAAACAAAACTGTTTAGATTACAACAGAACATGTCCATTATAACTTTACAATGAAACAATGGACCTACAACAATATAAAAATGTTATCAACATAAAAACAACAAGGATAATAAATTAAATGTTCCACCACTAACACGCATCATAAAACCCAAACTATGGTTTCACACCCCCAGTAACTCCTAACTACACGCGAGCTTCGCACTAAGACCTTTGGCTGGGGCTCTAATGGATGAAGATTCTCATACCTCATAGTCAGGAACTAGAATTCCTCTAGTCACAATGTCTTCTTCATGTGAAAATTCAAGCAGAACTTCCCCAAGTGACACATATAGCCACAACGATGACACGTCTTCGGAGGGATGCGACATGAGGGCTTCACGTGCCCAAACCGGCTACATTGGTGGCACACCACTGAACAGTCCGATTAAGTGGAAGCCATAACCATTGTTGAGGAATCTTTAGAAGTAGGTCCCTTAGGACCACCCTACTCTCTAGATGAGGAACCTTCAAGAGTAATAGAATATTCTAGATTTCCAAGAACCCACGCTCCGGAGACCAATTCACCTAGGAACGCCTCATCCACCAGCTTCTCAAAACGACGGTCTTTCGAAAGAAGGACCCACTCCATGATATCGAGATGAAGACTCCTAATGAAGAGAGAAGTCTTCATCATATCATGTGACGTTACCTCCAGAGAAAAGGACACAAGCTCCTTGAAATGGCCAACACATGCCTTCACTGTCCGTTGGCCTTGTTGAATAAGCATGAGCCCTTACATTTTCGTCTTCTCCGCCTCTTCAGGTATGGAACGTCGAAGAAAGATAGATTTAAAGACATCCCACATCATCCCAAATCACAATGATGGTGGGGAGAACAACTCCAATTCATCCAGAGTTTCACCTTTGAGCATACCCAAAATGGAAAGCACTCTGACAACTTCAGGAGTTCACAATACCCAGAAGACGCGCTCGCCACTTCAAGCCACTCTGGAACCTATAACGGACTCTGATCAGCATGAAGACTAGTTAATGTCTGAGAAGTACCAAAAACAATGCATGAATTATCAGAAACCTTGGGGACCTTTCTTGGTGTCATTTTATGAACAACATATAAATACAGATTCATAACCAATATCAATATGAAGAAACATCATTGAAAGAACATCCATCGAGAAATAACAGGCTAAAACAAACAATCAAATACAAACACAACCCCAAATTCCTTTTTCATTTTATATTTCAAAACCACCTTCATTCAAGGCCACTTTCCAAATACCATACTAACTTTTCAAAGAAAATTATATTTCCAAAATCATTTCCCTTTTTTAAAAAAATCAATTCAAAAAAACAAGGTCAGGCCTTTAATTCCATGTACACACTACGGTAAATTCATGAACCATTTCACATGTCTTCATCTGCCTTCATCCTTTCACACCAAAACACACTTCCCATGAATTTCCTCACATGGGAAAATGATCATAAATAGTACCTGAGGTTACGCCAAAATGATTTTTCTACCAATTCCAAGGAAACACATGATTTTTAAACCAAGAGAATTAAGTTCTAAAATCCATTTCTTGAATTCGAAGCCATTTAAAAGAAATCATTCTCATTTCAAAAAAAAATTTTAATTTTCAAAAGCACAATCACACCGACTAGAACCAAGATGACACATAACTTGATTCAAACTACCAGAGTGAGGGATTAGTATTCATGCTTAACCTGGAGACATAGTAGTAGGCCATGCCCCAAGTAAGCGTCAACGACTAGGAGGAACTTAACCCGTGTACTTAGACTCCATATGGGTCACAACTCCAAGTGAAATCAAGATGTAACAATGACTTTCTTCCATTGTCATTCCTCATTCTAAAACTAACTAGAGTGAAACAATGAATCAATTCCTAGACTACTCCTAGTGACTCGAGGTTCAGAACATGAGAGGGTCCATGAAATCCTTCTTGTACCAACCTCTTGATCCCCGATAGTCCTAATCTCCATCTACCGAAATCTCCAAATAACATGGGCATCCTCTAATACAATTTTTTCATAAACCAACCTAGGTTGACCCTGAACCGGTCACCCGAGCTGGTCCACAACAAGTTTTGAGGGCGTTCTCGATCCGAACGGGCTAGCAACCATTATGAGGTATCAAAAATTAATAACTGGGAATGATTTCTCCCATATAATATAAATAAATAAACAAGAATAAACAAAATAATAAAACTGAAATTGAGCAGCGAAAAAGAAAACAAAGAAGAAAATAGAACATCACAACATACCTCCACATGACCTTCCAAGTCACCTCCTAACCAAAGGCCAAACTTGCTCAAAAAATGTGCAAATCATCCATGAAAAATCCTTAGAAAAGGAAACCTACAACTGAAATGATAAAATAAGAATGAGTATTAAAAATGCTCATTAGGGTTTCTAAGGTAAGACACAAAACCCAAGAATCTCACTTCCCAAAACAATCCAATGACAAAAGTGTAAAATACAATTATATAAAATAGGGTTGTCACATTTTAAAAAAAGAAACATAATTTTTATATTTAAAAATATATCAGGCGCTACATTCTATTTCAATAAAATGATATTTTTTATTTTATAATCAAATCCCCAGACAAAAGAATGAAAATATTGATAAAATAGTACAGGTAATCATGGAAAGATTGAAATAATCAGTACAATTGAATGTAAAGAAATAATGTAAATAATCGAGTAACCATGGGTGACCCTAAACATCCATAGAAGACCCCGTGACATACTCAGTTTCAAAACCACCCATTAGTGTATAGTGAAGCTCCTAAGTCTATAACCAGCTAGCCACCCTATAACTGACCAAACCAGTGGCAAAGCCCGCCTAGCCTAACACCCAATCTAGGTGGTACCAACCTGCCTAATCGAGGTTGATTAGGAACCATTACTCGATCATCTAAAATATTCATAGGAAACCATGGTGGTTATAATAAAACTGTGAAAGTAGTTATTCCCATACATGCGTGACTCATCTCACTACAATTTCCTACCTCAAAGACGTGCACTCTATATGATCACCCATAAAGGGATATACCCCAATAGAGGTTCCCTAAAAATGTATATACATCAAAGGTGGATACCAGGCCACCATGCCATTGAATGATAAAAACCATTTTATAAAACGTTAAATGTTTCCAACTGGGCATACATTTTCACCCACACACAATCTCTTTTAAAAGTTAGTACTAACATTACCCTTCGGTTAAAAGTGCCAAGCATGCCTTTAACTCGATTGGTTTAAAATTCCAAATGGGACAATGGTTTCCAAGAAAAAAAACGTTTATGGACCATTTCCAAAACAAAACTAAACACCATTTTCATATTTTCAAAACCAAATGGGCCCTTGAGGAAACATTCTCCAAAAGTCAGACCAAGAGCCAAACGACCGCTACTCTTTTAAATCACGCCAAATTATGCTTTAAGGAAAAACATGAAAAACTAGAGGAACACCTTTAAAATCAATTTTTAGAACCCAAAAAAAAAGACCCAAAATCATTTAGAATAATAAAAACCATTTATAAAACTGAACATTCAAGACAACCCCAATTTAAGGAATCACCTTCATTTGTTAACACATCCTTGTGTGCACCTAGTGCACCGATAGATGTGCCAACTTCTAGTGACACACAAACAACCAATAAGACCAGTAAAACCATTTCCATAAAAACATCAATTTCATTAAGAACCATGTACAACCACCCACCTTATTTATGAAACATAAAACCACCCCATAAATAATCATTAATATTTTCCGAAAACATTCTAACACATTTATCAAACCACACCATTTCAAAACTATACACTCTAGACCAAATTTACACCCAAATAAACATTTCCAAAACAATCTGAGTGACAAGAATTTCCTAAGAACCCATAATACCATTTTAAAGAAACATTTTCTATTAGAAAGAACAACCTAGGTTAAAAAATACTAAACAATACATATGAAACTCATTAAAACTAACTTTTAATAAATTTAATCATTTAGAAAACACTACAACAAACTAATTATGTGAATTGTGAAGGTGAGAATCATATATGAAAATTTTTCAAAACAATATTTGGTACCTTAGTAAACAAATTCATCATGGACACATTTATGAATTTAAAGCATAAATACTAAATGTAATAATATAATGCCATAACTAGAGAATTTTATCAAAAGATATATTTTAAAAAAAAAGCGAAAAAATATATAAATCATTGATAGACTAATTTGATATTTTATGATGATGAAAATCAAATAATAAAATAAAATAATAATAATTGGAAGAACCAAGTGCCAATGAAATGCATTGGAAAGAAATACTTATGGATTTTCTTACCTCAAGTCAAGTTAGAATGTTACCAATCCTCGATGAAAGGAAGAATACGCCCAGGGGATAATATGCACATCTAGAGAGGAGGATTCTAACTAGACGGGTGTTTCCGGTGAGGGAAAACATGTCTATAGAACATGGTGCCGCTGCTAGTAGAGATGTAGATGGAGGCACTGACAGCCAAGAGTCACACGGTGATGTCTACCGAACAAGGGAGGTGGCGCGATGGTGAAGGGAGACCTGGCTGAGGCTGGAGAGGCTAGACGGGTGCCAGCTGGAGTGGGGTGAAGGTTGGAACTGAGATATGGTGGATCCAGAGTTCCACTACTTGGGTGAGGCGGCTAAGGAAATGCAGACGACCGCTGGGGGTCAGGGCAGAGGCGATGCAGGAGGCGCGAGAGGCGAGGGTGAGGTTGTCAGAAGTAGTGTGGTGGTGTGATGTGTATTGGGCGAGGGGATGCGTGGGGGGGGGGGGGGTAGTGAAGTGACTCAAAAAGGGGGTAATGGTGAGGATAGATAGGGGAGGAGGGAGCCACTAGGTAGATAGTTTTATGTTTAGTTTTCTATTTTTTAATTTCATTAATAACAATAATAATATCATTAATGATATTAATATTTTTAATAATAATCATAATAATATTAAAAATAAATACCTAATATTTTTATTAATATTTAATATTAATTTATGTTTTAATCCATTTATTTATCTTATTCTGAAATCTGGGTAATCACGCGCTTGTCGCATGGATTAATAACCCACGCACAAGCTGCACGCCTCATTCCAGACCAGTTGGGCTCCCACACAAGCACCAGGGGAGACCACATGGTTACTGATAACCATGAAGTACTCGTGTAGTGGTCTGAAACCAACCCAAATCATTAAATGCCAAATTTTTTAAACAGGGACCCAACCTGAACCTCGACGTAAGAACCCGAAACTAAGAAATAAAAAAAAATTAAAAGTCGAGGTGTGACAAAAATAATGTTAATTTAATAAATTAATAAGACATTACAAGAAATATAATATAGTGATGTAATAAATTATATTTTTAAAAGAAGTAATTAATGAATTCAATATGAATATTTAGGATGATAGTGGAGTAGCTTGTGTATTCTAGGACTTGAGGCAGTGAGTCCTTCCCAATAAATATTTTTCATGGGGTTATGTTCTCTATCAATATATAAATTTTTCACTTTTTTTATTCATTTAATTTATATTATTGTTATATTATTTAGGCATCATTATTTTAGGAATAACATTGTATTTTGACTTTATTTTCTAGGTATATGCATGTTTCTCTATGTTTGATTTATAATATTTTCACTAAACTAGATTGGATAGAGATAATAATTATAATAATTATTATTTTTAATGTTCCGTCTTATAATTATGATTAACAATTATTAAAAAAAATGATAAATATTTTAACATAAAATATTGTTGTTTTTTTCTAGTTTTGGGGAGTCCTTATGCTCTTATATATATTAATGATTTATTTTTCATTCTTCTAAAAGTTCGATAAAGGTGATTGATTTCATATCTTGTATTTCATCATTTATTATGATCTTTTCTCCACATTGAGGTTTTTTTTTCATATCCCATGTTTCCTTGTTTTATAAAGAATTTTTAAGATACCTTGATCCCTTATTTTATTTAGATCTTAGTGGTACCATGGTAGTCAAATGTTTAAGTACTTTTTATGTTTCCAATTTCATTCTCATAGGTTAATTTCATGTTTATAAATTATATTTGTTTATTTTTTTGTGTAACACATATTCATGAGATATTGTGGGCATGTGTGGGCATAAACCTATACACCCCCTAATATATTGGGTAATGATTTATACCTTATAGGATCATCGTGTGTGGGAATGATATGGTTGAATTTATATATAATATTAGTGTAGTATTGATGTGGTTAAATTGGTTCACAAATATATGCATAGGCATGATATAGATAGCTTTGTATGAGATACAAGTAATTATATACAATGTGTGAGATTTTTTCAAAACTCAATTCATGTCAAAACCTTAATAATCCCAATTGCTATGTAATTCAAAATCATATTTCTCATGGATTATTTGGTATATTTAATGCCGAGTATTGGTGACCCAAATAAGAATTGGTACCCATATGGAATACATGATTTTAGTTACACATATTTGTATGATCCTAATGGGATATGGTTCCTTATGGAATGAATTTTGGATAATTATTACGATGAAATGGACAAGGAGTTCTCCACATAATAATCCATGTGAAATATATAATATGACTTTCATGATATCTTACTTATAAATCTAAATGTTGGAAAATATTCAATAATGAATAAATATTTAGTGAAATGTTGATATTTGAATAAAATATGAATATTATATATGTGGTCATCAACTTTATTTAGAGTAATTACATATATTTAATTATCAAACTTATATAAAACAAAATTCTCACATGAAGATATGGGATGTTATAGATTATGGAATAATACCATAATATCATTTTGAGAAATCTTATCGGTTTTACTTATAATTTAATATTTTTTTATAAGGTTGAGAAGTGTTCTCAAGGACAATAACTCTACGCTTTTTGATTCTAATGTTATAGAATATAATGTCATTAAGTATTACTCATGTGTATTGGTTATCGGGTGTGATTCACACATTTGATCAGATAAATAAAGTCTCATAAATTGGTAAGAATAGATGAAATATGAAGTATATCTATGTATAGTGAATTGGGAAAGATTTTTTACTTTGGAAGTAAACACCTGGGATCTATGTCTACTTAGTGGATTAGTTCTAGAATTGAATACTATAACCATTATATATCCATAATTAGACATTTTATTTTTATATCTTTTTTGAATAAGAAAGTATTTTAATTAATACAAACGTAGAAGCGTTTTTATATATGAATGTATGAAATGTTTTATGTAATTGAGAGTATATTAATTGGTTTATACATTAAAAATATGGATAATACTCTATATAACATTCAATATAACAAGGCAATGATTCATTATAATTTAAGTTATCCTTGAAGTTAACACATTTGGAATATAAATGAGAATTTCATCTAAATTATCCAAAGAAATATATTGTTAGACTCATTCTATAATGAATCATTTTATAAGTGAGACACTTTTTTATTAAAAAAATAACAAAAGAAATCTTTAGTTTGAAATAATAGAGGTATGGTAGACTATTTTACCTAATATATTGTGATTCATGTATTATAATAAGTATAAAACAATTTGGTAGGTATAGTTACTTTATAACCCCTATTTATGACTTTAGATATCATGGTTATGTGTTTCCTATGAGGTACAAGTATGAAGACTCCAAAAAAATATGGTTTTTAAAAATCAAGTACATAACCAACCATAAAAAAGTATTTTTATTCTTTAATTAGATCTAGGTGGTGAATACATGGGTCAAAAATTTAGTAATCAATATAGAGATTACAAATTTTTACAGATATCACTCTTAAAACATAATAACAGAATGAAATTTCTGAGAAAATGAATTATACATTTTTGTACATGTCTTGATCAATCATGTGTCTATGTAACTGTATTATATCAGTTTTTATTTATAAGCTAGAAATTGTTTTATTTACATTTAACTGGGTTTCATATAAGGTAATAAAAATAAAAGATAAGAAATGTACACTGTGAAGCATCCAAATTATAATTTTATTAATATGTGGGGTTTTGAATAATATATATGTATATTTCTAATAATATTTAACAATAAAAGATAAGTGATTATTTAGTAGTCATACCATTAAAATTAAGTAATATTTTTAAGATAGGAATACTAAATAAAATGTATTTATAGAATAAACTTGTATTTTCTATGATAGTGAATATATAAATCAAGGATTATGTGTGAATAATGTTTAATTTAGGTAAGTATGAAAGAAACAAACAATAATTGTTCTTGAGATATAAAGTGAGAGTAATCTATAACTATTTATAGAAAAAAATGACTCAGTTTACTCAAGAGCCTAAAAGGACTAACTGGATTTTTAGGAGTTTAAGAGATATGTATTTTATATTGTAAATGATGATTAAGTAATGTTGATTGTTGAAAAAACTACTATCTAAAAAGTGGTCATTGATAGTTATGATTTTGAGAAATAGTCAGAAGGCATGAGAACTATTATAGGCTACATGTACACTAAACATACATAAACCTAGAAAACTCCTATAATGGGGAGATACATTGAGGTTATAGTGGAATAGAAGTAATGAAACAAACAAATATAGTAGTGTGTGTGTATATAATGAATTCTTAGTGGAAATTGGCTGAAAAAATTTATTATTGTTGACTATAGGGAGACGTTTTTAAAAATTTTTAATAGAAAACTCCATTTGGATATTGATTTTAAGAGAAAATCACTATGACTATGATAAAAATATAATTGATATCAAAATAAAATTCCTTAATGGGAATTTATTTTTAGATTTATATATGATATAAAATAAAAATTTTAACAGAAAAAATATTTTTCAAAGGTTTGTATGTTACAATGGTCATTTTATATATTAAATAAATTTTGTTAGTGTTCAAATATGGTTTTCTTGGTGAAATAAATGATACACCCCAAGATCATACTTCTTCATTAGGTGATGAAAACGTAATCATCATATACTGGCTTTGATACCATCAAAAGAAACCAAAACTTAATTTTACATAAGTATCATAAAAAACAATTATTGAGTTACATACATAAAAAAAATACCTGTAACACATATAGTTTTTTAACATAATTTTAAATAAATTAAATTTCATTGATTTATTGTAGAACATGATACACTAAGTTAAACTTTTACAGCATGCAACATCAAAATAGATTTTTTACATGAAACGCTGAGTTTTTAAAAAATATCACAATATTTTTATACTTATTTAAACAATAAAATTACAACCTAGCTATTCGAATGAGAAATATGAACACAATTATCTGAATTATGAAATTATAGTTTACACATAATGCTTTGACCAATTAATTATAAATGAATGTAAAAACATTTTAAAAATAAAAGTAAATGTTTTTCCAAAAAAAATATTTAAAAGTGAACAAGTGTGTTTTATACCAACAAATAAACAAATACATATTTTTTTAATCATATAAATGAAATATATATAATATATTTAATCTAATATTTAAAATTAAAAAAATTATTTTCTATGAACTAGTATCACCGACTTTTGATGGAACAGATTTTTTAAATCGAGTTTTGATAATTTTATAAATTATATTTGAAAAAATCATTTTCGACTTTAAAATAAGAGTATCAAAATATTCATTGGATGATTCTTTTTATTTTTTTGATAAGACACATTTTTTGATGAATAGTGAAAATATAATGTATTCTAATTGAAAACTAAATTTTTTTTTATATTGTTTAATTATATTTCAGAGCAGTTTTATAGTATAATTACATCAATATTTTGTCATTTAATCAAATTTAATTCATTCTAATAAATTTAAAAATGTATTTTAATACTAAAAAATTTCAAACTGTTGGATGTTTTTACTTTTAAAACCCATTTTCTCATCTCTTCAACACGATTAATTTTTTTCATTAATTTATGAAATTTATGTGTTTTGAATTTTTGAAAATGTATTCAGTATTCGGAATCATAAGGTTCAAATTTATTAAATAGTTCTTTTTTATTTTTTACATTATGAATAGTGACTTTATTAATTTTTTTATTACCATAGTAAATGGTAAATCAGGTAATTATCGGTAAATATAATATTATATATATTATCAAATTAACCTAAAACGTGTACAAATTGTAATGTATGAGTTTTTCATCATCAATATGAATTGAAGGATATGTTACGACACCATTTATGGACTTTTGGATTAGAATACATCCTTTATAATGTTATATTCTAAGGAAAATTTTTTTTGTCATAATATTGTTCTTTAACTAGAGAAAATTTATAAATACGGAGTAATATAAGGGATATGTTCAACTATATATAATATTTTGAAATATATAATGCCAATATATATCATGGTAAATTATTTATAAATTTTTTGAAAAAAAAACCTAAAATTATGACATAATGATGATGCAGTAATTATTTAATTAATAGTAGATTCAAATAGAAGGTAATAAAAAATAATATAAATATTATTTGATACAATTTATGTCATAAATTTTTTTTTCGATTCCATTAGAATGTTATTAATGATTAAAAAGAGTTGGTTTGAAGGTATCATACTGGTATGATATTTTCATGAAGTCATGTAATGAATAGTGTTAAAATTAACATTAATGATATTTTAAAATAAATAATATTGGATTAGATGATAAAAATATCATAAAATATAAAAATTAGCAAAAATATTTGGAAAAGATTCAATATTTAAAAAATGACTCATTTTATTTTCTTTTATCACTTTATTGTAATTATATTAACCTTGAAACTATAAATTATATGACATCACAGTAATAATTAAAAATGTTAAATAAGGGTTAAAACAAAATGAAAAGGATTAAAAAATAATCAAAAATGTCTAATTTTCATTGGATGAATGGATTTATACCTATAATAATCCTATATTAAAAATAAATCAGATGTTTTTCATCTGTAATATAAAATTAATTTATATTAATTTAATAATTTGAATAATTCCATTAGTACTCATCCCCTCTCATATAAAAGAGAACCCATTCCTTTATTTTATTTACAGATCAAAACGTTTTTGGTTTGACCATACTATATCCAAATATCTCCCAAACTTCCATACCTTAAACCTATAAAATTTACATTTCTCAGAAATCCATCCAAAGGAGTCCTTTTGTGCAAATCAAAAAGAGAAACCCAAAGAATAGGTAACGTTCATCAACAAAAATTGTTATTTTATTTCATCCTAAAAACCATTATTTTATTATTTTTTCATGTTTATATAATAAAATAATTATATTAAATATAATTATATGGTTTTATATAAATATTTATCCCTACACTCAAACACTATTCCATCAAATGGGTAACAAACATACCGTTCTTTTGTAAAATGAACTACCGCCTGACGAAACCATGGTGTTAATTTTTCTTTTTTGACCTATTATGGTTGGGAATTATATTGAACACTATATTTTTATATGTTATATATGGTTTTTAAAGTAATATTTATTATTTAATCCTTATATAATAAAACATAATGTTTTCCATTTTTTGGAAATATGATAACTTTTTTTGACGACGTGTGGACCACCACCTCCTCAGAGAGATGTGATTTGTTTACACATTTCATGGAATTTATTATGAATGAATATAGTGAAATTATATGATATATATTACATAAAAATTATACTTAAAGTATCATATATATATATACATATATTTCATTCACTTTCATTAAATACGATATGAAATTGAAGAAACATTCATGCGTTTGAACAACCAACCGTCCCCATAAACGGTGTATTTCATTTTCTATTTATATCTTTCATAGATAACCATTAATATGTTTATAATGAATATAACATATATTTTTATAATATTTATAATTATAAATTTAATTAAATAATGATCTAGATATGAGGACTGAGGATAACAGGTCAAAACATGTAATAGAAACAAAGCAGTTATTACCCAAAACATAACATAAACAAAGAATTGTTAATAAGACGATAATATAACATCAAAAGTAAATCATATATATATATATATGTGTGTGAATATGGTTTTATAATATTTATATATTAAACTTATATTTATTATATAGGTGTTTTCCATGGGAACAATTAGAGTAAATACATCATGTATGGTATTTATCTCTCAATTTTATTTTTGTGGAACACATGGATTATACCCCACATGTTTATTATACATCATGTATATACTTGTAAAAAATGTATTTTAGGAGTATTATCTAGAATATTATGGTATTTTAATATCTATATTATTTCCTTTCTATTATGAGGAAAACTATTGTTATGATTATAATCTGATTAATATTTATTTCACAATCACATCAATATCTAAGACGGTTTTGTTTTCTATATCTGTTGAAAAATATTGATTTTTCTTGTCCATGTTTTCTAAAAAAAATTAAAAATATTTATACTTTTCTCCAATGGATTATTAACATCATTTTTACCCATATTAACTTTTTAAGACATGGTTTGAATGGAATATTTCTATTATTTTCCAAATGAGGTACATCTTCAAATATCCAGAAAAAGCATGAAAGAAATATTTTGTTTTGACATAAACAGAATGAATGTAATTTTCTTCCATCATGAAACCTTAATGATTTTAAGATTCCCTTAAAATACTACACGGTTATTATCAATGAATTTTTTTTCTTTTACTGTTGTGTGAAATTTAAAAAAAAGAAAAAAAAATTAATCAGAAAGATTATTTTCCCCAAGAATTGTTTTAATATGATCCATGAAAATTATATCCCATCAATGATAACATTATTTGATGTACTTATTTTTTAGTGGGGATATTATTTAATGATATGATTCATATTATTTATAATAATGGTTTATATTTATAATAGAATAATAATTATGGAACTCGTTTCTTTTTCATTGTTTATGTTCTCATTGAATGCTATTTATGAAACCCATTTCATCTCATGCATTCTGATATAATGAATTATTTATGTTCTTGTGGAACACATATGTTTGGATTTCATTATGTGAATGGTTGGACCTATATATACCTCTAATGTATTTGGTAATTAATTTTTTCTTATTAGATTATGATGGATGTAAGATGACGGGCTTGATCCACCATAGAAGATGGGGAAACATGATCCACTATGGGAAGATGGGGAAACCCAATCCATTATATAGAGATGGGGAAACCTAATCTCTTATAATGAAAGAGTTTTGAATGAGGATGATGGTGTGTCCCGTTGAGTCTGTGTAGTCCCCATGAAGTGTCCTATTATTTTTTAGAAATTCATCTTTACTATAGGGAATAATAATAAAAGTTTATGCATCTACCAAAAATTCCATTCCTTATTCTTATATTAGGATTTCAAGGCTTATTCTCTTGATTTCAACTTGATTCATGGAATATGAACTGACCTTATTTATTCTATTACTCAAGTATATGATCATTGATATGAAGGGTATGATTTTTTAATGTCAACCTCATGTAATCATATCGTTATTTGAATTATTATGTTTATATATATCCGTTGTTTACCCTTACAAGGAATATAAGGTCACCATTTCGTATATTTCATTTCCCCATGTTATAAATAATTATTTTAAGTAGGAGTATGAAAAGTTAAAGTATTTTTGAGAGATAATGAATATCTTTCACATAATTAGAAGAATATGTTCCTATTTTCTCAAGGCACTAAACTATTACAGTCCTCAGGCATGTGTTTGCGTAATGAAATGAATATTCATCTAAAACTATTTAATATACATGTATTGAAAGGATTGGTTGTTATATATGGTATCATCGTAAAAGGTTTAGTCATCCTTTGGAAACTAGGATGAGAAAACATTAGTGATATCCATAAATATATTTATAAAGAAATGTCTGAGGATGTCTTTAAGGAAAAGTCTACGTATATGTTACAATCTTAGAGTTATTCTAATAGTCATGAATAACCTATTATAAACCCTATGATGTTATAGATTCAAATATTATAATTAATTTCCTTTGATTATTTTGTTTTACCACTATGAATAATTTTTTTCACACTATGATTTATGGTTTTATTAAATGTATGGAACCTAAAGGAACTATATTAATGGTTATTGCGATGGTAAATGCAATGATTTTTCTCCTGATAAACTGAATGTTATGGGGGAAGGAATGAAAAATCGTGTTTCTATAATCCAAAATATTTATCAAGATATGAATTATTGAAGACTTACAAATGAGAAAAAAAGGGAAAAATTATGCTGAGTCCTTCATGAGGTAGTTTACACCTCCTTTTAGTGGGTATAATGATCTGATAGTGACTAAGGAATTGATTATTACCACTAAAATGTTATTTTCGATTATCCAATGTCGAAAAAAATGATAAAGTCATTTTAGAAATTTATCATTTGGTAGGTGAGGCAGAACATTGCTGTAATCTTATTATGAAAACAAGGTAATGGGATGAAATTGACTAAATAAAATGGGATGAGTTAAATAAAATAATTTTCAATATGTACTTTCCTCATATTATTCATATAAAAATGGAAAAGGAATTCCATGCATTAAAGAAAAATTATGATGAATATGTTGGAACATATAAATAAAATTAAAAAAAAACTTGAGAGGTGGGCTTCTAGTATTATCATCCAACCAGAAATTAAGGTTGAATGATTATTAAATGGTTTAAATCCACTTTTTAATGACATATATCGATGTTACCAACCTATTCAAGCCAAAGATAAAGGGGAATATTATAGAATCACTATCGATGATTTGGAGTATGAAAACAAAGTGGTGGAATGATTGAGTATTTATTTAATGAAATTCAATAATAATAACATAGAAATACATTTATGGTATTATCGAATAATGAAACATCTATGTATTGGACCATTTTAGTATTTCCATGAGGATCTACGAGAATATGAGGAATGATACTAGTCACCATGAAAACTGATTGAGGTGGTATAGTGATAAATTGGGAAAACACCAAATTATGGGAAGGATAAACCTTAATATGTGCAAGATGTTAGGATAAATAAATATAGAGATGTTTGATTATGATAAAATATATGGGATAGTATTGATGGCCTTGAAGTTGATTTGATGAAAAGGTGGTTTATGCAATTATGGAATGATTTTATAGAACATATGGATTTATGGTATGAGGAAAGAGTTAATTTTAAAAGGCATGCATGTTTTCAATGTGGTTTTATGGTAATATGGGTTATTATCATGTTTTAAGAGAAAACTAGTTAATGGTATTCACCAGTTTTATATGTGACAATTAATAGCTACATCATGTATTTTTGGGATAAATAATATATTTAGTGACCTTGTTTCGAAGGTCTTGGATTTTAATATTTTTCAAGGTTCATAAGGATAACTATTATTGAATTTTTGACATTTAAATTTGGATGAGGTTTTAAAGATTACTATTTTTATTTATGAATATTATAAAACATTTGAAAACCATTTTATTGTGATGATAACTAGAGCTATAAGGAATGACTTATCATCACATTATGGATCTTATGATCCACTGGTTCTTCTAGAATTATAATTTAAACATCATTTCATGGTGTAAGATGGGGAAACAAGATCAACTAGGGGAATATGGGGAAACCCAATCCACTATGGGAAGATGGGGGACCTGATCCCTTATATGGAAAGAGTTTAAAATGAGGATGGTGGAGTTTCTCGTTGTGTCGGTGTAGTCCCCATGAAGTATCCTGTTATTTTTGGGAAATTCATCTTTACTATCTGGAATAATATTAATTGTTTATGCATCTACCAAAAATTCCATTCCTTATTCATGTGTTAGGATTTCAAGGATTATTATCCTGATTTCATCTTGATTCATGGAATATAAACTGCCATTATTTATTCCATTACTCATGTATATGATCTTTGATATGAAGGGTATTATTTTATATTGTCAACCTCATGTACTCATAGTTTTATTTTAATGATTATGTTTATATATCTACCTTGTTTACCATTACTAGAAATATGATCTCACCCTTTCGTATATTTCATTTCCCCAGGTTATGAAGAAACTTTTTAAGTAGGAGTATGAATGGGTATGATATTTATGAGAGATAATGAATATACTTCCTCAAATTAGAAGAATGTGTTCCATTTTTTTTCAAGGCACCAAACTATTACGGTCATTCGGTATGTGTTTGTGTAATGAAATTAATATTCATCTAAAAACTTGTAATATCCATGTATGGAAAGGCTTGGTTGTTATATTTGGTATCATAGTAAAGGTTTAGTCATCCTTTGAAAACTAGGATGAGAAAACATCAGTTATATCCCTAGAGATATTTCTAAGGATATGTTCAAGGATGTCTTTACGAATCAGTCTATATATAGGTTCCAATCCCAGTGTTCTTATAATAATCACGAATAACCTAGGATAAAACCTATGGTGTCATAGATTGAAATATTATAATTAATTTACCTTTATTATTTTTTAACACTAGAATAGTTTTTCTGACACTATGATTTATGGTTTTAGTAAATTTATGGAACCTAAAAGAACAATGTAAATGGTGATTACAATTATAAATGCAATGATTTTCTTCCAGAGAAAATGAATGTTAAGGGGGTAAGGAATGAAAAATATTATTTCTATACTCACACAAGTTTTTCAAGATATGAATCACTTAAGACTTGGAAATGAGAAAATGAGGGAATTTTTTTTGAGTCCTTCATGAGGTAGCATCCACCTTCTTTTAGTGGTAATAATGATCCACTAGTGTTTGAGGAATGGATTAGTACCAAAAAAATGTTATTTTCGATTCCCCAATGTTGAAAACCTGATAAAGACATTTTGGTAGTCTATCATTTGGTAGGTGAGGCAGATCAATGGTGTAATATTATTGGGAATACAAGGTAATGGGATTAAATTTACTAAATAAAATGGGATGAGATAAATAACTTATTTTGAAATAAAAATGTTCCTCATATTCTTCTTATGAAAATGGAATTGGAATTCAATGAGTTAATGAAAAATGTGAATGAATATGTTGGAACCTATAAAGAAAATTTCAAAATACTTGAAATGTGCGCTTCTAGTATTATCATCCAACCTGAATGTAAGGTTGACAGATTATTCAATGGATTCAAGTGAAGTATTATAAGGGTGTTATCCAGAAAATACTTCATTATATATGAAGTGATTTGTGTTGTGAAGTTTTGGATGAAATATAGGTTGGAGTTAGATATCAATCTCATGGTTTTAACATGAAAAAGAAGATAGACATCGATGGAAAAACTAAAAACCATGGAGAAAAGGTGGTGTCATTCCTTTATGCTCAATGTGAGGAAAAAATCATGGTTGAGATTATATTATGGGGAATGGTAAATGTTTCATGTGTGGAAAGTTAGGCCATCTGGAAAATGAATGCTGAATTAATGGGAAGGAGTTATATAATGATGAAAATACAGAGAAGGGTACAAAGAATGATACCCCATGTTTTATGATTTAAGTGTAAGAAAATGGGAATTATTATAATCAATTTATAAATCCATGTGTTTATGATGGTGGTCGATTTTACCAACCTATTCAAGCCAAAGAGAAAGGGAAATCTCATACAATCATTATTGGTGATTTGGAGTATGAAAACAAAGTGGTGGAATAATTGAGTATTTATTTAATAAAATTCAATAATATTGATTTAGAAATACTTTTATGGTGTTATTGAATAATGAAACATCTATGTATTGTCCCATTTTAGTATTTCCATGAGGATCTAAGAGAATATGATGAATGCTACTGGTCACCATGGAAACTGATTGAGGTGTTATGATGATATATTTGGAAAACACATGATTATGGGAAGCATAACCCTTAATATGTGCATGATGTTGGGATAAATAAATATAGAGATGTTTGATTATGATAAAATAAATTGGATAGTTTTGATGACCTTGAGGTTTATTTGATGACAATGTGTTTTATGTAATTATGGATTGATTTTAGATATTATTTGGATTTATGTTATTAGGATAGAGTTAATTTTTAAAAGGATGCATGTTTTCACTGTGGTTTTATGGAAATAGGGGTTATTATCATATTTTAAGAGAATACATGATAATGTTATTCACTAGTTTCATATGTGACAGTTAATAGCTACATCATGTTTTTCAGGGACAAATACTATGTTTAGTGACCTTCTTTTGAAGGTCTTGGATTTTAATATTTTTCAATGTTCATAAGGATAAATATCAATGAATTTTTTACATTTAAATTTGGATGAGGTTTTAGAGAGTACTATTTCGATTTATAAATATTGGATAACATTTGAAAACCATTTACTGTGATTATAACTAGAGAAAGAAGGAATTACTTATCATCTCATTATGGATCTTATGATCCAATAGTTCTTCCATAATTACATTTTTAACATCATCTCATGGTGTAAGAGATGAAGTAGAAATCGATCAAGGAACAACTCATGGATGAGATCATGCATAAAAAATAGAATTGTTTCAAGCTAGAAATTTTTTGTGTCAAAATTATTTATCTTTAGAGAAAGAATATTGACTGAAAAAATTTATCCTACAACCTTAATTTTCAATAAATAAAATAGTCCCACAGATCATCATAGATTTATCATTATGTGATGATTAACATTATAATAACCATGTTCTCTATCACTATCCATCATAACATGATAGTTTACATTCTCTTCCATGTTAATGTTTTCACTTTCCTAAAATACTTATTAGGTGTCAATCTTAACCTCTTACTTTCCTTCTATTTAGTAGTAAGTTTTATGTCAATTTTTTTAGTATTTTGTTTTCCCACAAAGAAATTCTCAAACATCCACCTTTGATTTTCCCAGTGAAATTTTAAATTTAAAGGAATAAATTTACTTTTAAAATTCATGATCATATTGGAATGGTAGAATATACATTGAAACTTCCACTCAATATCTCTCATTTTAATGATATCTTCCATATATCTCTTACGTGGAAGTACATACATGATCCTTCACATGTAATAAACTTAGTGGTCCATCTGCTGGAGAATGATACTTATTATGATGATAAACATGTATTAATTTTGGATCATATAGATAATAATCCACAAAACAAGTCCATTCACCTGGTTAGAGTTTGGTAGATAAACTACCAGTTTGGTAACATGAGTATATGATGATGTAGAATTATCATCATTTGTTTGTATTAGAATTATGAATATTTAGAGGAAAGTTTATATTTGGGGGGTAGAATGTAACACTTTGATGTTTTTTATCTTTTTTGAATATGTGAAATTTCATTGATGTATTGTGGTATACACTACTCTATGTTACTATTGCACAACACACACCATTGCTTATCGTTATTTACATGAAACACAGATTTTATTTGAAATATCATTTTATTATTATTCTAATTTAAAATAGAAAATTATAAACTATATTTTAGAATGGAACATATTAAAAATATTAACTGAATTATTAAATTATGGTTTATACATAAAGTCACAAACCAACACGGGTTGACCCTAAACTAGTGTGCTGTGTTGATACCTGCAAATGCTGGAAGGATGTTCCCGATCCCCATGGGAAGGGAACTACTACCTTGGTATCAATGATATGATAAGGGAAGAACTTACACTTTTTCATAATATAAACTACCTATGAGGAAAAAAAATAAAACCAAATAAGGAATGACCAATTTCGAAATTTAATGCTTGAAACTCTAATAAAATCCCTCAAAATGACTATAAAATTGATAATTAAAACTCCGAACAAAATCATTACACAATGTAAGGAGAAATATCCTCAAGCTTCCACCACCAATATCCATGAGGTGATACCACTAGGAACCCAATTTTTCCACACAACACACCTTGCATTTACCTAGTTGAAAATACAATAAGATCTATATACACCCACAGGTGTATGTTGGGTGAGACCCTATCCCAAGTAGGATTCCTCCAAAAATACGATTCCATGATATAAAAATTAAATGATAAATAACTTGAAATTTTTATAAATAAATTATATACTAGGGAAAATTTTAGGGAATTCAACTTTTATGAAAAAAACATTGAATGAAAACATGTGCAAATGAAATTCTATTCTAAATGATGAAAAGTTAAAGAAAACAAACTTAATTTTTAATTTACCATCCCAAAATACCATATGTAGTTGGTAAGGGAGATATAAACATTGGGCACTAGTCACTGGAAATACTGCTAGGTACTGGCTAGAAATGGGATTCTTGGATCCTCGTATATCAGTGAAATGTGGAATAGAAACAATAACTAATAGGTTTCTCATGCGCGAGTCACTAGGAGGGAACAACCCAAATGGCCTAGTGGCCTCCAAACATAATAATAGTTTATTAAGTGTTGTTATTGTCAATGCAACTATGTGAAATATGGAAACAATCACTTCTAAATCATTAGAATACTAGTCTTAGTCAGCCCACCTCGATACATGGGAAACCGTTTTTTTGTGATTAATCAAGTTTCAAATGTCACTTAACCGAAATTGCACATTTAATTTACCACACAATGCATTAAACATTTAATTCCACCACTTGCACAACCAAAATCCATTTTTAAATCATACATAGACCAAAACCTTTCCCAAAAATGTTTCTCACCTTTTATATAAGACAATAAACCTTTTAAACAATTTATAATATAATTTCAAGCACACACCATGGATTTTATACACAAAATTCATTCAAAATAATATTACAAAATAAACCAGATAGCAACGCCATATCAAAACATGATTCGCAGCCCATACACAATTTGATAAACCCATTGAACAATTTATAAAACAGTACTAAGTGACACAAAAAGAGTTTACATAATGAACACAACCAATGCCACATATAAATTCCACTTCTGAAATCAAATGCATTATTAATCCTATGAAAAACAACTTTTTCATCAGACACAATAATCAAAATACTTGCTAAATTAATGAACAAAGCAAAATAATTTCACCAAATAATGTTTACACATGAAACCACCCAATTTCACATGAAAAATTATTTTCTTAAAACCAAATTCACAATGAATCATTTCTAAAATTGTTTTCGTACCACATATATATTCCATAAAACATACCAAAACCCACAAAAAATATTAACCAATTTATCAAGAATAATTATACATGGAATCACCTATCTCGGGTGGAGAAAACCCTTTAATTTGGTTTGAATATGCAACCGCACAGTAGCCACACCTCAAGAAACAAAAATCAAACCCTAATCATGAATATTAATCCCAAACGACCCAAGATTAAAACCCTTAAAAAACAACCCTTCCTACTATAAAACAAAATCCCCAAATAAAATGATGAACAACCGAAATAAGCAGAGCAGATTACCCGGGGTAGACCGCACCTCTGGTAACGGCGGATGAGAAGTGGCGAGCGGACCAGGAGGTCGGCCGCACGATGGGGGAACCACTAGAGGGAAGTGGAGTGCGTAGGGGGGGGGAGAAGCTGAAGGGTATATTCACATGCATGAAGGAGGGGGAGGATGGGGAGCAACTACATGACATGGAGGAGGGGTGGAAAAAGGGGGGCTCACTGGAAGGAAGTCACTGAAGGGGATGTGCTCCCACTAGGGTGGTCGGGGGTCATGTGAGCGAGACAAGGAAGAGGGAGAGTTGGGGTGCGTGAGGGAGAGGGAGAAATATATAGCATGGTAGAAAAACCATAAAAAATGACCTAATAATAATAATAACTTAATACTACTACTAATAATTACTTAATACCAATATTAATATTAATAATAATATTATTATTATTATTATTATTATTATTATTATTAAAAAATATATTCTAATTTCATACTAATTTTGTTATTTTATTTTATTTTCATTTTATTATTTGTATAATTTTAATTTTTCTTGAACATCAGTCAAGCCGCGCGTTGACCTAGGTGAAGCCGAAATATTTCCAAACCTTGCAATGCTCATGTACTGGATGCTTCCAAGTCCAAAACAATCATATTTCAATAAAAACTAAAAAATTCAAACTGAGACTCAACCTGAACCCCAACAATAATACCCAAAAAAATCAAACTTTTTACACATGATTCATTAGAAAAACAACTAAGGACCTATCCCTAGAAAAAATGAAGAAAAAAAATTAAAACATGGGGGTGAGAATTATCCTCACCATCATGCTCTCTACCCCTAGAAATCCACAAAAGGTATAAAAGATAACAAAACCCATTACCCCTTCATTTTTTAAGAAGATACCAAAAATATGATGAGCGATGAGATCCACCGAAGAAAAGGACATACAAATTAATCTTAGGGGGTCCAAAAAGGACTCCCTACTAAGTGTCACCCCTGTAAACTAAGACACCTATAGTTGACCAATATATGGAATATAGCTATCACATATTACAATCCAACCTATTAAACCAAAATAACTCATAAATTATTTTACATAACCCAAACAAATTTTCTGAAATGGGAGAATTAAATCAAACCACACCCCGATGAACACTCCCATAACCATAATTCAACAAAACTATTTGGTGCTCTAAAATCACCACATTTAATCAAGAATGGATCATGTGGTAATATAGCTCTGAATGAGACTATCCACCACCAAGACAACATCAGTAATGAAATAGATGTACTACCATAGGGAGGATCGAACAGACTCCCCACATAATAAACAACCAAACACTAAAGAAAAAACTAGGAAACTTACAAGGGGAGGCCTAAACTGTCTCCCCAACATAAAGAATTGGTTAACACTAATATATTTGGGAGGAATTTTAGTGAGACCTGAAGTGGGTCTCCCCAGCATAAGAACCAACAAACTTTACCAACTGGCACAAACTGATACGATAACCGTTCATGGACCATCAATGTAATTTTCTGCACCCACCAATAAAAACTTACACAATAGATCCAACATGGGCCAAACCTCTACCACATATGGTTAACTGAAAAATAATCCCAAATAAATGCTCACAAGGTTCACTACTCTTATGGGGAACTACCATCCTTGGATAATCCCAGACCAAAACTGAGATCAACTCAGAAGGCTAGCTATACATGGAGAACCACACGAAGATCTGCATCCACACAGACAAAGGCATTGAGGTAATAAAAAAATGAGATAACTATACTTTTTTATAGAAAAAGAGTAATCCTTCAACCCTTGTGGGTCACAACAATGAGATAAAGTCCCCATGTCTATTTCAACTAGATGATACCATTAAAGCGGACCAAACACACCGGAACCAGAAACTGCCTCCATCTCCCACACTGGATATGGATGTTAGACCAAGATCGGTTACACCATTGGGGGACCTGGAATACGTGTTAGCTTTACTCTAGGATCTATGGATAGAGATCAACTGATTATAGAATCTATTACTACAGAGTCAAGTATTGAATGAAACTGAATGGGACTCCTCCATCTAGTTCCATAAGTAACCATGCCTTGAACAAAACTACCCCAATAGAACACAACACATCCCGCAACATACTTTTCCTCAACATGGAACATCACCATGTCAAGGACGTAATATATTATCATGAAACATTAGCTTCACCTTGATCAAAGATACTATGAAACCAATACACATGGTTCATGATTCAAGGAGGGACCATAAAAAAAATGGTGTCATCCTTCCTACTTGAAGACTCAAAAAACTCATGAAAAACAAAGTTTCTTAAACACCTCTCGAATATACTATTCCATTGTGAGAGGACTCACTTAACAAAAAAAGAATGGAATACAACTTGTTTTCCAAATATCATGGAGAGGTTCCCTACTTTGATCAACTGGAGGAACTACCAATGGACAATCACCGGTGGGAATACATTCATCATGCATTAACTCTTTATAGGGGAGTACAGTAGCCAATGAGGGAAAGGACCAATACCCAAGAAAAATAGACCATTTTACCATTAATACCAAAAAACAACAATTATCATATAAATGGAACCACCGCTAGGATGCCTGGTGTACTTTTCAGAATAACCCACTAACCATTATCCCAAACCGATTCACCAACAAAATGAAACTTGGGACATATTCTGAATAATAAGTGTTTTCAAACTAAAAATAACGTACAATATCATTTCCTAAAAATAAAAAAGGCACGACACAACTTTTATTTAAAAATCACTCTTTCAAATAAAGTATGACTTGTGGGTTTCAAATTTACCATTGGAAAATCATGAAACCTTACACATGCATTTCCTCGTGCAAACCATGCACTAGTTCACTTCTCTCACATACCCTATGCATGTGATCACTCATGGACATACCAATGGTTTAAAAAAACTCTAAAATTTCTAAAGTAAACATTCAACATACTTTTCAAACCTTACACATCAACTCCAAAACATTTCATTTCAAAACAATTTCCACTGCACAACAAACCTCACCTCATTCTAAACGATTTAATTAAAAATTCTTTATTCTCATTTTAAATATGATTCCAAAACCCCTATTCAAAAATAAAATTTTGTTTTCCCAAAATGACCAAATTTCAAGAAACTAAAAACATTATTCATAAAAATCCACACATTTTATAATCATCCCATTTACTTAAAATCATTTTAAAAAAGTTCACATTTAAAAAATGTTCTTTTTGGTAAATTCTGAAAATTCATTTTCCACCTTCCCAAAACCAAATCATTTTCACCTCAAAATAAATTTCTCATATGTTTAAAATAAGGGCCTTTCAAAATTTATTTTCTTCAAAAGAAAAAGAGACACATGATGATACAAGAGGAAAAATCTGCCAACGGGTGACCCAAACATTTGGTTGGATGATATATGCCAGTCACACCACTATCACGAAGAGTGTTCTTGGTTAATGTTCTCAGATATTCATGGATTTATATGCCCTTAAATCTCACAGAGACCATTGAAAAAACTATCATTTCATTTCCCCAATCATCAACGAACTATATGAACCATATGACTCAGATGAAGCCTAAATTACCTTGGTGACTTGAGTCTCATCACGAGGTGTGCTGGCCAGACACACTACTTGTAATCATAATGTCATGTACCTATAGTTATAGCTCTAGTCTACCCAGTATCTTTCCCAAGGAACATGACCCAAAAGAGCATGACTTACTCTGATACCATTTTTTCATGAAGAAACCTTGGATGACCCAGAAATTACTAACCCAATAAACTGTATGCTAACAGTAAGTGCGATATAAACATTAATAACTAATAATGAGAAATACACCTATGAACTAGTTATAAAAGGGACCCTGGGATCCTAGTATCCCAGTGAAATGTGTCATAAAAAATATGATAAGTATCTTTTTTCATGAACAATTCACCAGTAGGGGACACCCTAATGGCTTAGTGGTCTCCAAACATCATCATAGTGTAGGTAGTGTTGTCATCATCAATCATGCTATGTGAAACCAGGCTGTAGGCACATCTAAATCAGTAGTATACTAGTCATGGTCCACCCACCAAGATACATGGTATTCCCTTTTTTGATCTCAATCACGATCAACATGCCACATAACAACACATTCACATTTAATTAACCAAACAAAGCATTACACATTTCATGCAACCACCTATATACTAAGAATTCATTTTAAAACCATACATAGAACAAAGCCTTCAAGAAAAAGGTTTCTAACCTTTTATATAATTTAATAATCCTTAAAAACTAATTATAAAACAATTTGAATCACACCCCAAGGATTTTACACCACAAATTCACCATAAATACCCTTTAAAAATCAACCGCACACCAACATCCAATAATAACATGATTTTTAACCCAAGAATAATTTGATAAACCCATTTCACTATTTATAAAAAACTACCAAGTGACACAATATGAGTTTACATAACTAACACACCCAATTTCACATATAAATTCAACTTTTAAAATCAAACACATGTTTAATCCTATGAAAAACCACTTTCTCCTCACACACAATAATCAAATAACATGCTATATTAATAAAGAATGAAAAAAATTCACCAATTAACGTTTACACATGGAAGAAACCAATTTCACATGAAAATTTATTTTTTAAAAAAACAGTTGTATAATGGATCCTTTCTAAAACCAGTTTCACACCACCCCTATAATCCATAAACAAGCCAAAATTCACAAGAAATAATAATCAATGTATCAAAAATTATTAGTCATGTAATCTCCTACATTAGGTAGTGAAAACCATTAAATTTAATTTGAATATCCAAACTCACCCTAGACACACCTCAATTATCGAAAATCAAACCATAATCATGAATATTAAACCCAAAAAACCAAATATTAAAACACTAAAAACACAAACATACCCGCTGGAAAACCAAATCCACAAATAAAATGAAATAAAACTCTAGAAAAGATGAAGGGACTACCTAGGGTAGACCGCACCCCTGAAAGAGGGGGAGGATAAGTGGCGAGCACCGTGGTGGGCCAACCACACAAGGATGGACCTTATGGAGTGAAGTCACACACACATGGTGGGGGGGGGAGCTGCTCAAGGGGAGCGACACACGCTAGAAGGAGAGGGGCGAGGGGGTATGACAGTGTGGTATAGAGGATGGGTGGGTGGAGGGAGGCTTGTCAGCAATAGGACACTAGAGGGGTGGCACACCTCGAAAGGAGGTTCATGTGAGTGGAATAGAGAAGGGGGAGGGGGTGCTTGAGGGAGAGGGGGAAAGAGGGAGGATTGTGGAGAAACCCAAAAAAATTACCTAATAATAATAATAATAATAAATTAATACTAATAGTAATTAAAAAAATAATAACTTAATACTAATAATAACAATATTAATAATACTATTTATAATAATAATATTATCATCATTATTATTATTGAAACATTTATTTTAATTTCCTTTTATTTTTATTATTATTTTTTTATTTTACTATTCATTTCATTTTAATTTATTTTGAACACCGAGTAAGCCATATGGTGAACTGGGTGAAGCTATACAATTTACAAACCATGACCTACTAATGCACCAAATGGTGAAAAGCCCAAAACATTCATATTTCAATAAAAAACTAAAAAATTCAAACTGAGACTCAACCTGAAACCCGGCAAAAATATCCCAAAACATCAAACCTATCACACCCGATTCCTGAGAAAAATAAAAGAATCTGACCAAAGCTAGAACAAAGGAAAAATAAAAACTCAATTGTGAAAATTCTCTTGACCATAATGCTTTATACCCCTAAAAATCCAAAAAAAAGGTCTAAACCTAAAAACTAAACCGGTACTATTTCATAATTCAAGCAGATCAACAATTAATGGTGAACACAGAGATTGAAAAAAGAAAATGACCTAAAATTAAATCTTTGGGGATCCATAAAGGACTCCTTTCTAAGTGTCACCCCCATCAGCTAAAACACCACCATTTTATTGATTAAATGAAATGAATTCTCATGTCTTACAATTACACATGTTAAACCAAAACACCTCATAAATTATTTAACAGAACCAACACCACTTGTCTGAAATGATCCAAATAAATCAAACCACACCCCAATGAACACTCTCATAACCATAATTCAACAAAACTATGGTGCTCGCTCGAATCACAATGTTTACTCAAGAAAGGATATTGGGGTTAGATTACACCAAATGAGACTATCCACCAGAAAGACCACACAAACAATAAAACCAAAGTACTATCATGGGAACGCCCGAACAGACTCCCCACCATAAAAACAACAATACACCTAAGAGGAAAGTGGGACACAAATATGGGGAGGCCCGAATAGAATCCCCTCCATAAAAAATAGGCTAACACTAATACATTTTGAAGGGATTTTAGTGAGACCATCGGTGGGTCAGCACACTATAAGAACCAACCATCTTATCTAATTGGCAATAAACAACAGGAAACACCATCATGGGTCATCTTAGGAATTTTCCACACCCACTAACACAAACTAACGTAGAATACCCAACACGGAAAAAACCCCCTACAAGAATGGATCTGTTGAAAAATAATTCAAACCAAATTATCTCAAGGTTCACTACTATTATGGGGAATTACCATCTTCAGATGATCCCAAACTGTAAATGAGATCAAATCACATGGCTGTGCATACATGGACAACACCATGATGATCCACATCCATAAGGGCACAAGTATAGAGGTCAGAGGTATTGATATAACTATAACTTTTTATAACCAAAGATGAATACTTCCACTTATGTGGGTCATGAAATAGTGATAAATCCACCATTTCTATTTCAACTAAATGGGACCATTAAAAAAGATCAGCCACACGGGAACCTCAAACTACCTCCATCTACCACACTAGAGATGGAAGTTAAACCAAGATTCTTTACCCGCATGGGGGGCCCTAACTATATGCCAACATCACTATGGGACCTATGTCTAGAGAGGTGATGATTGAAGAATCTCCTTCCTCACAGTCATACATTGAAAACCCCCAGAATAGAACTTCTCCTTCTGGTGCCACAAGTAACCATGCCTTTATCCAAACAACACAAACAGAAAACAACACGACATGTAACCTACATTACCTCAACATTGAACTTCATTGTGATAAAGACTTATAATATTCCAATGCATCAATACTTTCACCTATATTGAGGATATGATTAAACAAGAACAAACATAACACATTTCCAGTCAGAAAATTTAGACACAATAGTGTAAACCATCATTCCTGACGACTCATACAACTCAAGAAAACCAAATATTATTTCAACTCCTCTCTCATATTCTATTCTATAGTGAGAGGAATCACATAAAAAATATAATGGAATAATGACCATTTTCTAAAACTCAAGGAGAGAGTCCTTATGTCGAAAGACTGGAAAATCTTCCAATGGTGAATCACCCATGGCTACACTTCTATCGTGAATTAACTATTTATATTGGTGTACACTAGCCAACTAGGAAAAGGACCGAGGTGCAATCAAAATAGACCATTTTCCAAACATACAAAAAACCAACGACATATCACCTATGTCCGCACATAAATCATGCATTAACTCTTTATGGGGGCATACAATAGCCAATGGAAATAGGCCCAAGACCTAATCAAACTGGTCCATTTGCCCAATCATTCAACAAACCAACATTGATCATACAAAGTTAACCTCATAAAAGATATTTGATGTACTTTTTACAAGAAAACACTAACCAATATCCCAAACTGATTCACCATAAAAATACAACATGGTACATCTTCTGAACAAGAAGTGTTTTCAAACTCAAAATTTCTCACAACAACGTTTCCCCAAATTCAAAAGACACAAAAAAAAACATTTATTCAAAAAATACTATTGGAAATAAAGTAAGACTCATGGTTTTCACTTTTACCATTGGTACCTCATGAATCCCCACCAATTTATTTCCTCACGCCAATAGGAAAACAATTCACTTCCTAAATATACCATATGCATTTGATCACTCATGGAAGTTCCAATATTTAAACAAAACTCTTCCACTTTCTAATGTAAACATTCCACCCACATTTCAAACTTTACAAATCAATTTCAAAACATTCCCTTTCAAAATATTTTTCATTTTAAATGAAACCTCACTTAACTCTCAACCAATTAATTAAAAGAGTTTTATTTTTATTTTAAAAATGTTTCCAGAAACCCTTTTCTAAAGTAAAATAAAATTTCCCCCAAATGACCAAATTTCTATTAGCAACAATATTTATTTATAAAAACCCACACTCTATAAACTCAACCCATTTACTAAAAATAATTTTACAAAATATCTTATTTCCAAAAATAAATTTTCGGTAAAATATAAAAAATAATCTTCCACCTTTCGAAAACTAAATCATTTTTACTTAAAAATCATGTTTCCATAGTTCTAAAATAAGGAAATTTCAAAAATGATTTTTTTCAAACCAAAAGAGACAAATGAGGATGCAATATGAATCTAATGCTGATGGGTGACCTAAACATATGGTTAGAGGCTATACACTAGTAACACCAATTTCACGAAGAGTGTTCTAGGGTAATGTCCTTGGCACTACATGGATTTACAGTACTTGTTAGCTCATTGATACAATTCATTCCAACTCCATTTTCATTCGTCCAAAAATCAACGAACTATAGGAACCAAATGAATCTGATGAAACCTGATTCCCCAGGTTACTTGACTCCCATCACAAGGTGTGATGGCCTACCACCCTACTCATAATCAGAATTTCAAGTACCGATAATCCTATATACACTCTAACTAGACTCTTCCCCAAAGAACATAACCCAAAAGAGCACAATCTGCTCTGATACCATTTTTTCACAATCCAACCTGGGGCGACACTAAACTGGTCACCAGAGTCGATTCGTGATAAGGCTTGAAGAGAATTATCGTTCCCCACATACTGGAAACTAGTTTAGGGGGATCAATTATATTCCTAGGAAATTATTTACCCATTTGAATAATATAAAAAACCAATGATAGAAACAAAATAAATCTTAATATAGATAACCAAACATGGAACAATCATACAATAAGATCTACACACACCCAAGGGTGTATGTATGGTGTGAGCCTATGTCTAGTAGGATGCCAAAAAAGGATTCCATACTATAAACATTGAATGAAAAATAAAATCACTGTTTTATAAATTAAATTTATTCTATGTACAATTTTAAGGAAAACTAATTTTATGAATTTTTTTTAATGAAAACAACATTAAATGAAAAATAGTTCTAAAGGATGGAACATTAAAGAAATTCACTTACCTTTTAAATTACCGTCCCCACATACCATATGCCAACGTTAAGTGAGATATAAACAATGTTAATTAGTCAAGGGAAATAAACCTAGGCACTAGCTAGAAATGAGACCCTATGATCCTCATATCTAGGTGATATGCGACATAGATACCATGAACAACACCTTTCTCATGAATAAGCCACTAGGAGGAGACATCCCAATGACCTAGTGGTCTCCAGACATCTTCATAGTTTAGTTAGTGTTGTCACCATCAATTTCTCTATGTGAAATCAGGCCTCATCCACTTTTGAATCATAAGAATACTAGTCCTAGTAAGCCAACTAAGATACCCGAGCATTCATTGTTGTGTTCAATCAAGTTTCATATGTCATATAATAATAATTTAACAGTTCATTATCCAAACAAATCATTTCACGTTTCATGCTAGAATTTACACACCAAAAATACATTTTAAAATCATACAAACACCAAAAACTTTCCCAAACATGTTTCGTAACTTTTATATAATTTTATAAAACATTAAAACAATTTATAAAACAATTTCATGTGAATTACTAGTATTTTACACCAAAAATGAACAAAAATACACTTTTAAAATCAACCTCACCCCAACCCCATTTCATAACATGATTCTCAATCCATACATAATTTGATAAACCCATTACACAATTTCTAAGGCACTACTAAGTGACAGAATAGAGGTTTACATATTCAACACATCCAATGTCATTGAGAAATACTACTTTTAAAATCAAACTCATGTTTAATCCTATCAAAAACCACTTTATCATCACAAACAATAATCAAAGAACATGATAAATTAATCAAGAAAGAAATATAATTTCACTAAAAAAATTTACACATGGAACCACCCAATTTCACATGAAAATTCCTTTCTTAAAACCAAATTCATAATGGACCTTTATAAAAAAAGTTTCACACCAAAAAAATAACCCATAAACATGCCAAAATTCACAAGCAAGAATATTAAATTTATCACTAATTTTTAAGCATGAAATCACCTACCTTGGGTAGAGAAAACAATTAAATTCAAAGTGAATCTCCTACCACACCCTAGCCGCACTTCAAGAAACCAAAATCGAACCATAATCATGAATATTAAACCCAAATACCCATGATTAAAACCCTAAAAACAAAACCTTACCTACTGGAAAACCAAAGCCCCAATTAAAATGAAGTAAAACCCTAGAAAATAGGAGGGGATTACAAGGGGTAAACCGCACTCTCAACGGAGGGAGAGGAGAATAGAAAAGAGGTCTGGGAGGCTGGCCGCTTGAGGAGGGACCCACCAGTTGGAATCCACACATGCAAGGGGGAGATGCCATATGAGAGACGTGCACTCAAGAAGGAGAGGGAGTATGGGTATAGGCCATGTGACATGAAGGAGGGGTGGTTGGGGGGAATCTCCTCGGATAGAGGTCACCGGAGGGGAGGCACACCCTGTGGGGTGGGGGGTCGAACGAATGGGACAATGAATGGTTAGGGGGGTGCGTGAGGGAGAGGTGGAATTACACAATAAGGTATATAACAAAAAAAATAGATACTCCATCATAGTTCATGGATATCCCTAATGAATGAATAGGGATGATATCCAACAATGAAAATGACATAAAAATTAAACTTAAGGGATCTAAGGACTCCCCGCTTAGTGTCATCCCCTCGTAAAATAAGACATCTCCAGTTAATTGATTGAATGAATGGAACTCTCACATATTAAAATCCAACATATTAAACCAAACACCTCATATATTATTTAATTGAACCCACACCACTTGTCTAAAATGAGTTAATTAAATAAATCTAAACCTCGATGAAAACTCCTATAAGCATAATTCAAGAAAACTATTATGTGTTCTCTAATACCAACGTTTACTCCAGAAAAGAGATTAGGGTTAAATGGCTCTAAACGAGATTATCGACCCCCCAAGCCAACACCAGAAATGAAACCAAAGTACTAACACGAGGAGTCTTGAATAGACTCCCCATCACAAGAAACAACCTAACACCTGGGACGAAACCATCAAACTAACAAGGGGGAGGCCTAAATGGACTCCACACCATAATTAATAGGTTAACCCTTATACATTCAAGAGGAATTTCAGTGAGACCCAAGGTGGGTATCCCCACCATAGGAACCAACCAACATAAAAAACTGGCACAAATTAGCAAGAAAACCCATCATGGTCATCATAGGAATTTTTTACACCCACGAACACAAAATGATTCAATAGACCAAGCTCGGACCAAACCCCTACCACAAGGGGTCCATCAAAAAATAATCCAAACCAAACACTCAAATGGTTCATTAATCTTAATTGGATTTACTATCCTCATAAGAGCCCAAACCAAAATTGAGATCAGCTCACAAGGCTGGTCATACATGGAAAACCAGAAAAAGATCTGAATCCATAAGCGAACATGTATAGAGGATCGAGGAAAATAGATAAGAATATTTTTTTCTAACCATTGAGGAATACTTCAACCGTCATGGGACATGACCTGAAAATAAATACCCCATGAATATTTCCACTAAACAAGACCATTAAAGTGGATTATCCACACGAGAACCTCAAACATCTTCCATATCCCACTATGGAGATGAATGTTAAACCAAGACACTTTACACCATTGGGGGACCCTGACTAAGATCCAGCATCACCCCAAGACCTATTGATAGAGCTATGATGATTGAAAAATATGTTTCCTCACAGTCGGGCATTGAAAACCCCTAAATGGAACTTCTTCATTTGGGGCCATAAGTAACTACATCGTGTTCTAAAAAACACCATTATAACATAACACATCATTCAACCTACTTTTCCTCAACATGGAACTTCACCATTACAAGGACATAGAGCATGCCCATACATCATTCCATTCACCTTGAGAATGTATATGATGAAACAAGAAAACAAGGAACATGCTTCTATGATGGACTGTTAGACATAACAATGTCAATCTTTAAACCCGATGAATCAGACAACTCAAGAAAACCAAAGACTCTCTCAACTCCTCTTGCATACAATATTCCACTGTGAGAGGAATCACATAACCCAAAAAGAAGGGAATCATACTCATAATCCAAAACACAAAACTACATGAAAACTGGGCTATATACACATAACTATAGCCATAGTTTTCCAAAACCGTGGATATAGGTAGTTATACCAAGTATATAACCACAGTTTTATATAAAACCATAGCTATAGGTTATATTTTTAAAGGCTCACAGTTTTTTGTAACGATGGTTGTAGATTTTTTTTTCGATACCTATAGCCATAGTTTTTTAAAACTACTACTATAGAGTGTTTCTACGAGGGATATAACAATGGTTTGTTTTAAACCATGACTGTAGTATTTTTCCTCGACTTTTAGAAACAGTTTTCTTAAAACTGTGGATATATAGTTTTTACTAAGGTCTATAGCCATGGTTTTAGTAAAATCGTGGTTGTAGAGTTTTCATCCAAGGAATATAGCCAGGGGTTGGGTAAAACCATAGATATAGTTTTTTAGTTCTATATCTATAGTTTTCCTAAACCAGTGATATATTGTTTTTTTATTTCCTATAGCTAGGGTTCCTCGAAACTATGGTATTAGGTTTCTAACCCTTGGGTGTAAAAAACAATTAACGTGCAAAAAATGGAGGGAAGGGATATATCCATAGTTTTCATGCTATATCCATGGATTTTAGAAATACACATAATAAAATATATAAATATAAACCCAATGGTGTCTGTAGTGTAGTGGTAAGGTGGCTGGTGCACATACCGGAGTTACAAAGATCGAATCCGGATGGGTGAACATTATTTTTGGGATCTATCCACGATTTATTTGGGCTAAATGAACGGTTGAAAACCATGTCTATATCCCAATTTCTATGGTGGACAAAAATAGTTATATCCCAAATGCTATAGTGGAATCCTATGGGGGCTATTTCCACAGTTTGAATAACTGTGGCAACAGCTCTATTTCCATGGTGGAAAACCATGGCTATAGACCTAGAAAACTACAGCTATAGATTTTAGATATAGCCACACCAATACGTTCTGTGAATAAAAGGTACCGTGGCTATATATTATATCCAAAAGAAATTATCATGGTGATAGCCAAAATTTAAACTTGTGCATGGAGAGAGTCATTACGTTGATCAACTAGAGAATATACCAACAATGAATCACCGATTTCCACAATTCAATCATGAATTAACTATTTATGGGGGTGTAAAATACCCAGTGACGAAAACTCCCAAGATATAATCAAACTGGTAAATTTTCCCAAAAATAACACAAACCAATTTTGATCATATAAAGATAACCACCACAAGGATCCCTAAAGTACTTTTTATAAGAACCCATTAACCATTATCCCAAATCAATTCACTTACAAAAGACAAAATTGGGCATCTTCCACAGAAGATTTTTTTTAAAATCCAAATACATCGCAACAAAATTTCCTAAAAAAAATACACACCACACCTTTTCTAAAAAAACAGTTGGAAATAATATAAAAACTTGTGTTTCACATTTATCATTGGTTCCTCATGAAGCCTCACACATGGATTTTCTCATGCCAACCAGGAACCAATTCACTTCCCAAACATTCCCTTTGCATGTGATCACTCATGGAAGTACCAATTGTTTAAGAAAAAAGCTTCCACTTTCCAAACTAAACATTCAACCCACTTTTCAAATGATACACATCAATTTCAAACCAATCTAGTTCAATACATTCTCGACTACACAACAACCCTCACTTAATTCTCATCCATTTAATTAAAAATCAAATATTATCATTTAAAGCATATTCAAAAAAAATTCAAAAAAAATATTCTATTTTCCTAAAATTACCAGCTTCTGATAAACCTCAATTTTTTTTCAAAAAAATACACTCTTGATAAATTAATCCCATTTACTCAAAAGCATTCTACAAAATATCACCTTAAAGAAACTACTTTTTTGGTATTTTATGAAAATTTATTTTCCACATTCCGAAAACAAAATCATTTTCACATAAAAATTATGTTTCTATAATTCGAAAATAAGGGATTTTCAAAAATTATTTTTTTTCAAAACCAAAAAAGACAAAAGATGATGAAAGAGGAAACTAGTTTTGATGGGTGACATAGGCATATGGTTGGTATCCATATGCCACTTGGACCACTATCTAAGAGATTATTCAAAGGAAATTTCACTATACCCACATGGTTTTCATGGAATTCTGATCTCATTGAGACCATCGACCCAAATCTATTTTCATTTCCCCAAACATAAAAAAACCACAAGAAAAAAATGACTCAGATAAGACCTAACTTCCCCAAGTGACTTGAGTCTCATCCCAAGGTGTGCTAGCCAAGCACCCGAATCATAATCAGAATACCATGTCCCAATAATCCTAGCTCTAGTCTACCTAGACTCTTCTCCAAGGAACCTGACCCAAAAGAGCATGACTTACTATGATACCATTTTTTCCTGAACCAATCTGGGTTGACCCTAAACCAGTCACCATAGTCGATCATTGACAACTACCGAAGAGAATTCATGATCCCCATGGTTTGGAAGTGAGTTCTTGGTTATAAATGACATGCATAGGAAAATATTTACCCATTTTCATAATAAAAATAACCAGTGATACGAATAAACTAATGCTTAAAATAGACAACCAAACAAGGAATGGCCAATTTCGTAATTTAATGTTTGAATCTCTAAGTAGAAACCACAAAAAGAATAAATAAATTAATATTAAAACTCTAATGCAATCCTCAATGAAACATGGGGAAATTATCCTCAAGCTGTAGCTACCAAGATCCACAAAGTGATACCACTAAAAACCCAAGTTGTCCAAACAATGCACTATGAATTTGAAAAACATAAAACAAGATACACATACACCCAAGGGTGTATTTAGGGTGAGATCATAAGCCCAGTAGAATTCCACCAAAAACAATATTCCATTATATAAACATTACATGAAAAATAAATTTTATTTTTTATAAATAAAAAAAATGCTTGGGAAATTATTAAAGAAAATAACTTTTAAAAAAATCAACATTGAATGAAAACAACATAAAATGAATTTTTTTTCTAAAATATGTAATGTTAAAGAAAACACAATTTATTTTGAAATTACCAACCCAACATACCTTATGCTGATAGTAAGTCTGATATAAATATTGATCACTAGTCATAGGAAATATCCATATTAATTATCTAGAAATGGAACACTAGGGTCCACATATCTTAGTGAAATGTGGCATAGAAACCATGAACAACATATTTCTGAGGCAAAATCCATTAAGAGGGGACACACTAATGGCCTAGTTGTCCCCAAAAATCATCATAGTTTAGTTAGTATTTTAATAGTCAATTCGTCTAAGTAAAACTAGGCTGTAGCCACTTCAAAATCACTAGAAAACTAGTTCTAGTCCACCCACCTAGATACTCAGTCTTCCTTTTTTATCAATCAAGTTTCATATATCACATAACACCACTTTCAAACTTTATTAACCAATAATTGAATATCTCATTTCATGCCAGCACATGAACACCAAAATTCTATTTAAAAATCATTCACACGCCAAAACCATTCCCAAACATGTTTTTCACCTTTTATATAATTTAAAAAACTATTAAACCAATTTATAAAAATATTTCAAGTATACCTAAAAGAATTTACACAAAAAATACAACCAAAATCATATTTTAAAACCAACCGCACACAAAAACCATATCAAATAATTATTCCCAACCAATACATAATTTGATAAACATGATTGTAAAATTATAAATCACAACCAGGTGACACAACAAGGGTTTAACTAATGAACACACCCAATGTCACATAGAAATGAATCTATAAAAAAATCATGTTTAATCGAATAAAAAAACACATTTTATCACACATAAAAATCAAATAACATGGTAAATTAATCAAGAAAGAACAAATATTTCACTAAATAGTGTTTAAACAAGGAAACACCATATTTCATATGAAAATTTCTTGTTTTGAAACCAAATACATAATGAATACTTTCTAAATCTAGTTTCACACAATTCATGTAATCCATAAAACATGCCAAAATTCACAACAAGAATAATCAATTTATCAATAACATTGAAGCATGAAACCACCTACCTCAGGTGGAGAAAACCCATAAATTTGGTGTGATTCTCGAACTTCACCCTATCTACACCTCATATAACCATTATCAAACCCTAATAATAAATATTAAACCCTAACGGCCTAATATTAAAACCCTAATAACACAACCCTACTCTCTAGAATAACAAAGAAAAAAAATAAAATGATGTAAAACCCTCGAAATGATGAGGGGCTTTCCATGGGTAGAGCACACTTACGGCGGAGGGGGATGTTAAATGTCAACAGGATTGGGAGGACGACTGCACGAGGATGGATCTTCTGGAGGGAAGTCATGCACACAGGGGGAGCTACCTGGGGGATTCCATGCACATAAGAAGGAGAAGGAGGTCGGGGAGTGGCCGCGCGACAAGGAGGAGGGGTTGCTGTAGGAATGCTCATTGGAAGGAGGTCGCTAAAGGGGATCCCCAGTAGGGGTGGTGGTCACGTGAGTGGGATAAGGAAGGGGGAGAGGGGGTTTGAGGGAGAGGGGGAAACAGGGAGGATGGTGGTGAAACCCTAAAAAAATAATAACCTAAAAAGAATAATTTATGTAATAACTTAATAATAATAATAATAACTTAATACGAATAATGACAGCTATAAAAATATTCTTAATAATAATATTATAATTATTACGATTGGTAAAACAATTATATTAATTTCATTTTATTTTTATTATCTTATTTTATTTTAATTTTATTATCTAATTTATTTTTATTTATTTTGAACACCCAATAAGCCCCACGGTGACCTAGGTAAAGCTACAAAGTTTCCAAACAACGTTCTACCCATGTATTGGATACTACCAATCCCAAAACACTAATTTTTTAATAGAAACTAAAAACTTAAATCAGGACTCAACCTGAACCATGATACAAATATCCCAAATCATCAAACCCATTACACCATGTTCCGAAAAAAAAACAACTGAGAAAATGACAAGAGACATAAGAAAGGAAAAATTAAAACTCGATTGTAATGAAAAATTCATTGACTAATTAATTATAAATTAATGTAAAACCCTTTTTAAAATAAAACTATTTTTTTTCTTCAAAAATAAATTATTTAAATGTGAACAAGTATGTTTTATACCAATAAATAAAAAAATCAATATTTTTGAATTAGATTAATGATATATATATATACAATATAGTAAATATAATATTTACGATTCATCATATGTGTTATCAAGACAAGATATAATAAAAAATGAAATTATAAATTTGAAAGAAGTATATTTCTAAAAAGAATCTTTACAACCTTTTGATGGTGCAGTTATGAATATTTTTTTTGACACATTTATAAATTATATTTGAAAAAAAAACTTATTTAAAATTTTATTTTGAAAATTTATATTGGTTTAAATTTTTAATTTTTTTTTGATAAGATTCATTTATTTGATGAATACTAAAAAAATACTTTATTTTATTTCAAAACTGCCTTTTCATATGAGGAATATATATTGCTAGATTTTATTTTAGACTTATTTTAAATTATAAAAAGATTAATATTTTATCATTCATTCCAATTAATCTCATTTGAATAATGTTAACATTTTATTTGGGTATAAAAATAATTTAATCTTTTTGGTTGTTTTTACTTTAAAAAATTGTTTCCTCGTTCTGTCAATGAGATTAATTTTTAATTAATTTCTTTAATTTATCTTTTTTTGAATTATTTATTTTTTTACATATTTGGAATCTTAGGGTCCAAATCTAGTAAATGGATCCCTTTTATTTTTGGACAACATGAATAGTAACATTAATAATTTTTTTCCAAAGTTATGGGTAAATCTGTTAATTATGGGTAAAAATAATATTAACAATGTTATAAAATCACCCTAACAGTTTTCATAGTTATATTGTATGAGTTTTTTTTATCCCTACTAATTAAATAATTAGTAATGAGGACATTTATTTCCTTTTGGATGATAATTAAACCATTATAATATTATATTCAAAGGAATGTCAAATTTATCATACTTTTTTTAATAGGAGAAATATTCTTAATATCGAGTAATATAATGGATATGTTAAACAATAAATAATATTTTAAAAGATTAATTTTTTATATACATCATGGTAATTTATTTATAAATGTATGTGACGAAATAATTACTATAAATGGTGACATAATAATGATGTAGTAATTGATAAATTAACCGAAAAATAGAATAAATGATATCAAAAATATTAAAATAAATTTTATTTTACAGAATTAATGTCATCCATTAATTAACTAGATTCATTTTATATTTTATTTATGATTTAATAGAGTTTTTTCAAATATATCAAGTTCTTATGATATTTTTTAATGTCATTTAATAAATAGTGAAAAAATTCACATGGCTAATATTTAAAAATAAATAGTATTTTCTTAAATGATATAAAATTAATATATTAAAAAATCTAGAAAAATGAATATTATATGTCTTAATATTTCATCAATTAATCAATTTTTGGTATTTTTCATTCTATAGTAATTATATTAACTCTAAAATTTTAAATTACATGATACCACAATAATAATTGAAAAGGTCAAATAAGTGTTAAAAAATATAAGCATTAAAAAAAAATAAAAAACATTTCTAATTATCTTTTGATGAATTTATTACGACCTTTAATAATCCTTTATTCGAAATAAATAATTTTTTTTGCTATTTTTATTATAAAAATGTTTTATATTAATTAAATGATTTGATAATTTCCAAGAGTAACCCTCCAATCTCTTATAAAAGGGAACCAATTATTCTCATTTCATCACACCAAAAACCTTTTTGGTTCAGCCAAAATCTATAAACCTATCCTCCCAACTTCACTACCTTAATCCTAGAAGACTTAATTTTGGAATAAATCCAACCAAATGAGTCCATTTGTGTAAATAAAAAGGAGAAACTGAAAGAAGAGGTAACGTTCATCACCAAATGATGTTTTTTATATAAACCTTAAACCCCATAATTTTTTACATAATGTTTATATAATAAATTTATTATCATAACTATAATAAGGTTTTTTATTTTTTTTTCTACGTACACTCACACACCCTTCCATCAAATCACTAACGAAATTACCGTTCTGGTGTATGACAAACTACCGCCTCACCAAATTATGTTGTTGATTTTTACACGAACACCCATAACGGCCAGGAAGTATTATAGAAAGCATGTTTTTATATCATATATATAGTATTTAAGATTTAATTATGCTTCTCTATTAATTATATAGAACATATCTTCACGCTTTCCATTTTGTGTAGATATAATAAATTAGTTTGTGGATGTGTGGACCACTTCCTCCTCAAAGCGATTTGATTTGTTCACATTTTACAAGGAATCTATTAATAATGGGTTTAGTGAAAGTATATTATATACATGAAATAATAATTATAGTTTAATTATAATATATATATATATATATTTTATTTACTTTCATTCAATTTTATATGAAATAGAACCATCATTCATTCATACGTTCGACGAACCGTCTCCATGAACAATGTATTTTATTTATTATTTATTTCTTTTATAGAAAATCATAAAATATAAATAATGAATATATATTAAATTTTTATTATTTTTATAATTATTAAAATAATTAAATCATGATCCATGTATGTGGACCAAGAATAACAACTCAAAACATGTATGAGAAACAAAGCACTTATCATACAAAACATAACTTAAAAATGGAATTGTTAATAAGAGGCTAATATAAATTTATTAAGAAATCAAATACGGTATTAAATATATTTATATAGTTTTCTTATATATTTATAATATACCTATATTTATTATACATTTGGATTTCTTGAGTATGATGAGTGTTAAGAAATACGTTATGATATTTATGTCTCACTTTTACTTTTGTGGGACACATGCCTTATACCATACTTGTTTATTATAAGTGGTGTATATACTTCACATGAATGTCTTTTATGATTATTATAAAGAATATTATGTTATTTTAATATCCATATAATTTAATTTTGTTTAGGTTGTATGAAAGTCTGCTAATTATAATGTGATGATAATTGTTTTTTTAATCTAATCAATATTTTATATTGTTTTGTTTTAAGTCTCCACTAGAGAATATTTATCTTCCATGCCCATGTTTTCTAGAAATTATTTTAAAGATTTATTCAATATTCTATTTTATATTTTTAAAATAATTTTTACCCATTTTGGAATTTTAATACGTTGTTTGAAAGGATTCTTTATTCACTTTCCAAATGAGGTACTACTAGACTTATTCAGTATAAGTATGAAAGGAATATTTTGTTTTATCTTATACAGAATGAATTTAATTTTCAACTATCATGATTCCTTAATGATTTTAATAATAAATTAAAATATTATAAGGACATTTTCAAGTGAAATGGTTTATTTTAAAATTACGGGCCATTTTTATAAAAGAAAATGTTTTCAAATAAGAAATGACATTTTCCTCAATAATTGTTTTCATGTGATCCCTCAAAATTATTTTCATATAAGATAACAATATTTTATTTTACATATGTTCTATTGGGGACATGATTCAGTAATATGATTCTTATTATTTGTAATAATTTCTCATTATTGTGATGGAAAGATATTTATGAAACTCATTTATTTTCCATGAGTTATGTTATTTTTGATTGATGTTTATGAAACCAATTTCATTCCATGGATTGTTATATTATGAAAGATTTATTTTATTTTGGGACACATATGTATGGTTTAATTTTGTGAATGGAAGTACCTATATCTCACCCTAATTAATTTGGTAATGATTTATGTCTCCTGATATAATGATGTAAAAAAGTCGACATGCTTGATCCACAATGGAAGATGGGGAATCCCGATCCACTATGGGAAGATGAGGATTCCCAATACACTATGAGATGATGGGGAAACTCAATCCATTATAAAGAAAGTATTGAAACAATAGATGGTGGTGTTCCCCACAATGTATCTGCAGACCCCACGAAGAACCCTGTTATGTTTTGGAAATGTGCTTTTATTATTTGGAATGATATTACATGTTCATACGTATTCCACAAATTCCATGTCTCATTATTATGATATTTTTCAATGGATTGTGTTCTTTATTTCAATGTGATTAATGTCTTATGAACTACCATTATTTATTTAATGACTCATGTATATGATCTTTGATATTAATGGTATGATTTTCTAATGTTAATTTCATCTTCTCATACACTTATTTTAATTATTATGCTTACATATCTCCCTGCTTACCCTAATTGAGAATCTATGATCACCACTTATTATATTTCCTTTCCATAGGTTCTAAAGAAATATTTTAAGTTGGATTACTTAAGGGAAGTATCTTTATGTGATATTTTTAGTACCATTCACCAAATTAGAAAAAATGTGTGCCATGTTTCCAAAGGCACTAAACTATTATGGTCCTCAACGATGTGTTTGTGTAATGAAACAAATATATATCTAAAACGATGTAATATCCATGTATGAAAATCATGGATCATTGTAATATATTTTTAGGTATTGTATTTTAGATAATTATAAAAAACCTTTACTTAGAAAAACCCTCCTCATTCCCATTCAATATATGTTTTCCCATTATAATGATATCTTCTTATTCTATAATTTGTATTCAACATATTCCACCAAATTATCAACACATGATAAACATATATATTTATCATATGTGTTAGGCTTATTAATAAACAAGAAAATTGAAGCCTAAGAAAGGACAGATTAAATTCTCAATAAGTGTAGAATTCAGTGGAAGCATCTATAGGGAAACAAAATTGAAAATATAGAAGAGTAAATAATAAATAAATTTTCTATATAATAAATTACATTATCATGAAATATATTAATTGATAACATGTAAAGACCCAGATTTCCATGTTATTTTTTTTAACTACAATCAACTATTTTGAGTCTGTGAAAATTGACAGCGCGTGATTTCGAGGCTCGTTGTGCCAAGAATGAATTTTTGAACATTTTTCGGGTACATTCAATAAACGCGTGATCATAGTTTCCAATAATTTGAACCGTTTCTCGGATAAAAAATACGAGGGCACCGTTGAATCCGTAGAACCAGGATTTTCTTAAGGCAGTGTTTACATTGACCACAGAAGGTCCAGAAAAAAGATTAGTTTTGGACATTTTAAAAGAAATAAAAGAAATAATTTTGTTATTTTATTTCAGAAACCTCAAACGGACCAATTAAAAGGTGGTATGGTGGTGTTTCAAGCCATTAAATGTCATGACCGACCAACATTAAGTAACGATGACGTTGGGTAAATTAATAAGCTTCCTAATTAATGAGCCCCATTATTTCCCCATGTTGTTACTTACAATCCCCCACTCATATATATATAGTTATTGGGGAGGGGTATAGGACCAGCTTCTCTAATAAGTGAAGTGCTGAAGGAAAACCATGATACTATACCCATAAAAGATGAAGCCAACCCAGTAGGAGGTGATAGATGACACCGAACCAAAGGGCTATGTGCGAGTGGCGTGTTCGGGAACTGGTCATGGGAACAAAGGACACGATCCACCATCAAGAACGAGCATTTCGCCATCGTTTCGAGGTAGGGTTTTTTATTCTCATTTCAAATTCATGCGAATTTTTTAAACTCCCTTAATATCCTCCATTATACGAGCTAACAAGGAGGGTGCAGGCCTAACTAACTGGGCCTGAACCCATAACTATCTTTCTATACTTGTGCCTCCATGTAAGACCTTGCGCACGTCGACACACACCGCAAGAGGAGGGACATGGCTCGTTAGCCACAGTGAATGGAGTAGAAGGCTAACATGACGTCCCGTTGCGGGAAGAAAGGTGGCGTGGCTACCGTTCCGCCGACAAATAGAAGCCGCGGTCGAACCCCCCTCCGGCGGGTTCCGCGGCGACCGAGCAGCTCCCAAGCGCCTCCGCCGCCTCGCAAACCGAATGGACTCCGGGCCATTTGGGACTCCGAGAGACCGAGGTTTACACACCCTGCATCAGACCTAAATGGGTTTCCTCCCTTGAGCCAGGCCGCCACCCTCAGACTAGGCCGCCTCCCTCGGGCCAGGCCACCGCCCTCACAACGAGATGCAGCCCTCGGATGGGGCCGCGACCCTCCGACCAGGCCACCGCCCCCTCACTGGGCCTCCTCCCTCATGCCGGTCCCCCGCCCTCACACCGGGCCTCCGCCATCGAATCACGTCGCCGACCCTAGACCGAGTCGTCGGGCCCCCATCCTCGAGCGGGGCCATCGCCCTCGGAACGATCCGCCGCCCTCGCACCGGGCCGCTGCCCTCGCACCGCGCCGACGCCCTCGCACCGGGCTACCGCCCTTGAGCTGGGCTTCCACCCTCGAGCTGTGCTTCTGCCCTCGAGCCAGGTTGATGCCCTCGGACCAGGCCACCGCTCTCGGACTGGGCCACCACCCTCGGACCGGGCCGCCACCCCTGCGGGTCGCTGCCACTTTGTGTGCCACCCTATTTTGGATGGGATGCCGTTGTGGGCCACCCCTTTTGTAGGCCGGCTAGGACATCGGCCCAGCCGGTCAAGTTCAACTTGGACCGGCCCAGTCCGGGTCAGGGCGGGTCGGTCTGATGGGGTCGGACTGGACCCAGGCCCAACCGGGCCCAGAAACACTCAAAGGACCTCATCTTGAGAACCGAACTCCCATTTGATGAAACATATACGGTGTTGGGACCCTTGGAGAGAGACCATCCTTTTGACTTACTCCATTCGAGTTTTAGATAAACATGGAGTATGGTTGGGTTGGATCGCACCCGAATCCAACGGGGCCCTTAGCACTGAAATGCCAACAACGCACAGACCGGGCGTCTGATTGACGCATCGTCTATTGCGTTGGAACCCTTATGACATGGAGTATCATTGCATTAATTCTTTATGAGACATCGTCCTATTTGAGATACAAATTATGGCTTGGGGAGTAGTTCTCCAAAGTGCTCTACGTACGGAACCCTTCAACTGGCTGAGACCTGACGACTGCTGACATTTCGACTCGGAGTGACTCGACGACCACATTACGTGATTGTGAGAAGTACCTCAGTAGGAAAAGGTAGGGAGCGGCGGAGGTAATTGATGGGAAGCAGTACCTTAGCAGGCCACATTGTGGGAGGGTGACTCTGTGTGACCCGACAAACCGACAGTACGTGATGGGGAGGAATACCTTACCAGTTTAGGGTAATTGAGAATCGGCTCTATGTGACGTGAGAGGCCCAAGGTACTCAATAGAGGAGGAGTTCTCCAGAAGCCGAGGAGTTCGAAGATGTGACTGGGGATTCTACTTGTTACTACCCTATGAATAAATCCTGGTGTGACTTTTCTTTACTTTGTTCTTGTGATTGAGGTTATGTTATGTGCTACTTTACCAATGTGGTACTTTTCCTTCGAGGTGTTACCCTATGGTTTTTCATTGTGGAACTCTAGGAGACCATCAGGGTATTGGGGTCCCTTCTTGAGTATCATTATAGTCACCCCCACATGGGATTTTCCCGCACTTTATTGTGTCTTGTGCAGAAGACGAGCAGCTGGTCTGAGGATTGAGGAAGCGAGGGCCTGGTGGTACTTGAAGGAGATAGACATATGTGGAGAGATGAGGAGGTGATCTATACCTACCCTTCAGGTAGGATCCTAGGTGGATGACCCAATAGTTATTTCCCTATTTCTTTCAGTTTTATTATACTTTTATTCGTACTCACACTTTTAAAGTTGGGCTTGTATTCTGGCCCATTTAACTTTAAGCAATCCTTTTTACTACATCAGTTTACTTCACAGTTGCTTCTTGTTGTGTATCAGACTATGGGTTTGTATAGGTTTAAACAAAATTCCATCCTATTTTAGTGAATAATCCTTTCAGTGATAGTCGCTAGCCCCTGTCCTATGTAAGGCGGGCTTGGGTTAGTCACGGCATGGGCCCCGAGGGACGGGTCGTGACATAACATGATAATGTAAATAATAACTTGAAATAAGATAAATTATTTCATAATTATGGAACACATAATGCCTACCATATAAATCCTCAATCCACGAAATTTTTTTATTTCCATCATGAACTCCTTCTAAATCATCTTACTTACATTAATGGAATCCCATCCCAAATATATTAATTCTCAAGACAATGAATCATCATTTTACAATCAGGGTGTCATGAAAATTCATTTTACATACCATTATGGCCTCATACCATGGTATCTTACTTAATTTAAAAGCGTTTTTCAATGAAATGTTACATACCATCAAGGCCTCAACTAAGATATCTTATATTTTATGGGTTTTCATCGACAAAGTGATAACCGTTATTGTTTGAATCATTAGACCTTACTCGATGCATTAATGAGCTATAATGGACCCCACCCATCACTTATACATGTCCAAATTATTCCTCATATATTTAGTGAACAAAAAAAATAATCATAAATATTTCTTAATAATAAATAAATATTTATATTGAATCAATTAATTGTAGAACATAAACATTTCCCAAAAATATAACCAACCAACCTTACCAGTTATGGTGGTCAACCTAGATCAATGTCCTTCGAGATTTATTTTCTTTTATTTTTGGATAATACCCCTTTTTTAGTTAAGGGGTAACCCTTCCATGTAATGTATCCCTTGAGAAATAAATCCCAATACAAGATTTGAAGGAAAATAGGAATAAGGACCAATACATGGTTTAAACTCCCAATACCCAAAACAATAGAATGAACCCTCCAAAGAATATGATACATTGATGGTGCCTAGATCCCCACCTCTCATGGATGATTAGTTAGCATTTCCCCATGATGATATTCTTGGTTCCTTGTACTAATGGTGATGTCCATACCCTCTTGTTCTTCAAATCTGATTAGCTATGCTTTCATAGATGAAACTTGTTTAGAATCCTATTCCAGGGCCTGCTCATATGTGGTCCACCTAAATTACTATTTGGTACTTATGGTCCAAAATCCCATGGATTAGAGGTATGAGGTGTCTTGAATGCCCTGGGACCTGAATGCCCAAATTTGTGGCACATATGCTGAATTTGGGTGAATTGTGCCACTGGTATAGTAACAACTATATTTCCCACTATAGTAACAACTACAATACTAATACGATAACTCAAAAATTTATCCCCTATATGAATTTGATATGGGGTCTGTTGGATTTTACAAAAGTGGATTTACCACTTAGGTACAATATCATTTTAAACCAGCCATACCTATCAATATGTATATATATATAGGACAAAATATTATATGAATTATATATATTTCCTTAGAAAATAACTAAACTAGAATTCTTTATTAAAACACTCCATATTTTTTTTAAAAAATAATTTATTCAAACCATAATGATTAATTAGTATACAGTCAATTAAATGGTAGATATGATAGATAATACATCCATGATAGTGAATATTGTTGATATTTTGTTCGTCAATAACTACAAAATAATTCATAATAAACTACATCTAATTTAAATTATATATGATATAGTATTAATATTTTATAGATAAATGAGTAAAAATTTAGGTCAAAAATAGATATTTGTTACAATACATCCATGATTAAGAATATTGACAATATATTCTCACTTAATATCTATAATATAATTCTAAATGAAGACCCTCCAATCTAATTTATGTATGATATTGTATGATCCTGGGACATTCATGATGTACATGTCAATTAAATTTTGGTCTAAATATTTTTTTTAAACCTAATATGAATTCCCAATGAGTTCACAATTATTTCAGGGGTTTATTGGTCTTTTTTGAAGCTTGGAACCCTATCAGGTGGAGAAAAATATGAGGTTGAATGATTGGTAAAAATGTTGTGAGTCAATCGACATAGTTTCCATAACCGTGCAAGGGATGGACCCATGGACCATGAAGGGAACATGAAATTACCAAACCATTCAACACGGGCCACAAGATTGTACGAGTAATTCATCAAAATGTAGCAAAGGGTGTAGCATAGTTTTTGCATGGTTAGTCAAACCATGTGAAAGAAACCATGCGTGGTCCCTCATTAGGTAGTGGGTGGTGCATTGTTAGAACACAGTGTTTCCAACCATGCATCCAATCTGTGTGCCCCAAATGTTTTTGGGTAAAATTTAAAAATTTCCCTTAATTGCTTATATTCTTACCATCTTCCTCATTTTCTCATTTTGGAGCACAAAAAGCTCTCTTTATTCATGTTGGAGCTCTAAAGTGCCTCTTGAATATATTTTTATCATGTTCCTTTATCTAAACTCTAATTCTGACATATTTTTTCTTATTAGATGTGCATTGGTAAGATATTCATTCTATTTTCACCATTGTCTATTTTTCTTTCTCTTGTAGAAGTTATCGAGGTGCAAGATCCTATTCCATATCTCCAAGGCATTTACCCATTCTTTTAATTTCTATTGATCCATGAAAAATGAAAGTATGATATAAGACAAGGAGATTACTACAAGTTTTAGGTCAGAGTTATATTAACTATCCCTTATGTGTTTTTATTTTTAATATGAACCATTGTGCTCCAAGCCAAATTCTCGTGGCATTTTTATGAATTACAATTAATGGATTTTTAGTACAATGCCTCTGATATAATTGTTCTAGTGTTCGATTATGTAAGTTGGGTTAGGTCCCATCATCCATTTCAACCCTTCTACGTGTGCCCTACATATTCTTAATTGAAATTTAATTATTTATACCAAAAACGACTATTGGCGTGATTGGATTTATTTTTAAATGATGACATCATATTGATGGTGGGTGAATGTAGTGGCATAGCATGTCTAACACTCTTAATAATTTTAATGAAATAAATTGAATGGGGGTGGTACGACGACACAACATATTTAAATAGAAAAATTGTTATTCCCATCTTAAAAATTAAATATTAACGAGTTATGAATTATTAATTGGCTCATATTAAATCCAATTATTACTTATCACTTTTAAATTATGGTCAGGAAGACCCTTGTAAATTATTGTTATGGGAAAGTAGAAAATTATGCATGTTATATATATGGGCATTACATCCCAATATGTGATACTTGAATATCATCTTTTCTATATGTGATATGGGAATGTTGTCCCTTTATGTGATACATGCATGTCGTCCCATTAATATGTGATAAAGAAATGACATCCCTTACCTTGGTATTGGGTATTATGTCCCAATTAAATGATATTGGGAAGGGAATCCATAAAACTATGTTATTGGGCTTGACATCCCTAATATGTGATAATAATAATGAAATCCACTATACTTATGATAATAGACATGATGACTGTTACTGAAATATTGGGCATGACATACCCTATACAACTATCATACGAGGCATGAAATCCATTATACTACTTTGATATGGTTCATGGTTTCTCATACTTTTTAGATACCAAGCATCGTGTCCCTTGATAATTGATCAGATATATTATGACACATGAACAAGTAGGTAGTGTCACAGTGACTTCCCTTTTAGAAAAATATCTGACCTATTTATAGTTATTACTAATACTTTCCATTATTATATCTACAAAATACTATATTGTTTTCAATGACTAGATATTTATTGAAGCCATTTGTGGTGGCCTAATTAGTTGATCTCACACCCTTTCCTAGCCACCAATGGTACCTAGGTATACTATATGCTTATTGGTGTAGAAAAGGGAAACATCCACTCTTGGATATGTGATTTCTTACATGAATTTGGACGGGAACATGGTAGCTGATAACTGGGTTGGATCTTGAGATGCATGGATAGATTTTGTCCTTTTTTTATTTTTTTTATATCCTATAATACCTTGATTTTGTGATTCCATGTACACATGTTTTCACTATTTAGTAGATACATGAAATCATCATCCATTGTATATGTTTTACATAACTTCTTTTTATTATTATTTTGTTCTTAAATGTATATATGCGATTCTATTTTATTTTTCATTATTTATATGCTTCCACTATTTATATATCTATTTTTCATTTTTTATACTATGAACAGATGGAATAGTCTCCCTAAAGACACACCCTAGGTCTTCGCTGCTATTCAGAATCCTTTGGCACATATAGAGGTGTTCTTGAGGCCATGTGGACCACCAGTTCAGGTCACCTATAGGTGGAACCTAGGTTGGGATATCAGAAAGTGATATCAGAGCCTCTTTCCTTTCTTGATTTACTATTTTGAGATAATATTTACGAGTTTAGGATAGAATTGGAGTTTTGTAATGTTCTATTAATATGATTAAATACCCATATATATATATATAATCTAAATATCCATCATTATAAATGTATATTTTTTGTATTATGCTTATTACAATTGATTTTATTCCACCGTTGTGTGAAACAATTGAATTGTGGTATTATTTTTCATATGATGTAGGATTTTATATTAACATGGCCTAATGATCTAAGGTTAATCTACAACATTTACCATTTTAGGGACCTTGTTGCAAATTAGAATACCATTCACATTCCATACCATATAGTATCATTGTTTTGTTTTAATTTCATGTGATTTCCTTGAGTAATTTATTTTTATAAATAGAATTTTTATTTGCTAACAATTATGGTAGGTGATTCAGAAACATTGTTGTAAATTAGAGTGTCTATCATAACCAAAATAGTCTTTTCCTACTTAGGCTACATTAGAAACCCTAAATATCTTAATGTGGAGTATTGATTCATGTACTGTTGGTGAAATGGTTGGGTACATGTTATTATATGGATTAAGTGGGTGCCACGTTTTGTTTCATAAGGTGTACAGTCCCATATAGATCAGAAGTGGTGAAACATTTGGTTAAACCATTCAATGGGAAATTTAGTACGAATATAAATTTTAATTGAAATTGATACATCAAATCAAATAGCTTGACTCAGACCCAACCATAGTTATTGGTAGTAGGTAGCATCTCATATATTCTTTAAAAATGTTTCCATCACCTAGACCTTACCCTTTGAGTTAGAAGTGGGGTGAAACAATTTTACAGGAAGTCTTGTACCTATCTTATTTCTGAATCTGATATGTTTTCACAATTAAATACTATATGAGGTGTGAGTTTGGAATTTATAGAAAAATTACACCATGATGTCCTCCGGTCGTATGCTAAGAGGGTGGTGGGTATTGAGACATTGGTTATATTGTAAATAGTGCCACTTGTAGCACCACTTCATATTTCAAACATGAGTGATGATTCTTGGTTTTGAGGATATTTTCTATGGATTATGTAGTCTTCACATGGAGCTTTATGCTCTGCCCCTTATATGGGAGATTTGACTTCGGAGTTCTAGCAGTAGTATTTGCCCACCATTTTGGATGATAGAGTACCACATGATAATGATTTATGGATAAATGAGACCATGTTTATATTTGAGAATCTGGAGACACCTCCTAATAGGATAGTGAATCTCACCACACACATGCTTTTAGGATCCTCCAAATGCTGGTGGAATATTCTGAACTAGGAAAGTTAGTATTGGAATGTGACATAGAGGAATTTACAATCTATATTATTCAATTATAGTTTTCTAGAGACCCCGATGGCTGATCTTTCTAGTGATTTCATGAACCTTCATCATGGTTCTATGAAAGATATCGACTATTCAACTCATTTCACATAGCATCAATGGTTTGGGCCTATCTATAATGCTAATGATCCATTGAATGTGAGATGTTTTGAGGATGGCCTGCGACATTTGATTTGTTATTAGGATAATGTTTTCAAGTTTACTACTAAATACAATAATGTGAAACAGACTATTATCACTAAGTATACCCTGATGTTAGTAGACAATGTTAGATGGGGAGGTTTATAACCAAGAGAGGTTACTTGTTTTCCTAGTAGTATAAAGCAACACTTTGAGATTTCACACATGACTAGTGCTATCCAGGTGACACCGTATGATAGCTATGTGGGTTTTAAATAGTGTGGGAAGCCTAGGAATAATAATACCTATTATCCTAGACACCTTGTTGAGTGATGATGGTATAAAATATTGGGGAATCAAAAAAATTATGCAGGACCTTCCCATCAATGATGAGTGGTAGAGGAACCATGATAGCTCCTCTTTCAAGAGCAGGATCAATAGAACCTCACCAGGTAGTTAGCTAGAGTACTAAAGGTCGTACAAGAATCGGAAGAGGATGTGGTAGTGGTTTTCAGTATTCATATTTACATTATTAGTAGAGTAGACCCACTCCAGGTAGTCAGGTTGTAGCACAGGGTTGGGTATTTGGCTATATCAATTCTGTACCTCCTATACTAGAGAACCGGATCATTTGGCAATATACTCTTTGAAGTACTATTCTAGTATCCTATACTTTTAATTATTTATTATTTGATATAGGTGGATCACATTACTTTATATCTTTTCATATTATGAATACCCACATACTTTATCTTGGGTTTCATTACTACATTATGAAGCTTGATACACATTTAGTATACGTTTAGAAAGTATACATATGGGAAAGGATTATCCTCTTAAGGTAGGAATCCATCGTCTCTCATGGGACCAATTTATTCTTGATATGAAGCGATTTTATGACATTCTTAGAATGGACTAGTTGGTTACTGATCATACTTGTGTGGATTTCTACACCAATGGGTGTTATTTATAGCACCTGAGGATATAACATATATTCACAAGGGACAGTGGTATTTCTAAGATGATAGATCCAGACCAGAGAATCTTGGTCTAGGTGGAGTGACTTCCTAGATTGTTAGACGTTTTATGAAAGATCATGGACTACATCAGACTGAGTCCCCTCCTATAGTTGGGTTGTTCAGGGATGTTTTCCCCTAATGAAGCTTCTGGACTACCTCCTATAAGATATGTAGAATTTACTATTGAGCTAGATCCTAGAGGTACACCAATACCCATTCATCCTTATAGGATGGATACAACTGATTTGTAGGAGCTCAAGATAATGCTAGAGGATTTATAAGCAATGGGTTTTATATGGCTCGATAATTCTCCCTTGGGTTCATCGATCCATTTTTATAAGAAGGTAAATGAAACCCTAATGATTTTTGTGGATTAATGGAAGATAAATCAGATTAATATGAAAAAATATTACACTGTACCACATATAGATGATATCATTGACCATATCAGATGAGTGAGAGTGTTTTTGAAGATCAAACTAAGATAGAAAAATTATCACGTTTGAGTTAGAACTTTATATATTACATGAATGGATTGAAATAGTCAATACCACTTAGATGATTATATTTTTATGTTGTTTAGTTTTATGAAAACAATGACCATGTAAATGGATTTGATGAATTGGATTTCCCATCCCTATCTGGATTACTTTTTGGTGGTCTTCAGAGTTGATATATTAGTATATTTTCATTATTGATCTGATGATGAAAATCATCTGGAGATTGTTCTGAATACACTAAGTGAAAAAAAATTATTTAAAAATCTCAGTAAATGTCTCATATATATCAATAAGAATCACTTATTTGGTGATATTATCTCAGAGTTAGGAGTGTATAATGACCCATAGATGGTAATAGATATGGATTACTAGGAGAAGTGAAAGAACGTGTTTTATATAAGTTGGTTTTTGGGTAAAATTGGTTACTATAGGAATTTTACGTTGGAATTATAAATATTACAAGAATGAATTATAGGCATTACTAAGAGGGGATTAAAGTTTATATTTTCTAAATCCTAAGAGAAATCCTTTATGGACTGAAAGGGAGATAGAATTCAGCTCCGTTCCGGATTCTTTTAGAGCCAGGTAGAAGCTATACAATATATTGTGATGCATTATGTTTCGATCTAAGAGAAGTTCTAATGAAATAAGATTGATTCATTGTGTATGGGTCATGAATGGTGAATCCTCATTAGAGGAATTACCCAACACACGATCTCGATCTAGGAGTTGTTGTACATGCCTTGTGTTGTTGGAGTAGTTACATAGTGGAAGATTTTTTTTTGTTGTTTATGGACCAGAATAGCCTCATTTATATTTTTACATATCATGAAGTGATCCTTAGGTAGTGAAATATGGTCAATATATATAGTAATTTGATTTCGATATAACCTATATGAGCATGAAGGGAAATATTTTCACTGATACACTAACTAGGAGGACTTGAACATAGAGAGTTCAGGAGACCAGTAGTGATTGGGAGATTATGGATATGTTTTCTGAGATGGAAATAATGGTTCAAAACCTTCATGGATAGTTTCTACTTTAATCGATATTAGTTAAATCTTCACTTCTAAAGAGAGAAAAGAAGCGGTAGTTTTCATATGTTGAAGGCTTGTTCGTATGAGAGAGTATTTAAATTGAGGACCGTCCTTCATATTGAACTACTGATGGTGAATACATCCCACGTATAAATGAACATATATAGTTTCCTAGAAATATAGGAGAGGAGATGATGCAGGATTCATATGCTTCTCAGTGGGAGGTTCATTCTAGAATCTTCATGATGTATCGTGATATGCACCGACAGTATTGGTGGCCAAGGATGAAATAGGATATAACCAGATTTATCACTAGGTATTCCACCCATCAGTAGGTAATGGAAGAGAAGTGGTGACTTGATAGACTTTTACAACTATAACTAGTTTTAAAATGAGAATTGGAACATGTTTCTATGATTTTTTTTGTCAAATTACCATGGTCCCCTTGAGGTAGAGACATTTTTTGTTTAGTCATGTATTGAAAAAATAATGTAGTCCACTTCCTTCCTATCCTGGGTAGTTTCTTAGTTGACGAGTTGGGATGTTTGTATGTTTGTGAGATCATATGGATTCATTCATCCATCCAAATTAACTTTTTAATTTTCAAACACTTTTAGGGTGGATGTGAGATCCATAAAAAAACAAAGTCAAGCATCTAATGTTACAATGGACTTATCAAAGTCAAGTCTACGATGATTTGATTCACTTTCCCTATGCAATTTCTAGGGTAGGGAATTTACCTGGAAGTTGGGATCTTCCCCTAAGTATTCATCCCCGTGAATTTCTAGATACTCCCAAGCCTACACATATTCTACTTTGCCGATCTTCTCCATGTTGAAACATCTAATCAGAATTTGGTCCTCATTGCCAATCCAATCAGCTTGCTCTTCAGAAACTTCCACTTGGATAAATATTCCCATCATTTGATCAATATCTTCCATCGATGCCTTAATCACTAGAACATCCTCCTTCATGTCTTCACTAGAGTGCATGAGGAGTTCTAGATGGGAATCAAACTCCACCTCCTTCAGAATATACTAGTCATCAGACCCTATTTCACATTGCTGACCTGATAATAGAGTATCCTCTCTTCTCTACATCATCATCTCAGGGTTCAGTGGCCCCTGATGTGGATAAAACTCCTTTGGGTCTCCATCTTCTTGGGCTTGGGTAGCTAGGACATCATCCTGTTGAGTCTCCTCTCTTGATCCTTGCTAGCTCTCATAATCCTTGTGTTTTCCATATTTTTTGGCCAACCGAGTCTCCATCAATTTAGGAAGATAAGAATAGTCTTTCTAGCCCTTAGATTCCAACATCGTGGAAACAATACAACTTCCCGGATCCCAATTTTCATCATTAACATTCTTCTTCATTTGGTTGTGCATACCTTTACCAGCCCTTCCCAATCTGATATCATCTGCAGGTTGTCCCTCTCCATCTGTTTTGGCCTCAGAGAGATAGTTGGAATTGCCTTAGGCTCTCCCTAATTGCTTAAATTTTCAAATCTATTATTTAAGTTGAACCTAGAAAAAATACTTCATGGGTTGGCCCCCTGACTAGACGTCAGAGACCTGTCTACCTCATGTGTAGGCTCCTGCCACTGATGTACATCATTGTGCTTTCCCTTTAAAGAGGATCGAGCCCCCCATGTCAGAGGTGTTTCTATCTCAAGATCGTATCACCATGGCATATGAACATGGTTAAATTCCATATACTCCCTTTGAGGATGGTTCAACAGCTCCCCTATAGACCCCCCGAGTCCTAAGAGTGATCCTTGGTCACTGTCACACTGGCATGGGGATCCCCATATAACAACGTACAGATCGGGGGGCTTGCCAAATCTCTGCGCAGTCAGTTAAAGACCTCTGATACACTGGGTTCGGGACGAGAACTCCCAGCCGGTTTGTGTTCCATTTCTTCATCCATACTCACAGATGCCTCAGCCTTGATAGAACCCTACCCGGAGCCAACACAACCAGCACATAACCCTTCTCAATCCCTAAAACAAAGAGAACCATCCACTCCAGGAGGACCACCCTGGACACCGTCCACCTTGACATCCAGAGTGACTCCCTCTTGTCTCACCCGTCGCTTGCAGATCACCTCACTGTGCCCAAGCAGCTTGAACATGGAACAGTAATCGCACCAAGATTCAAAAATGATGTTTTTCTTGTAAAGAAACTCCTCTACCACTGCAATCTAGAAGGCCTCAACCGGGGGCTTTGAAACATCCACCTTGACAGACACCTGAGGAGAGATCGGATGAAATACCGCACAAGTCCTAGAATTGGTAAAAAGGAATCTCCCAACCAGATTTCCGAGTAGACAAAGAATCGAGGGGCTTTGAAATGGAAGAGGAAGATATGGAAAACTTACCGAGATCGTCAGATTCGAAGGGTCCAAGTGCATGTGGAAATAATAATACCATTTAAAGAGGAGAAAATGAGCATCGTCCAAAGATCAGGGCATGCTCAACCAGGTGAGAATCAGGTCCTCTTTAGAACTGAAATGAATCATAAAACTCTGGGAATCAAGAAGGATGACAGTAGCATACACTTGCAAGCCCCATTTTTCAAAAATGAAATGGTCGAATAAATCCACTGACGAGCGACGACGCTTGAAACGCACTATTAGGGTCAGATCTAGCAAGGAAAAAAGCTTCCGTGAATTCCAGATTAAATTTCAGAAGAAGCGGAAATCCCTTGAAGCTTTCAGGGTGTTTCGGGCAGACTATTATCTGAGGGAAGGAAGGGATACAGTCACGATTAGAGATTGGAATGAAAGGTGGAGCTTGAGTATCAAGGAGATGCGGCAAGGGACCCTCCCCCTCCGAGAGGGGTGGGGCCGAAAAAGGGTTCATCGCCTCCTAGGGCATGGTTGCCCGAGGGAGAAGCTCCGAGACGCGAGGATATAGGGATTATTATTTCGCATCGAGGTTTTACCAGGTGTTATAGAGGGATACAAGTACATATGTACTTATAAGATAAACATTCCACCCTCAAATTTTTGAATAGTTGGAACAGAATATACGGGTGTTAGATGACATTTTTCGAGCAATAATTCTTGATTTAAATAGTTCTTGGGAGAATAATATTCCTATAATCATGTTCTAATATAATAATATATTTCATGTGATGATTTATATGGCTCCTTATGAGCCCTATATGGTAGGCCAAACCATAAAACAACTATGATAGTTAGTAGTAGGTGATAAAGTACTAATAGATCTTCATCTTGATTAGTTGAATTTTAATATGGTTCATCATATTAGAAATTGGATGTCTACTACTCATTATACATAGAGAACTTATTTCGATCACCATTAATACACTATATATATTGAGGTACGGGATTGTGTTTTTTATGAGTATCACCTAGACTATAAAATTGATGGATATAGAGGTAATCAATTTTTTTCTATGATTTTTCAAGCCTTTTGAGATATTAGAAAGATTTAAAGTGTAGACAATCTATTTTTATTACCATATAGGTATAATTTGATGCACAATGTCTTCCAAATTTCTTTGATTTTACATTATCATGCTGAAAAGTCTCATACTTTTGATCATGAGGATAATGAGCTAAATGATGACACTTCTTTTGAGGAGTATCCTATATGAATCAATGACTAGAGTGTGGAGGATGAATGAGGATGGGTTTTTTCCTTAGCATGGATTATATTGAATCATAAATAGGTATAATATGAGACATGGGAGTGGGAGTATGACATTTATTCTCAATGGAAAAATTTATTTTCAGACAGTGTCTCACCACCCTTAGAAGGTAAATTGAGGGACTTTTTACATTAAGGGGGGAAGACTGTAAGATCATGAATCATTCTTGAGGTATTTTATCTATTAAATTTCAACCAAAGTCTTTATTTTAGATCTAATATGGGCGCCTAATGAATTTGTGGTTATTTAAGGGGTTTTTAGGTTTTTTGAAGCTCAGATCCCAGGCCGGTGGGGAAAAAGATTGATCCATGTAGTGAATTGAAATAGTTATTTCTCGTCCTCATAGTTTTCCTAACATGTCAGGGATGAAAATAGGTTCCAAGAATAGAGCATGAGTTACCCAATCCATGTGTCCAAGGTCACATGCCCCTACAAGTATCTCAAAAAATGCAGCAGATGGTGAAACATGGCATGTGCATGGTTAGTCAAACATTGTGAATGAAACCATGTGGGGTCACTCATTAGGCAGCGAGACATGATCAATTGGTGTACTTTGTTTCCAGCCATGCAGATAAACCTTACACCCCATATTTTTTTTGTGAAAGATTAAAAAACATCCCTTAATGGAATATATTATTCCCCTCTTCCTCATTTTCTCATTCCAATTCCCATTAAGCTCCCTTTCTTCACAATTGAGCTTTGATGTTCCCCATGTCATAGATTTTGATCTCGTTCCTTCATCACAACTCTGATTTTTCCATCTTTTATCTTGTAGGATGTGTACTAATAAGATATTAATTCATATTATGCTGTTCTCAGCTAGTATTTATCATGATGGAGTTATCGAGGTGCGAGATCATATGCCCTATTTTTATTATGTTTATATGTTATTCCATTTTATATCAATTCAGGGAAAATGAAGGAATGATATTGGTTGACCAGAGTACTACAAGCATGATATAGGTGTTTTAGTAGATATCCCATAAGTTTTTTTTATAATATCTTTCATTTCCCTGTACACTATATTCTCTGTCCATTTAGTTTAATTATACATACATCTGTTTTATATAATTGACTTTCACATAATTGATTTACTCATCCCTTATTCAGTTTGTGGTAGGTCCCATTATCTGTATCCAAACTTCTAGGAATGACCTCTATATGCCTAATTGGATAACAAGGACTTATTGACAAAAATCTATTGGTGTCTTTCGATTTAATTTTAAATCATGATATCATATTGATAGTTGATTAATGTACTAGATTAGCATGACCAACTCTGTTAAAATTTTTAATGAAAGGAATTGAATGTGAGTGGTATGACCATGTCATGTATTTAAATGAAATAGTTGAAATTTCCTTGTAAAAATTTCATATTAACAAGTGATGAATTACGTATTCGCTCATATAGAAGCCAATGATTACTTATCATTATTGATTTATGGGCATGACAACCATTTTTAATTATAGTAATCGGCACAGTGACCGTTATGCATGATATATAAATGGTAATGGTGTTATTTATGTTGTTTATATATCCGAGATTAGCGATGCTTTAAAAATGCGATATGGACATTGTGTCCATATAATTGATATGGGAATGGAATCTATAATATATTTGATACATGCATGTCATCCCAATATATGATTCTGGAAGGGCGTCCCTTCTATATCAAATATAGGCATGACTTCCCTTACTGCGATACTGGTCATGACGTCCCTATTTTGTGATACTAGGCATGGAATCCCTACTACTATATTATTGGGCATGACATCCATATTCCATGATACCATGCATGACACCCCCATATACTTATGTTACTAGGCATTACAACCCTTTCTGTGATAATGGGCATGGATACCCCTATAATATTGTGATACTAGGCATGAAATCCCATATACTACTATGATGTTGGGCATAGAATCCCATAATCTTATGATATTCAGAATTGCATCCCATGATACTTGTTTAGAGATATTCTTGAATCGACCAAAGTTGGTAGTGTCTTCCAAGATTTCCTTCATAAACTATAGACTACCACTACTTTTCATTATTACATCTATAAACATTAATAATATTTAAAATGACTTGATATTTATTGACATCATTGGTGGTGGCCTACTAACTCTATATCACACCCTACCCGGGACACCGATGGTACCCAGTCAGACTACATGATTACATATTTAGAAAAGGGGAAATGTCCACCTATGGATGCATGATTTCTTGCCTCACATCAGATGAGGGATTTGTAGTAGATGATAGGGATGTGTCTTGGGATGTTTTGATAGATTTCAGCCCTTTTTACCATTTTTATATCATATACTTTGTTGACTGCCTTCAACCATGTATACACATTTTTCCTATTTTATAGATACATGACATAATCATCCATTATAAATTGTCTAGTTCTATACTTTTGATTGTTATTTATTTCGTGTATGTTTATTCTTTATCCACATATCTTTTCTATTACTGATATTATTCCACTATTTATATATATATATTTAAACTATGATACTCTGAACAGATAGAATAGTCTCCCATAAAATACACCCTAGGTCTATGCTTCTAGTTGGAATCCTCCGATAGATAGGGATGTGTGCCTGAGGAAATGTGTCCCACCAATTCGGGGCACCTCTGGGTGGAATGTGGAGCAGGACATCACATATAGGTTATTCAAAAATGTATATAGTAATTAGAATACATTTAATTCAACACTATAAATGATGTATAATATATCCATAAAATAGATGATGATAAATTCAACTGAATTGAAGTTATTATATTAAATACTAATATTTAGGGAGACAAAGAGGAAAATCAAAGTGATGGGTTTAAAATTAATTCCCCATAATCTTTTTGTAATTTTTTTAAAAAATAATGTTATAAATCACTTACAAATATGTTTTAATTAAATTTAAAGGAAAATATTACAAAATTAATTTTAAAATAACTTATAAAAATTGAATCCTAAAAATAATATTTTATTAAGTAATAAAATTTAATGTAGATGATAAAAATTTACAAAAGTGGAATAAAATGCCTTCCCAAAATGTTTAGTAATTTTTTTTCCTTTTTTGAAATATTTATATAATAATTGGAATGCATATTAATTTTTCAAACCATTAAAAAATTTAAAGTTAGGTAAATAATTATGAATGGCCATGAAAGTTTGAAAATATATACATGTAGAAAATGTTTATAAGATATTCTTCTTACATTTATTTAAAGAATGTAATAAAATGACTTGTAATGAAAATATTTCAAGGATTCCATTTCGACATTTGAATAAAAAATCATAGATGAAAAAAATATGAAATTAGAAATCATTTAATTTAATCAAATAAAGATTTAATGATAAAAAAGAATATACATATGATGGAAAATGGATCCTAAAAAAGGAGAAATACGATTATTTATTTCATATATAAAATTCATTCAGTCTTTTTGAGTACCAAAGTGAGGAAAAAAAAGAAAAATACTTGAAAACCACCTAAATAATTATAATAGAATAAAATATATGTGTTTTATGAGATAAATAATTTATAATTTTCTCAATGGATATACAAGAATAAAAAATTCCAATTAAATGTGAGATTAAAACATAAACCCTAATGACCTTGCTAATTTTTGAATCAAAATTCATTAATACATAGAAAATTATTTGGTTTATAAAATTTAATGAAATAGTTGTAGGATCGAAATAATGATGTAGATGCTCAATATACAAGAGGGGGGGTGAATTGAATACTTTAAAAATTCCTTTGGAACCTTTAATGTTAGTTACGATTAACTATGTTTTCCTTAAGCAAAGGAAAGGGATAAGTTTTACAAAGTTAAACTAAGCAAATTCACAACACCTCTAACACTGAATGCAAACTTGGAATGAGATTCCGAAAGTGGGTTCTGGAAATATGGTACCAGAAATTGAAACATAACAAAAGTTACAATATGAGATTCTACCTTAAAGCGTATAGAATCTAAATGAATCAGAGTAAGTAAGGAAGTATAAGAAAGTTATACATTCCTTAAGATACAAAATGAAGAGGAAATAAAACAAGTAGTTAAACTACAAGTAACAAGATATAAGTCTTTTAACCCAAAGAGAAGGGTATCCACAACCATGGATAAGGGTCCCTTGATTTATACTTTCAAGAAAGTATGTCTTACCCACACCAGGGTAAGCCCTCGATATGAAGATTGGAGTCTCTGTCTTGTTATCCCTGCAAGCCCTCAACTTCAAGGTAGTTGGCGACCTCTGTCTTCCTCAGCAAGGAAGCCCTCAAACTTCAAGGTAGTCGGCACCTCTGTCTTCCTATCCCTAGAAGTCCTCAAATGTAATCACCAACATTCGGAGTCGCATGAAGCATTGAGAGTTAATAAGAGCCTCTCTCTCTAGAAATCACTTCAAGCATGTAATCACATGAGTCGAAGATCAGTCAACCTTTCAGCACTTGCAACCACCCCGAGCTCTTTCAAATGAGCTCTTATTTATAGGTAAGGTCGGCTCCTTCCCCAACGGTCATATTTTCCTTAAAGATCGGAGGGACCTGTACACATGTCACTTAGACAACGGTTAGTTTATAACAAAATAGACGACATCGTTTTATAACAAAACAAGTGAAATAGAAGGCACGACATCGTTTTAATTTTAACTCAAAAGTTCGGAATGAATGCTTCGGAGTGAAGATTCGTAGTGTAATGGAAATAATAAAGAGTAGACAGATTATAGAAATGTAAGCAGAATAAAAGTTCGAAGTCTAACCAAAATATTTTTCGGAGTCTGAATTAATTCAAAGTGTATAAAACAGAGATAATCAGATTCTGTTTGATAGGAGAATTTGGAATGAGAATTCGGAATGAGAATTCATCATTGTAATTCGTAATGAGAATTCGTCATCAGAATTCATAATGAGAATTCGTCATCAGAATTCGTAATGAGAATTCGTCATCAGAATTCGTAATGAGAATTCATCATTGGAATTCGTAATGAGAATCCTTCATTGGAATTCGTAATGAGAATTCTTCATTAGAATTCATAATGAGAATTCGTCATCAGAATTCGTAATGAGAATTTATCATCAGAATTCGTAATGAGAATTCTTCATCATAATTCATAATGAGAATTCTTCATTGGAATTCGTAATGAGAATCCTTCATTGGAATTCGTAATGAGAATTCTTTTTCAGAATTCGTAATGAGAATTAATCATTAAAATTCGTATTGAGAATTTGTTATCGAACTTCATAAGAATTCATATCCTGAATCTGGAATAGAACTTAGTCAGAGTTCATATTCGGAATTCGGAATGAAACTTCCTTATAGTTCTTATCCAGAATCCGAATCATAAAATAGAATGCTTCATATCAAAGTTTCAACGATTCTGAGAAAATAGAAATGAATCCGAATCTCATACTTAATAAAAATATGGATGAAAATAAGATAAAGATAATTTTTTCTTATAAAAGAGATTTTCCTTAAGAAAGCAATTTTCCTCATAAAAGCAATTTTCCTTAAGAAATAAATTTTCCTTATAAAAGCAATTTTCCTAAAAATAAGGTGTTTGTGATTTTCAAAATAAGAAGGAATGGAAAAGTCATAAGGAAAACCTTACTGAATCAACAATAGTTAACATATTTTGTGAAAATATATTAATGGGAATGTATGTACACCATATAAAATATATCATTGCATGAAAAATAAAACATGTCGGAAGAAGTCAATATTGAAACCAATAACCCTGATGATACTTTTTGAGTTTCCAAATTTTGATTAATCTTATGTACATTGGTGAAGATAATGTTGGTAACACAAGAAGATTATAGATTTTAGAATATATGTGCATATATTTATTTTTATAGATTTTATAAAGGAGACCTACCTCATTTATGCCGTTGGAAGGGTTAGATTAGGTTACTTTTTATAGGAAAAAATTCAGTGGTGTTTTTGAAAATTCTTATGGTCAAGAATGAAATTTTAAATTTTCTAATAGATCATAAATGAAGAAGATATGATGTTATAGAAAATTATATATCCCTAATGGACTCATGATTTTATTTTATTAATTTTAAGTGACTCATTGATTTTTTTAATTTAAATATAATTTAAAGTCCTTTTTTGTTTACTATTATACATTGAAATTAAATTTATCTAGATAGAAAAAGAATTAAAATTGTAAAATTTAAATAATTATATAAATATCACACAAATTTCCCAAAACATTACAAGATATTAATTTATCTAAATACTATCACTTTAAATATTTTAAATATATCTTCTTTGAACTTTTTATGCCTACTGAGGCACTACATCAATGCGGTATAGGAATTTTAAATATTTATCGTATTATATATAAATAAAGTCAAATTAATAAAAAAATAATAATTTAGTAATGAATAAAATATTTATATATACTCATTCATAATGTATATTTACTGTCATGTTTTTCATGACAATATATTTAATACATTTTTTTGACTTTTCTCATCTTACACAAGTAATGAAATGCATTTTGGGTAATAACATTGACATATAATACCAAAATAAATTTAGAGAAATTAATTTCATTTATTAGTAATTATATTTATCTAAAAAATGTGTGGAAAGACTTATCCATTCCAAATCATATCACTAAGCTGTCAATCCCGACTTTTATAAGTGATATGGGCTGAATTTTCTATATGTTAAATTATAAATATAAAATTAAAGTCATTATCACAGAAATTAATTCTAAATTTTATAAAAAATTATATAAAATATACGTGAATTACATAACATCCTCATACACTCATTTTAACAATATTATTTTTGAAATTTTAAAACATTGACCCTTGATATAATATTATTTAATGAATTTTATCCTTTACCCAAGTGACTAACATTTATTAAGGTAACTTTTTTATATAAAAAAGGTGAAATTGAAATTATTATATAATTTGAACCTTATAATTACATATATTAAATTTTTTCAATATTAAAATCCCACAAGTTGAAAACATCTATGACACCCTAAAATTTTAAAATATGAACACCATATTTGATAGCGTGTATGAAATGCATAACCAAGCATAAAAATGAATATATCATTCCATGAATTTATGAAATATTTAATATTTTAAATAAATTAAATATATTATATATATTTCAATGTACTCAATGCTGATTTGTCTTTTATTACACACAACAATGACTTTCTTCGATGTCTTACGTTACACGCAAGACCGAGTTTTACATATTACATTTAATATTATTATTTAAAATGAAAATTATCTCCAAACCATTAATTTGGTGGTTATAAATAGGATTAAGTAAAATATGATATTACATGGTTGAATTTATTTGTTACTAATTAATTAGAAATAAATATAAAAATAAATTTAGTTTGAAGGAATATTTTTTTGTAAAAAACTATTTTTTCTTCCCAAAATGTGATTTATCATAATGAATTATATTAATTAATATTAACAGATTATATTAATGAAATTTATATATTATATATTAAATAAAATATTTTTTCATTTATACAATTTATGTTTTCAGTAGAATATAATAATAAATAATATTGTATGTATAACAACATGTATTTTCCTAAAGGCAATTTTTTAACCTTTCATTTGCCCAATTTTTTAAAAGAATAAAATTAGAATATTTTATATATTTTAGCTAAAAAAATAAATTTAAATTTTAAATAATAATTTCAAAATTATCTTAGGTTGATTTATTGTTATTTTTCCGAGAAGCATTATTTTTTGGTGAATTGTAAAAAATATTGAATTTTAATTGAAAACTGACATATCATATATATAATTTATAATGGTAAATTATATTTTTAATTGTATTTAAAGTCAAAATAGGTCAGTTATATATCTAATAATCCAATTTTGTTCATTGTAATAATTATCATTTTTAGATTATTTTTAAAAACATTGTAAACATTTGAACATTTTCACTTTAATGACCCGCTTTCACACCACGTCTACGGGATTAATTTTAAAATAAATTATTCCTCCTATATGAGTTGAATTTGGAATGATGGATTAAATATTTTGATTCAAAAAAATTTCTAATTTCTAATAAGGTCAACTATTTTTTTTCCAAAATTAATATTTAAAAGAGTTAAAATTAAATATAGTGATTAAGGTGAAAATGAGTTTACTTAGTGTATAAACATGGAATACAAGGTATAAGAATGACCCAACACTTGGCCAAAACCCATGGGATATACATATTTCAACCTTAAGCTTCTCGGATATTTTTTTCCATTATTTAATCCCTTTAATGTAAAAACGTGGCTACACCTAACTTCTGTTAATTTCATTTATTAGTAATCATATTTTTCTAAAAAATTTGTGGAAAGACTTATCCATTACAAATCATATCACTAAGCTGTCAATCCTAACTTTTATAAGTGATATGGGTTGAATTATATATTTATTAAATTATTAATATAAAATTAAAGTCATTATCAAATAAATTAAGTCTAAATTTAATAAACAATTATATAAAATATAAGCGAATTACATAACATCCTAATAAACTCATTTTAACATTATTATTTTTGATATTTTAAAACATTGACCCTTGATATAATATTTTTTATGAATTTTATCCTTTACCCAAGTGACTAACATTTATTAACATAACTTTTTTATATAAAAAAGTGAAATTGAAATTATTATCTAATTTGATCGTTATAATTGCATATATTAAATTTTTTCAATATTAAAATTCCACAAGTTGTAAACATCGATAAGACCCTGAAATTTTAAAATATGAACACCATCTTCGATAGCGTGTATGAAAAAAATTTCCAAGCATAAAAAGGAATATATCATTCCATGAATTTATGAAATATTTTATATTTTAAATAAATTAAATATATTATATATATTTCTATGTACTCAATGCTGATTTATCTTTTATTACACACAACAATGACTTTCTTCGATGCCTTACGTTACACGCAAGACCAAGTTTTACACAATACATTAAATATTATTATTTAAAAAGAAAATTATCTCCTAACCATTAAATTGGTGGTTATAAATAGGATTAATTAAAATATGAAATTATGTGGTCAAATTTATTGGTTACTAATTATTTATAAATAAATATAAAAACTAATTTAGTATAAAAGAAATGTTTTTGTAAAAAACTAATTTTTCTTCTCAAAATGTGATTTATCATAATAAATTATATTAATTAATATTAACAGATTATATTAATGAAATTTATATATTATATATTAAATAAAATAGTTTTACATTCATACAATTGATTTTTTCAGTAGAATATAATAATAAATAATGTGATATGCATAAGAACATGTATTTTCCTAAAGGAAATTTTTTAACCTTTAATTTGCCCAATTGTTTTAAGAATAAAATTTGAAAATTTTACAAATTTTATCTAAAAAAATAAATTTAATTTTTAAATTATAATTTCAAAATTATCTTAGGTTTATTTATTTTAATTTTTCCGAGAAGCATTATTTTTTTGGTGAATTGTGAAAAATATTGAATTTTAATTGAAAACTGACATAACGTATATATAATTTATAATGTTAAATAATATTTTTAATTTTATTTAAAGTCAAAATAGGTCAGTTATATATCTAATAAACCAATTTTGTTTATTGTAATAATTTTCATATATAAATTTTATTTAAAAACATTGGAAACATTTGAACATTTTCACTTTAATGACCCACTTTCACACCACGTCTGCCAGATTAATTTTAAAATAAATTATTCCACCTATATGAGTAGAATTTGGAATGATGGATTCTATATTTTGATTCGAAAACATTTAAAATTTCTAATAAGGTCAAATATTGTTTTTCCAAAATTATTAGTGAAAAGAGTTAAAATTAATTATAGTGATTAAGGTGAAAATGAGTTTACTTAGTGAATAAACATGGAATACTAGGTATAAAAATGACACAATAGTTGGCCAAACCCCATTGGATATACCTATTTCAAACTTAACCTTCTTGGATATATTGTTTTCCATTATTTAATCCCTTTAATGTAAAAACGTGGCTACACCTAACTTCTTTTAAAACACGGCCACCTCATGAACATTTTCATTAATTTTGTTCATTACCACCATTAAATGATAGGAATAATGATGGATTTATATTTTATATAAAATATAAAATATATTTAATATTTAATTAGTCTTAATTAATTATTATATTAAACATTACACCATGCTTTAAATTTTGTGGGAATATGATAACATCGTTCGTGTGTATGGGGGACTACCGCCTCGTGAAGTTATGTGATTCATTCACACTATACATGGAATGTATCGAGGATGAATTTAATAAACATATGTGATAATTATTAGATAAAAACTATACACTTAATATAATATAAATATAATATACATTCCTTTTTTTAATATGCCAAGAAAATATAACCAACTCTAATGAAAACGTATGTCCTATTGCCTCCATGAACAGTGTACTTAATTTTATATCATCAAAATTTATAGATTAATCTAAATAAATTTATAATTAATATATATTATATTTAAATCATGGTTTCCATTATTGATATTCATAAGTCATGATTAATGTAATAGGAATAAAAAATTACAAGTTAAAACTTTCTCTAAAAACAAAACTGTTATTTCAAAAAATAATGAAAATAATAAATGACTGTTAACCCACTGTTGATAAGATTTTATAACAGAATCATATATGATATCATAAATATTAATATGGTTCTTAAAAAATTTATTAACATTTTTAAAACCACTATAATTATTTTTAGAGGGAATTCATCTACAAAGAAGCACAAAGTGTTGGACTTCTTAACTTAATTTCCACTCATTTAGTAAAAATCCAACATTGTTAATTAGTTCATGAAAAGATTATGTGATTCCTGAATTTTATTATCATAATTTGTAATTAAACATGATTTATTTTGGATATAAAATGGATACAAATAATCGATTCACTTATTAACTCTATATTCTACATTATAATCATTTTAAGGGATTATTTCACAATCTAGTTCTAATCATGACTGTTCATCCTTGAATTCTAGTTGAGTAAATTACATGACCATTTCCATATAAAGACATAAATTTCCTTGTATAATGATTATTAATGAACTCTTTCATGTAATATTACAATTTTTATAATCTTTGGTACTTAAAATTATTTATATAATTTTTTAAAGAAAACTCAACAAAATTCATCTCTTCAGTCAGAAACCTATTCTATTCCAAAACCTTGTTTTCAAAATATGTTTTAAAAAATGTTTCAACCTTCCAAAAATGATTTAATAAATAAAATATCTCCCACTTTTACAGTTTAAATTTTTTTCAAAGGAAATTTAGGTATTTTTTAAAACAATGTCTTTTTGAATTTTAAGTAAAATGTGAAAGAAAACACTATTTTAACTTATACGGAATGAAGAGAATTTATAGCCTCCATGAAAAATTAAATTGTTAAATGATTCATTTATAAATTTCAATGATTATATTTTATGAAAATTATTTTGAAAATGTTTTGTGAACTTTAAGTGTTTTTAAAAGTTATTTTAAATAAATAGGATTTAAAAACGTTTTTAAAAATGAAAAGGATATTATTCTCAAAAAGGTATCTAAATATAATTTTATTCTATTAATCAATGAAAAAAAACATTATTATAAATCTAATGGGTATATATTCTATTGTTACCATCCTTATTCTTCCTCAAGGTAGTTTATGATCATTTTGACCCAGGAAAGTATTGACATTCACTTCAAGGATTCATTTTTGTAGTAAGTAGATTTAACTTAAATTATTCGACTTCTGGTGGACATTAAATTTCACCAAAATGTCCTTATCATTTATCATGGATGTGTTAATTTCCAAAAATTTATAACATTTTTACATTCATTATTTAATTTTACAATTATTATATTTACTGGGGAAATATGGATAAATATGTATCCTTTACTAAATACAAATATTTTATAAGGAATATTGTTATGACATAAATTGATTATTTGATATATGATTAATTATTTTGATAGGTATTTCATGGGTTGGGGACTATTTAATATAATTTCCTTGATGCATTGGTAGTCTCATGAGGCAAAATCTGATTTACAGACCCCTTGTATTTTTAACAAATATTTTTAAAACATTCTTGTGAAAGTTATAGAATGTATTGTGTCTTTAACAATCTTGTGAAATGTATTCATGGTAAAGGTAACATAAACCTAAAAAACATAGATTCCAATAATTATTCATTTACTTCATTCAAGATTCAATTATTATTAATCTTGGTATTTTCACTATGAAAAAAATATATAGATGCATTTAATTTTTAGTTTATTGATTAAATTTAATGTGTTTTATGTTATTACCCTTTTGATATTTATTATTACTTATCTAGTTATTTAAATATAATTTTTGATAAGATATTCACCTTCTCATGTTGATTATGCATATTGATTCATTATTTATACAACATTATTTAACCCTTACGGATAATTTTAGCTCTCCCTTATTTTATTTCCATTCAGATGGATTCCATGAAGTGTAAAATGTTTTATATTCAAGGATATTGTAGATGAGAAAATTCTATTATCTAAAAAAACTTTGTTGTAATTTTTATATTCAAATGTAATATGGGAATCATGTATGTTTCTAGTTTATGAAGACTATTAAACTAATCAGTCCTTTTGGATATGGTTCCTTGTATCCTATAAAAATGTAATGGTAGCAGGAAACATCTCCAGGCGTAGTAGGGTCTTATCACTACAATTATAATCAAAGGAATTTTATTAGAGACCATGAGAACTATATTTAAGAAAACATAGAATGGGGAACATAACCCTATTATAGACATTGAGGATACGTATAGAAGAACATCCTGATGTTTTGGGATTTTATTTTATTATTCAAAATAATATGATATAATATAGTATATTAAATTATTTATAAGAGAAACATAGTATAATTAATGGGATCCAAATAAATGCACATACTCCAATGGGTCAGAATGATCATTTTTAATGGTTTTAAGACAATATTTAGAAAATATGTATTCTCTTAAACATTATCATCATATAAGGATATAATATCACGTTATTAAAAGAAATAAATATAATTCTCCACATATTATTTATTTAGAGGGAATATATATAATAATAAGATGATAATTAAAATAAAGATAAAGGGAAGAAGTGAAAGAAGGATTTTTCTTCATGTGATAATTGTGGAAGTAAAAAAATGGTATAGCCTAATAGGAAAAGGAGTTCAATGCATTTTGGGATAAAAAGGTAACCATGCTCAGGATTTTAATGTCAATAAATAATTTTCCAATTTTCAATTATTCAACTGTAAGGATATGGGCGCTATAAAAATAAATTCGACTTGTTTAAAATGAACACACATCAAAAGAAGTTATGAATCATGGTAAATCGTATCATCATAACACAAATGAAGAGTAATTATTAATGTTATTTTGTTTTGATTCAAGAATTATTATATTTGGGTATTTTATCAACAATATCTTGGTTATTTGAATTATAAAATATATATGGATTATACTGTAGTACTTTTTCTTCATGTATTTGAAAGCATGTGTTTAATTGTACTGATGACCAAGAAAATTGATTTAGTGGAATGATGAAATTCTTAGAGAGCACATGATGGATGGATTAATAACCCATAATATAGTCCTAATTTTGAGAAAATGATGTTGGTGTAAAGAGATGTCTGATATTGATATTGTAAATTAGATATTACTGACTATGTTAGAACTGATTAAACATTTATTAGCAAAAAGGCAATACAATCATTGATGGAGTCTCAAACATTTTCTAATTTAAATAATATGGACAATAATTTATGTATTATTTAATTAATAATGAATCATTTATCTTTTTATTTAGGTTTTATGGTAATTCAAGTTATTACCATGTTTTAAGAGTATACAAAATGAAGGTATTCACATATTTGGTAGGTGGCGATTAAGAGATGAATTATTTTTTTGGGGAATATAATGCTTATTTAGTAACCTTCTATCTAAATTTGTTAAAAAATATTTTGTATGAGATTTAAGTTTTAATATTTTCGGAATAGATTAAGTTAAATTTTAGTATTTATTGGAAAAATGTTACCTATAATTTTTGTTTTATTAGAGACATGAGGAATATATTGTTACTCATTTATGGATCATATGATCTATATCATCACTCTCCACTACTGGTATTCTACTTAAAAACATAGTTAAGTATTATGATAGATGACTTTAATACTTCATTTTATCACCAATTAAGAAGATATTTTACTAAAACGTTTTTATGTGGGTTTCAAGAAACATATTTTAAAATTTCAAACCCCTGACTTCAAAGATCGAGTTTAAATTATGAGGAAAAAACTTATTTTTGGTGGAGAAAATGTTACAAACAAAAATATTAAAAATTTTACATTAAATTTAATAACATATATGAAACATTTCACCAAGAATAAAAAGGATTATAATTTCCCAATACATTAAAATATATTTACTATTTTAAAAACATTTAATATATTCTATAGCTTGGAATCCACTCAATAATGAGTTATCTTGTATTATATTCAATAATTCCTTTATTCAATGAATTACGTTACATGAAATAGCAATTCTTTTTATGAATACTATAAATATTATAATTTAAAATGGAAATTACCACCAATCCATTAAATTGATGTTTATAAATAGGATTTAAAAAATTATAAAATATATGGTTCAATTAACTTGGTATCAATTAATTAGTATTGAATATAAATAACTAATAGAGTGTAAGATAATTTTTTTATAAAAATAATTATGTAGCAAATTAATTTTATCTTAATAATTGAAAACATATACTAATATAATTTGGTTTATTGGAACCATTTTCATATTGAATTTTTATATAAAAACATTGTAAAGTTTTGAACATTTTCACATTAAAACCCAACATTCTCACCATGTATATGAGATTAATTTTAAAATTAATTCCCATTATTCTTTTAAGTTTAATTTGGACAAATGGATTTTATATTTTTAATAACTATAATTTATAATTTTTAATAATTTAATCCTTATACTATACCCAAATTATTATTGAAAATAATAAAATTAATTATAGTGATTATGGTAAAAACAAGTATACTTAGAAATTAAACATAGAATATAAGTTTTAATAATGATCTAAAACTTATAAAAAACCAATTGGATAAATATATTTCTAACATAAAACTTCATTTATCTATTTACTTGCGTTAATGTATCCTTTTTTAGTTAAAAACATGGTTACACCTATCTTTTTGTTTCAAAAATGCCATGTATGTCCTCTCCCTCACTTGTAAAAGCTCTCCCACAATCTCTTATTCTTCAGACATTAAAACCACTTTGGTTCTGAAAATATATACCTATATCAATTTAAAACTTCCCTCACCTAATCTTATAATATTTATTTTTTAAAGTGCATACCTTTGAATTATTTCATGCACACATATGGATGATACTCGAAGAAGAGACAATGTTCTTCTAAAAGAGTTTTTATTTTATTTGTATATCTAAATACATAAATAAATATTATTAAATGATTATAAAAAATCTCAATAAATTCTATATAATTATATTTTTTTTATTTTAGAGGTTAGAAATACATCTTCCCACTCTTCAATCAAATGGGTTATGAAATCATCATTTGTGTGTACGATGAACTTCCACTTCATGAACCAATTCTGTTTTGTTTTTATATTACCAATCTTCATGGTTAGGAATAATGAGGTATTTAATATTTATATATGATATATATTATGTCACTATTCTCCTAGAATTATTATATTACATAGAAGTTCTTTATTTCAATTTTTGGAGTATGATAACATCGTTTGTGTGTATGAAAGACTACCACCTTACGAAGCGATGTGATTTGTTCACGTTTTACATGGAATGTATAAGGATGGTTTTCATAAAAAAAATTGATATATAATACATAATAATGATACTAGAACGATTATATATATATATAATTTAATTTCCTTGTTTTCAATACGCTGAGAAAATATAAACAACGTTCATGCGTACGTATGACCTACCATCTCTATGAACGGTTTATTTCATTTCCAATCATGAAATTCTATGGATTAATATGAATACATATATATTTAATATATATGATATTTAAATAATGTTTTAGATTTTTTTATTATTAAATCATGGTTAATTTAAACGGAATAAAAAACAACAAGTCAAAACCTACTCAAAAAATAAAGCAGTTATTACCCGAAACTAGGAAAATCATGAAATTATATTAAAATATAGTCGATAATATTTTATTAAAGAAATTATATGATATAATAAATATTTATATGGTTCTATAATAAGTTATTAACTTGTTTTAAACTAGTATAAATGACGTTAAAGGTCATTTAACCCAATGAAATCACAAGGTAGGAGATTTCTTAACACAATTTCCACTCACAAGGTGCAAAGTATACATTATTGATTATGCCATGATAAGATTACGTGTGTAATAAATTTTGATCATATTATACTGTATCTTTACTTTTTTATGTGTATTTATAGTCAATATAAAAAATTGTTTCATTTATCAATTCTCAATTCAATGTTATGACCATTTTAAGGGTTTATTTCACAATCTCATTCTAATCAAGATTGTTTATTCCTGAATATAATTTGATGGAAATTACTTAAACATTTCTTAACAAAAACATAAATTTTATTTTCCTTTAGTTAATAATTAATTTTTTCATGTAATAGTACTATTTTATCAATCTTTTGTACATAAAATCATTGATTAAATATTTTTAAGAATGCTCGAAATAATTTCTCCCTTTGGTCAAAAACATGTTTTATTTTCTTAGGAAGGTCGTACCTCAGTCAATGACCAAGGAAAATTTTGTTGAAAATAAAGGTTACAGAAGTTTTAATGATGGAAATTTATTAAAATATTTACTATAAAATGGGTGGAAATAACCTGTCAAGTTGTCCTTCCAGGTAATGTCCTGGTGGACACTATTTTTGGAAAGACCATCAGAAACCAAGTTAGCTTCACAAAAATCATGAGTGCCAATTTAGTTGATATCTTAAAGAGAAGCAAGGAAATTCATCCAATAAAATGTAAGCGACCAAGAAAGATGCACCATCCCCTTCCAAATAGCTTGGAAAATTGTGGTTGAATCACTTTCAATCCAAAGATTATTCCAACAATATTTTTGGCCATGTAAAATACATGTATTACCCCAATCATTTCTACTTCCAGAGATAAGGCTGTACCACCACCGGAAAAGAATCATCCATTACACCTACAGAGATAGTCTCTGAAAATGGAACCACATCTAACGGGTCTCGGGATTCCTTTCAAAGCACCATCAACATTCACTTTGATCCATCATGGATGTGAATTTTTCTAGAATACCTTAATAGTGCATCACTATTGTCTATAAGAACCAGAAATCCGATGTCGGGGATGGATCTAAAAGTCACCAATAGTGTTGTCACAATACGTTTTCTAAATTGAGGTATCCTATCAGATGACAATGAGAATATGTGTCTTACCTGCATTGATCCAGTATGAGAATTTATTTTAAGTAATATTATTTCTATCATTCAAGATAACATGTAGAATTTCAGAAACCGCTATCAGAAAAATATTCTTGATTTGTTGATGGGATTTAGAATTAACAAAACACTGAAATTGAGAGATTATAGAATCATGAAGTAACCTTCTGTAACAAAAAATGTCAAAAATGTAATTCCAAAGGGCTAAAACTGTAGAAAAATGATAGATATAAACGATTAGAATCATCTCTATGTTGGTTTCACAGGTTACATCTAGATCAAAGATAAATCCTAAATGATTGGTGGAATGCTTCAGTAGGAACCCTATTATAAGCAATATGCCCAATAATAGTGAGTCTTAAGGGCTTAATCCATGGTTTAATGAAATATTTCAACCAAAATAGGCTGGGATTAGAGTTTATGAAATTGATAAGGTAAAAGCTCTTTGAATCTAGAACACCATTATATATAGTTTCCCAAATGAGGAAATCCTTAGAGTAAGAGAATGGATAATTGTCAATAAAATGACTGATGATATTTGGGAGAGTGAGGTCATGATAATTAACACTTACCTAATAGTGGAGTTGATGTTTTTAGAAGGAGTAGTGGATGGACGTATAGAGATTAAAGGCACACCAGTCTAGTTATTAAGCCTTTATTTCTTAGAGGAATTAGTATTGACCATCCATATAGAGTTGTTCATAATGGTTTTGAATGATTGAATAACGGAAGACCAGATGGAAGAAGTAACATTGCTCAAATTTCTATTCTTAAGTTTAGAAATGAATATTTTTTTAAAAGAGATGTGGAATCATTGTTATTATGAATCAACCTCCTAGTCATCGTAGCTTGAAAGATACATTAAAAAGCATATTTTTTTATTCCAAGAGCACCCTTTTCCAAATTCTTATAACAGGTGATCCAAGGAATGTTCACAAACTTCCATTTAATCGTACTACCAGTCCAAACAAAATGTTTACAAAAATATTCCAACCATTTAAAAATGATTTGATATTGTAATTTTAATAGATTTTTTCTTTTTAAAAGGAATATTATTTCATTCTGAAAACATTTCCAATTATTATTTTACCTAAAGAGAGAAAGAAAAAAATATTTTAATGTTTATGAGATGAACATAATTGATAGCTACCATGACCAATGAAATGTATTAAATATTCCTTTATAAATTTCAATTATTATTTTCAAATAGAATGATTCTAATTTTTTTAAATGAAAAGTATATTATCCTCAATACGTTTTTAAATATATTTTTATCTAATTCATCAATGAAAACAACGATTTATTCTTACTCCAGTGGGTATATAGTATATCGATAACATCTTTATTCATCCTCTCGATGGTTTATGATTATTTTAACCAGGTTAAGTATTGAAATTTAATTCGTAGATTCATTTTTGTAGTAAATATTTTTGAAATAAATTATTAACCTTCCCATGGACATTAGATTTACCCTAAATGTCTACATCACATATCAGGGATATGTTTATTTCTTAAACTGTATACCATTTTACATATGGTGTTTACTTTGACTATCATTTGACTAAAGAGGTAAATATTTATAAATTAGCATCCTTTACTCAATAAATATATTTTAAAATGAACATTGTAATGAATTAAATTTATTATTTGATATATAAGGAATATTTTGGACATGTCTGACATGTGTTGGGGATGGTTTAAGTTAATACCCTCAATGCATTAGTAGTATCATGACATGAAATCTTCTAAAAAAACCTTACACATTTGTAACTAGTATGGTTTATACAATCTTGTGAAAGGTATTGATAGAAGTATATTTTAAACTATCCTGTTAATGGTATTGACTATAAAGGTATAATGTACCTATGATACCTTCCATCCAATTGTTATGAATTTCATACATTCATAATTAAGTTATTATTATCCAGGATATTTTCAGAATGAAAAATTATATAGATTTATCTAATTTATAGTTCATTTATTAAATGGAATTTGTTTTCATTAATTTACCTTTATATATTTATTATGCCTTATCTTGTTATTTAAATGACATGTGTGATTAGTTTTTCACCTTTCCATGTTAATTCTGCTTATTTAATCATTATAGCTTTCCTTGTATTTTACCCCCATTAAGAATTTGATGTCACACATATTTTTTTTCCTTTTCCTAGGATTCCATACAGATTACTATATTTGTTATTCAAATATATTCTAGAGGGAATAATGTTATTATCAAAAAAAAATATGTTGTAATTTGTGAATTCAAATAAAATTTGGGAAAAATGTATGTATCTAGTTTGCAGAGACTATTAAAATGATCGGTCCTTTGGGATTAATTTACTTGTGTTATATGCCAATGTAATTATATAAGGCACCCGATATGGGATTTGTGGACTCAGGTCTCTATAATATTTATTTTAAAATAAATATGGAAAATGTAATGAAAAACAGTTTATATAAAAATTACTTCCTTAACCATAAAAATGATTTGACATGGAAATAATTTGAGGAATTGATATGGATGAAATAAATTAGTTTGTTAATAAATACATATGATTTATTTTTCTTTGAAACCAGTAAAAAAAAGAATCTATCATTTTAATTTTTTTATTAAATAAAAGGATAAGAAATAGATTGTTTATAAAATAAAACATCACATTACTTATAAAATGTAAAACATGAAATTAAAAATTCAGCATCATATTCTCAAATGAATTATTTTTAATTATATATATATATATATATATATTAGATCTATCAAGTAGGTTTCAGAAAAAAATTCAATTCATTCCTATATCATGATGATGTTATAAAATTTAGAGTATTTTGTAAAAGTTTATTTTTTTACTATTTAGCAAAAATTCAACCATTTGATAAAAATATAAAATGTTCAGTATAAGATAATTTTTATATGATTATATAAAAAATAAATGTCATTTTATCAAATAAAATTTCTAAAATTTATAAATTTTACTTTTTAAAACCTCATTGATTTGGGGAAAAAAGTTATTCAGAGAAAACTATTACTTTTTCAAATGATAAAATATTATTCTCCTTTTTCACCTCAAAATTCTTTCTTTTGTGAAAAAGATAATAATTTGGAAAAGTGATTAACCCACCATAATTTTAACCACTTGTCATAAGGTATCATGATATATGGTAAGCATTTATTGAATTCTGATCAATGGAAAAGAGTTTTTCTTATTTATATTTATATAATGTGTTAGAACATATTTTAGTATGATGATTATTGTGAAATAAATTATTTAATACATTGTTTACATAAAATATAAATTAATATATAAGTATTAATGTGTCATTTTCTCTCCCCATAAATAAATTTCATCCTCTGAATTTCCATTTCTTCTTACCAAAAAGTGTTTATTATAACAATGTTTTAAAATCAGAAATAGATTTTAATAAGATAATTAATTTCTATTTCAGTAGATGAAAAAATAATATATCTTAAATATTTATAAAACCATGTATGTATCATTATAATACCAATTATTTTTAATGAGTTTCTAGAAGCATACCTTGATATTAGGGAAATATTTTCCATGTAAGACATGATAAATTTTTCTTTACCTTTCTCTATGTTGAAGAGTTTTTTATTAAAATCCATATAGAGAATATAATTTAATATAAATGATTATATTATGTCCTAAAAGAAAAATTTCATCCTTTGTTTTGGTTTTGATCAGTTTTCAACCTCTGCATCATCTCATAATCTTCCTCGTTAATAACCATGATTATTTTATATTCCTGAAGCATGTAAATAAATGTTTATTATATCACATGATCCCCAAATGAAATATTTTTGCCTCTAGTACTTTCCAAATGACTAAAATAATTTTTTTGAACAAATTAATATAATACTAAAATGGAATAAATATTCACTTGAATAAGGAATATATTAATCTCTAAAATATTAATAATAAGACACAAATTTTATCTTAAATAATTCCAATAAAACTAAATCAGAAAACACATCAAAATATTATCGACCAAATTAAAAACCCAAAATCATAATTATTTGGTCACATTTTTATCCAAAAGAAATATATATTTTACCTAAAAAATTATTAACCATATATAATCCTAAAAAATATTATTTATTATATTCAATGCCTAAAAAGAATAGTAATAAATTCTCTGATATATATAGAAACCAATCCCAAGAAAAACAAAATCACCTAGATATAAAAGAACAAAAGATCATATATTATACTAAAAGTAAACTGAATATTTATTCCTCAAATAATATCAAAAATTTACATAATATTAGACATATAACACAATCATGGGTTATGGTAGACATATCCCTGATTCACTATTTCTTCTAATTGACTTTAAATCCCAAAGGTATTTTACAAATTCCAATAAATAACATGTCAATATTTCTCCCCAAAAAACAAAATTTCCTTAAATTAAGATCACATACCAACTGAATGGTTTTATACAAGTTCAACTTATCCCCACAAATAATTATTCTCAAATAATTGCAACAATAAATCATATACAAATCCCATGGGATATATTCAACTCAATGATGGATTCCTAGAAATTTCTCCAAAAAATATCTTTAGCCCCTCTCAATTCTAGTCACATAGGACATAAAAATGGCATCTAAAAAATTGATGTTTTATCAATTTTTTTATTCACGCATGATGGTATCCAAAACATTTAAATTATCCTCAACTATTAAATTTATAACATCATATTTTATATAAACCCTATATTGAGTGAGAAAGAGGAGCAAGGCACCATTGACGAAGAGGCATATAAGGTTGATGAAATGGGTGATCACCCAGGCTCACCCAAGGTATGTGCTATAAAGAAGTCATGGGTTGAGATTTCTACGGATGAAGAAAATGTCTAGCATATTGATACTCCAAGCGAAGGAAAAGAACAATCAAGAGAAGAAGTAGCACAGATTACGGTTGATCGACAATATATTCAAGAAAAATTGGTTCCCTCTTTAAATCGCAAAGGTAAAAAAAATTACAGTAAGACTCTCCAGTCATCTCTAAGGTTTGTCACTCTTCTGCAAAGCCAATTGTAGATCCTGAAGGATTTCAACTTGTTCCCTACAAGAAGACATTGCCTCTGTGTGCTTCTGCAATGGTAGTTGAGAGGATTACTGCCGAAGAAATGAAGACGTCAGTTAAAAAATGCTTCTTATGATGAGGAAGAAACAAGAGATAGTTTGGGTTCTGATATTACTGATGCGGAGACACTGAATAAAAGGCTTCAAGAACTTGCGAGCATGGAAAGTGCTTGTAGAGGGATATTGAAAGGCCAGGGATGAGGACGTGGAAGAACGAAGCTTGATGCTTCTATTGAAGATGAATGAAAGCTTACTGAGAGTCTGTTGAAAAAGGTTAGAAAATAGTCTTTCTTGTATTGGGGTTTTGATGTTTTTTCCCAGACTCTTTCTTTGTTTTCTTCTTCTCTTTACTTTAATAAAAGAAGCATTGCCTTTAAAAAAAATCTAAACCTTATGTTGATACCAACTAGGATGGCCCTGACCCTTACTCCAAGATTCAATGTAAATAAATATTCTACACATACTAACTTTGATTACAAATGAAGACACCCAAATTTAACCATACAAAATTAAAATATATAAAAATAATATTGAGTCAGTTATATACCCAATTCCTTTTTATGTTTACATCTCTGTAGAGTTATGAAAATCATTTACATAGAAAAACTCATGAATTTCCAATCCAATAAACATTTTCACAGTATACATATATTTTCTTATTCCATAATATGTGTTCATCATCTTCCTCAAAATTATATTCACATGATACCCTTTCAAATATAAAATATTTATTACTATTCTTCATAAACTTGGGATATTGAAACATACGAATGGTAACCTGAATCTCTTATTAAGTGTAGTATACAATAGAAAAATTCATAAATAAATAAACCTGAGTAATATATGAGAGTAAATAATAAATACATTTTTCATATAATCAATTAGTTCATCATTATATATATCATGGGATAATATAACCATGTAAATAATCACATGGAAAATAATAAATATTTTTATAATGATGAAATTTATAATTCCAAACATCTTAATCCCTGAGAAAAGACATCATGATCTTAACATAATGTCATATTTCTAATTCATCTTATATAACATCAAGGCCTATTATCCAAAAAATATTAATCCTTAAGCCAAGAAATCATGATTTTACCATCAAGGCCTCACAAAACGTCATCTTGAAAATGGTTAATGGATCATGATATGAAATATTACCTACTATCAAGGCCTTCTGAAAATACATCTTTCATACCATAATGTCCTTATTCAATATATATTACATAGCATGACGTGGAATAAAATAAGTGATACCCCTATTTTTTGTCTCAAAAAACCTGACCCTATTCATCAGAGTGTTATAATAGACCTCACCTATCAATTACACATCTAAAAATCATTCCTATATCATTGAATGAAAAAAAACATTATCAATTTTCTTAAAGAGTGAATTTATATTTTTATCAAATTAATAAATTAAAATTGTCATCATTTCCCAAAAATATAATCAAACTCCCTTAAGAATAAAAATGTATCAATACTGAACTAACATATATATGGATGGTCAATATTTCCCTAGTTAACAAATGGAATGTAATTCTTGTTTAACACCATAAAAATATGATTAATATATGACTGGGTATAAAAACATTTTACTGTAAGGAGTATATGATTTTTTCAATACATTATATTACGAAAATAAATACATGATAGTGAATATTATCAATATTTCTATAGTTAATAATTGAACTTTTATTTTTACAAACACCATCCAATATGATGTATATATTATATTGTATTTCTACTATATTGATAAATTAGTAAAAGGTTAACTAAATACTATAAATGATGTAGAATATATAATTTATAAATAAAATCATAAACATTACCTCATCCAATAACTAAGATATCATTCTTGATGAACTCCCTCTAATATGATTTATATATGACTTGGTATTCATACTATATGGATTAATTAGTGTAATATTAAATAAATACTATATAAAATGATGAATATATCACTCATAATGGAGATTATCAATTAATCATAATTTAAGTATTTCTATTAAATACATAAAAAGATTAAAATCAAATTTATGCTTTTAAAAATAAATTTCCTTGAAAATTTTAGTAATAACATTCCTTAACAGTTTTGTAAATTTGTTATAAAACTGAAAAAATAAATCACACAAATATATGTTTTACTGATATCTGATGAAAAATTTTAAAACATTATTTTTAATATAATTTACAATTGTGAACTCTTGAAAAGAAACTATGTTTATGAAATAAAATGTGGATTGGAAGATATACATGTTCATATGTGGACCAAAATCCCTTTCCAAAACATTAACAAAAATAATACCAACTTCTATTGAAAAATGTACATAAAAATGGGATAGATAATAATTAAAAAATCCAGAAAAACATGGAATGGAATATTCATAATTATTAATTATAATGACTTTAGGAAAATACTTTCTCACTAAATGTTTTTAAAAATAGATTCTTTTCACATTTTTCTAAATAAATTTAAAAATTAACTGTTTAGAAATTTTAAAAAATATTCCTTTAAAAAAAATTGTATATAAAGTAAATGTGATCAAAATTTTACCTAAATAAATCATTTAATTATTTAAATTAACATTAATTAAGAAAAATATAGATTTTGGATTTGGAGGGAAAAATATTTTTTAGTAAAATGGTGAAATAAAACCAGATTTTCTAAAAAAATATTCTTTTGGAATTTCTGAGTACCATAGTATAGAAAATTAATGAAATACCTGAAAACCGAAGAAATAATAGTAGATGATGAAAATATATGGGTTTTAATATTTAAATATAATTTAATTACTCCAAAGTATATTAAATAATTAACAATCATGATTGAAAGTAAGATCTAAACATGAACCACTTATGACTTCGATAACTTTTGAATAAAAATAAATTTAAATATATATAATGAAATGGTTCAGTAAATTAAATTTATTATGACAAATAATATGTTAAAATATATTAATGGGGAAGTAATCCATCCATAAAAAATGAATAAAAATTCACAAAATGAAAATTGTCTCATGAAATAGAAAATGAGATCAAGAACCCTTGCATTAATCATTGAGTTCCTACCATTATATTAAGCTTAAGGAATTTGGAGAAGATATATTTGGTAACAAAATGTGATTAGGTACATGATAATGAGAGATTAATTTTTAATTTTATCATTGTTTTTAAAATAAACAAACCTCATATGTGTCTTTTTATATGTTAGATTATGTACTTTTTATAGAAAACATTCAAGGTAATTTTCACAAATATCCAACCATTAGAGATCCAGAATGTAATTTTAAAATATAAAGTGGATAATAAATGAAAAAATTAAGAATTCAAAGAACATTATCCATCTCTAATTAACTCAATATTTTATTTTCATACTTTTAAATTATTTATTAATATTTTTAACCTTAAATATCATTTAATGTCATTTTCGGGGTTACTATTTTAGTCTGACATTAAATTCATTTATATAGAATTTTTTTGAATTATAAATTTTATTAATTAAATAAATATCATATTAATCACACAATGAAATTTATGGCCCTGATTCATCTAAACAGTATCACTTTAAATATTTTTATGGGAACCTTTTTGACTGTTGTTCCACTGGAACACACACAACATTAATGGTGCATAAGCATTTTGGATAATTAACCAATTATTAAAATAAAAACAAATCATAAAAATAAAGTTAAATTATTCATATTTAATATATATATATATAATTGATTATAAAAAAACATACATGCTAGAAATAGAAGCTCCTATCCACTATTTTAAATATGAAATAAAATATAAAATAAGAGGGAAGGTGGGTTCAAACAAAGGGACTTTAACATTATCATGAAAACATGTTTTATACATTATAATTTTTATTTAATATAATATTTATTATAAAAATATGTTTAATACATTTTTATGACTTTTCTGACCTTAAACAAGCACTGTACACACATTTAGTTAATGAACCCATCATATAATTCTCAAATTTATAAATCAATATTATTTATTAGTAATCATACATAGACCTTAAATTATATCGAATACTTATCCATTCCAAATGTTATCCCAAAAACATTAATGTTTACTTTTATAAGTGATACGAGTGATATTTTGTAAATCTTAATTTTTTAATATAAAAAGGAAATTCATTATCAAGGAAAATATGTGAAAATATGAAAAAATGGTTTATAATATATGTTTATTGTTTATAAAGACCACATAAAATAATTTCAAGATAACCAATTATGATATTTTAGGTCTTTACCCCATTATTTAATGCTTTTACACTATTTTAGCCTTTACGGGATGACTAACTTTTATTATAGTATCTTATTTCAATGACTAAAAATAAAATCAACCTTATTACTAAATTAACCCTTATAAATAAAAACTGTAATTTTTTTTACAAGATTCAATTTACATGAGTGATAAAAATTATTTTTAATTTAAATACAAAAAATGTGATGAACGATAGTTTTTAGAAAAAATTATTTTACACAAAAAAATGATTTTACACAATGATCAGTAATAAAATTGATCCTTGTGATATTTATGGTTTATATATAAAAAACTACATATATTTGAATTTAAAATTAATAACAAATCAAATTGATCCTTGTAAATACTATATTAATGAAAAGGATAAAAAATTCTCTTAATTTAAGAAAACATCACTCTGCTTCAAAAATTCCAAATATTTATTTTTAAATTGAATAAAATATTATTAGATGATTTATGTTACTTCCAAAATATATATTTTTTTATATCAAGATGTTTAAAAAAATTTCATGTAATTCATTTATAAGGACGCCTTCCTATAAATGATAGTATTCAACAAAACTGTAATTTTCACTATACACCCCAAAATCACCCATTAAAAAAAATATCAAAAACTCACAATAATAAATTTTTGATAGGTGAATATCCAAAATGAATTCCATTTTGTCAAAAAAATTGATAACTTTTAGAAACCCGACATAAAAAACAAAATTTTATAGGGAAATAAAATTTATTTACAATTAAAAATATTTCTATTTGAAATGAAAAATCAAATTCACATTCTATACATTAAAATAATAAAAATTTTAACCTTTAAAAATTTGAATTTTTAATATATTTTAACCCAATAAAACATAACAGCCATGATGTAAGGTTAATTTTTATCGTGTAAGTTGTTATAGTGTATTGGATAATGGAAATAGGGATTTTCTTAATTACATTAGTCTAATAAGTCGTAACTCATTTTAGTTTCATGTTTCATGTGAAACATTATATTTAACTATTTTTTATTTAAAAATATCCATAAATATTTAAATCATAGTTTGTTACAATCAAATATTTTGTTTTTTCATGAATATAGAAAATTATTATTTATACAAGAAGGTATGCTGAAGTATTATGATATTTATATTATTGAATATGGTTGATATACTACGTATAAAAAATAATAAAATTAATTTTATATAAATTAAATCTTGGGAAAATTATTCTCATAATAAGAAATATATAATCAGTATAAATACTATATATGAAGATCTATAGAGATAAATTAAAGATATTTCATAACCTATGTCAAAACGTATATAATTGTAAACAGAAAATGAGGTCTAGAATTGAGATCTCCAATAATGGATATTCATGATCGTTTCACAGAACAAGGTTTATAAAAAATAAAGGATATTATACAATTTTAAAAATGAATAACATTGATAGGATTCGTGATATTTCTAAAATAGGATCCATCATATATTACATCTTTTGTATTCCGACTAATGTCTCTTATACTTTGAAAATAATGAGTAGGTTCCATTGAAATCATAGTGAATGTTTCTATATTGATATGAATAATATCCTTATATGATTTAGAATAACTAAGTGATTATTCTTAGAACTTATAAATATGGAATATATAATTTTAATGGGTTGTAATAATCCCCATTTTTATGTTTTCCCTGATTATATATGATCACAATCTAGTTTCATTTTCTCCCTCACTGGTAAAGATAAAAAATTGAATAGTCCTAAACATACCACCTTGAAGGACTTAGTAATTGAGTTAGATTAAATCACAACATCATATGTCACAAATTAATATATTTTGAAATATATGTTCATTATCAAACTTGAGAGGTTCCTATAATTTTAGGAGAAAATAAGAATTATTTTGGAAATAATTGTGTTGTTACATAGTCCAATAAAAATATTCTCACCAAAATACTACAAATATCCTTTGAAATAACATATTATTTTAGAAATCATCATGAGTTTTGATATAAAAATATTTTGTTTGGTTATAGTTAAAAATGTAGTTAGTCAATTTAGAAAGTCACTAATGAAGTAAAAACATAAGGTATAATAAAATTATCTTTTTATTTGATACATGGGTGACTAGATGGGTTTTGTTAATATAAATGTGCCATTGTTTTATTATAAAGTAAATATTTAATTATAATTCATTCATATGTGCTAAATATTTTATAGGAATCCTGTAAGGGTAACAACAAATATTATAGGGATAGAATCCATTATCAAAATGGAGGTTTTATCAAGACTTGATTTGAGAAATCTTTAACCCCCATATCCCATTTCATCTTCTGGATATGATCATATAGAATAAGAACTATTGTACATTTTCCCATCCCCTCCCCTATTATCAAGAGAAAATAATTCATTTTTAATCCCTAGTGATCATGATTTTCATTTTACTCCATTCTACAACCATGATAATTTTCATTTTGTCCCTATAATTTTATTTTTCCCTATTTTTTTTAAAAAATTAAGTTCTTATAGTGGTGTTAATTTCTCCCCAAGATTTCACTGATTTATCACCACTTCTAGGGTTCTTATTGGTTGTGTGATTTATCCATTGAAGATCCACTGTTATTTAAATCAATAAGAATGTTAATGAAACACATCGAATGAATAACTAATAGGTATTTAGACTTCTAGATCCCCATAATATCTTTTGCTGATTTCATGATAAGGGAGATTTGGTTCTATCATTGTGCATAACCTCATGAAACATCAAATTATTCTTGAATGACCTATTATAATTCTCAATAAAATTTCATAAAAATTTTTACCATTCATTTTCAGCGATTATATTATAGTTTATAGGTCAACCAATTACCTTAAAAAATCATCTATTATTTAATTACTTTATAATTTAATTTGAAAAAACATTTTTTAGATATAATAACAATGAATATGTTCCATTTGATTCTTCATTATATTAGTGTTGTGATCAATATCTCAAAGCTACATTTAGACTTATTTTAGATCTACATTGAATAAGAATAAAAAATTATGAATAATGTTGTCATATTATTATAGAATAGATATTGTTTTTTATGTCCTCAATAATTTCCCGGTTCTCAACACTATCTTTAGAATTAGTCTTCTTGAGAAGGTGTTCTTGATGTCAAGAATAAATATAAATAAAACACTCTTAATGATGTTTCAATATTATTTAATAATCTTAATGAAATTATATAATAAGAATATATAGTAATCTAGAAGTAGATATTGAGAACACATCCATATTATATTCTACCTAGTGTCATTAGTGTTTTTTTAAATCATATCATTTCTTTTTTTCTACTAACCAAAATGAGAAAAAAAATATATTTCAAAGTCTAGTGTTTATAATGATCAGTATATATTTAATAATCCTATATAAAATATTGTTTAATATATTAAAATAATCTTATTATAGGAGGAAAGACATGATTTGTGATAAAAAATAGGAGAATATGAAGATATGGATTAAAATATCACTCACATAGAGCTAAATAAGGTGTTATATTTTCATTTATAAGTTTTGGTCATCTTTGAGATTTTTGGTTGGATGAGAATATACATTTAAGAATGACCTGTGATTTTTATTCTTAAAATTTGTTATATTACTAGAGGAGATAAATTGAATGATAGGAATATGGATTTAAATGTGGAAAAAAATTTCTATTGAGAAAATACTCCTTTAATCATTTAGTAGAGAAGCTGATAATTAATTCAAATAAGAAGATATTTTTTAAGGAACATAGGTTATTGAATATAAAAAATGAATAATGGTAAATTTAGTCTCATTATGGAGGACCTTGATATATTTCTATATAATCAGTCACCAGATTATCATTTAATGTCTATTTTTGGGAAGCAAAAATTGACTATAAAAAGTTTGAGGAAAAACATTGTAAGGATCTACATAACTCTCCAAGGGTAGAGCGATACTTGGTTAAACATAATATTCTATTCATTATGGAGAGTTGAATTCCGATGAAAAAACATATACTCTTAAATTCACTATATATAGAACTATTTAGAATTTATTTGGTTAGGGATGTAGTTCCTCCTATGTTGTGAGAATTCGGTATAGTTCCTATAGTGGGGATGGCTCCTCAGATACAGAGTCTGGGGATCATAACTCAAAATATCAATATGGATGTGACTTTTATTCTCATGCCAAAGAACTTGTTTAAGGGATCTTTAATTCCTCACCCCCTTAAGGGAAATATGAAAATTATTTAGACATTAAAACTATGAATTCTTATGATGCACATAATTTTAAGGGCCAAGAATAATTATATATGGAATAGTATGAAATTAAAATTATAAATAAAAATTATTTGATGGAGTATGATGAATTTTTCATAACTCTCTCTCTCATATTTATTCATGATCAATCACCCAACATCTATTGTAGTATCTAATATTTTATATGTTGAAATGTACTTCTTATTTTAATGAAATTCTACATATCAAAAAATTCTCATGGAATAGTTATTATGAACCACGTAAGGGTTCCAACATCCCTTCATATCAATTTTTATATTAGGAGAATAAGAAATTAGAGAGGGTATGATAATGATCTCACATGGTATGAAATTTATTTTTCATTAATTTATGATCATCATGGAGTGATGTGTGTAATGAATATATTATAGGAAAATCATATGAATAATCTAATATATGATAAATTGTACACTCGAGTGATAATAATTTGAGACATAGTATCTATAATAACCCAAAACATTATGTCACAAGGCATTTTATACAACCATTGATTCATATAGGGGTGTGTAATTGATATTAATTACTCTTATATATGATTGATAACATACATATCATATGAATGATCATTCTTTGACACCATTCTTATTTTTTTAATTGAGTTTTAGTTGAACAAGGGGCGATTGGGTATATCTTCGATTAGATATCATTTGAGATTATCTATGAAAATATATATCCTCTTATACTAAAAGTATGAAATTTGATCCCATAATTGAATTAAATTGGTGAATTTCTTGTGTATTCTTAGTTTTGTGACAGGTGTTATAATAAACTATTAATATTAATGAACCGTGATGTTACCATTAAATCCAGTTAGTCTATTCAAAAAAAATTGTTAATAATTGAGATGAATTTTATAATATTGACATGTTATAATCTAATGGTAACTCGATGTCATTGATAAATGGAAAGTATAATCACCCATGTGATCTATAGATATACATTTATGGTGGTAATATTCATAATAAAATATATAAATTTTTAATGAGATCATAATAAAAACCAATTTAATATTATATTGAAAATATATTTTATATTAGTTAATTATTTTGGTAAAAATTATGGATTTTGGAATTCATAATTTTTTAACTTTACAAATTCTAGAAGAGTCACACAGAAGGCCTTGTAATGGGGATTAATTATGGTGTGAAGGTTTTATATAAATATAAGGATAGTTATTATGGTAATCATGTATAAAGAGATTATATTGATTCAAAAAGAGTTATAAGGTTTTTAATAAGGTCATTAAGGATTAATGGAAAGTGGGAAATTGATAAATAGTATTACTAAATAATAAATCATGATGTGGTGAGTTTCACACTTTTGTTGTTTGTATTGTCTCATAATTTTTATACCATGATTGGGCATATATGATGAATGATATTGGCTATAGTTTAGTTTACTTTCCTATAATTATTATCATGTTATATTTATTTTTTAATAAATCATATTATGATTTATATATGGATTATTTATTATCAAAATACTTTTATAACCATTTAAAAAAACAAGTGTTTTTGTATGAGATGTAATGGTGGATACAGTATATTTTACATTTAATCATGTCCGAAATGAATAAAATTTAATATGATCCTTCATTAAATGAAATATTTATATAAATAGAGATTATGAAAATAGTTTGTGAATAAATGAAACTAGTGTTTATTCTCTAAAATAATAATCTACCTAATTCCCTTCTCATTATTTTCATTTGTTGATGATTTATAATAACACATTTTGAAGATAATGGGTCATACTAATGTTTTCAGTGACACAAGAAAATGGTGGATACATTTAAAGGAAAGAACCAATTATTCTAAAATAAGTAATCTCAATAAAACTCATTTTTGTATAGGATTTATCATATAAATTAACAGACAATTTATTTTATGATTTTTTATTTCATTTTATTAATTACTCTATTTTAAGATTTTATGTATTGGGTTTTCCCACAAAACCCATCAAAAAAATACATTATATAAGTTTCAATGGTTTAAATATATTGTTAATAATTATTTCAACTTGTTGATATCCCTTCCGCACACACCATGTCCTATAATAGAAAATCATTCCATAGAGAGAAGAAACAATGATAAGAATATGAAGTTGTGGCATGACACTGCTATTGTTTTTTAGAGACTCTCATTTTTCGATAGAATTTAATATACAAAAACCAGTATGGGGAATGCTATTTATTTCATATGATTATTTTCCCAGGGTTTTTACTATTTCATTATTTGAAGGAGTATTGTTATCAATAATTAAATATATAAAGTGTCACAAACCTCATGAAAATTAGAACAATGCCATACCAACTATATAACAAATGTGATTAACATCTCTTTAATAAAAACATGTTATAAAATTAATTTTATAGTCAACGCACCACCATATGGATTTTTTCATGCCACCATACAACCTCGGAAGGGTTAAAAATAATATAATGTTCAATATAACATAATGAATTTCTTTATATACTTCATTATAGGTCTACTATAACATGATTTCCTTTATGAAATATATAGGTTTCGAGGATCTACATATTCTATAACATTCACACACACACACACACATATATGTATATATTCAATCACAACCACATTTTCTATTAATAAATATAATTTCTTTAAATTATTATTTTGAATTATTTATTCAATAAAAAAAATAAAAACCACAACATATTTAAATGATTAAAATTGGAGAAAATCCCCATACTATATACCATAATTTCCTAAAAAATCACCATTCCTCATTCATCATTCTTTGTTCTTTACTCTGAAGTCATCATTGACCACCATTAATTATCCACTCAATTAGGGACTCTAAAAATTCATGTAAGGCGTTTAGATAATATATTATTTATGGGAAATTTGTTTCAGATTTCCCCTTTTTTATGGATAATAAATCCTTCTAAAACATTAGTTACTCTAATTTTAAATTAATCATTAATATATTAATCACACATTGACATTAACATTTGGCCACTAAATTCACTCCACCACATAAAACAACTTATTGGATGGATCATCATCATGTGAATGAATTTTCAACCTTCCACCATTAATATAAATATTTCATGTCAACCATCTCTATAATAATTAAAAAAATTAATTTTTAAATATTATAAAAAAATAATTACATAATTAAAATAAATAAAAATTTATAAAAATCTACTAAAATTAAATGTTATATCTATCATAGACATTAACCAAAATCATATCCAATGGTACACACATAATTTTGATTTCATCAGAGCAAAAAAAATTATTCCCTAACTATTAAAATTAAAATTTATTATTCCTAAAAAATAACAAAATAACCTCAATATTATTATAGACAATGTAAACTCAAAAATATGGGACTATACATAATCCCCACTTTCAAATATTATCAGCCTTGAAGTTATTAAACAAACACATATCAAATAATTACCAAGATTAATATCAATAAATAATTCCCATACCATTAGAATCCAATATTAGAATACAGTTTCCTATTTCCATAAAATGGTCTATAAAATGAAATTAAATTTCCTAGAACCATAAATTATACATATTTACATACAATTTATGTTTCATTAGAAATTCAATAGTCATTTTGATATGTCATATGCGATCTTATTCTATTATAAAATGAAAAAGAATTCTCTAAATTAATACCATAACAAATTCATTATTACATGGATGAATGACCCTACACACTAGTCTTACCAAGAAAGATGGTATATTTTTAGTTCTAAATATAATAAACATAAATTAAAAAAGATTATAATTCTATTGAATAGTTATCTTAGAAGTATCTTAATTTTTAACCCTCATCTAATTATAACCATATCATAAATAGAACATCAAAAATAAATTGTATCCTTTATGTTATTCGAACATTCAATTTATCCTTGGATATAACAAAATCCTTTTTTTATAATAATTTTATCCATTAATAATCTATACATAACATAAATTAATTTCAACATTCATGTAAAGAAACTTTGGAAAGGGCCACCATGATATATTGTTTTTACATAAAACCTATCTAAAGGAAATATCAATAATTTGAATACATAGATCCTAAAGATCAATAGGTTGCATATGACAAGATTTAAGGGGAATATGATCTGTATTAAAATAATAATCTACAAAAAACAAAATTTCATTTCATGCTGTCAAATCATAAATTATTTTAGGAAAAAATTGAAAAATTCAATTAAAAATATATAAAATCTCACCTTCATTTATTTGTGTGCGAACCTATTAAAACCAAAAGGTCAAAATTAATTTTATGATTCCTAGTTCATTTATACCCCATATAAGAATCACATTCTCTACTAAATACCATATTAACTTTTTCGAGTTGATTAAAATAACCCAGTTTCGATATAAATTAACCAATTATTGAGATTAACAAAAAAATTAAATCCATGGATAAAATTATATGGTAATATACTTATAAATTCATGGTTAAATGAAAATTGATAATTCTTATCAATATGTCTTCATTAAAAATACCATATAGTACCTCATTGGACCTTACACTATAGTATATATCTATAAACATAAATGAAGTCACTCGATAAGATTCTTTAACCCTTTAATAAGGGTAGATATAGTAAAATAATTTGAAGTAAAATTTTCATTTAAAACCAAAGAAAGGGTAGAGAAAATATAAATTATACCAAAAACCACCTCTAGTCCATCAAATTCTTCAACCTCTATCACCTGGAGTTTCCCATGGAAACCTCCTCTTCCTCATTATCAATAACTACTACCTCAAATTATTCTCATGTTAATTTTTATGTCCTAAAGACACGAATATCCTCTATGATATACTTTATAGAACTTCCTTAGGATAGTGTTCCTAATGGTTTTATATCACATTTTTGTGGTGAATGTCAACAATTTATAGAAGTACTGTCAATTTGGTGAGTAAATTCAACAATTATTTCACTTTTCTAAATCATATATTCTTCATAATTAAGATAAGTGTTTAAAAACTAGTGTTGAACTATTCTATAACAAAATAAAACTTTAATGATATAGTTTCCAAAACTATTTTTTTCACTACCCATACTATAAATTTTTTGATAGACTAATAGTTGGAATATATAATCACAATAAAAATAAATTTGTATTCATTTTTTTGAAATAATACCTCCACTTAGACATTAAAAATTGTTGAGTTGTGAAATATTCGATAAAGAACTCATCTGAGATAATAAATAATATATTATCTTTATATTATCTAATATATTAGCAAAATAACTCAATGATTTTATCCCAATTGGTCTCTAAATCTCATGTTATAAGGATCATTAATACTAATAATCTTTCAACCTATAATTAGATATGAAATTTGGGGACTGATTCAATAGATTTTTATATATCATTCCAAAATCTTAAAAATTGGATCTTCCATAATTAATGAATAATATATTCGGTTTTCTCTCAACTATAAAATTATTATATATGTACACTAACTTGAATATAAACTATGACTAAATCTAATAAATTATAGGAAAATATTGATCTCATAATCATATTATCCACTACTTTTATATTTATCATCATAATAAACTCACCTATGAGGGATCATTGTTATTAAATACTATTTCAATCAACTCAAATACAATCTAACTAACTTCTAACTAGTGTTTGTTCTAATGGTTAGAGATAAATCCTTAATAATTTAGTAATTTTGTTCTCCTGTTTCATATTTATCTATATATTATCTATTTAACATTCATCTTGGTCTATCCTCTGACATACTACCATGAGTGCTTGTTGTTCTACTTTTAGATGATCTTTATATTGATAATATAAAATGAATAATTATATATAGATAGAACCACTTCATCTCAATGATATAAGAGTATTGTTAATAATATTATCCTATATTCCACCATATATGAATCCTCACCAATTTATCAGTGCAAGAAATAATCAATACCAAAAACTACATGATACATAGACCGATATATATAAATATTTCTATTATTTAGTATGTATTAGCCTAATAACAATATATATATGATTTAATTGCATTTATAAAATCATAAATCTACTTTTAATCCCTATCTAGTTTCATCAAATTATTTGTTTAATAAAATTATTTTCTTAATAACTTAATAAAATTTCACATGTGTCTACTATATAATATAAAATCTATATCTAATTCCACTTTATCTTGTCTAGTCCCTATTTTTAAATCACCAATTTTTTCAATGATACTCAGAGACGATACCCCAAACATTGTTTTTTATGGTATAGTACTAGTATAATGGGTAAAATCAAATGAATGGATTGAATTACAATTAATAAAAAAACAATAATACCAAAAGATATAATGAATAATAAATCAATAATGAATTTATAAAAAAATTAATCAATAATAATAAAATATTATAATTAATGTATTAAATATTATTTTACACCATAGTCCCCAAGAAAATATTCGTTAAATAAAAATAAATAATATTCTCTCATATACCTCATGAAAAATAAACACATAAACAAAATAATCCAATCATATGAGCTAATTTCGTTTCATAATACCTCTAAATAGATCCTAAAATTATGAATATATATTATAGTTATAAATTATCGGTGAGTATATAAATATAACTCATAGGATCCTACAATATAATCTCATGTTTCTATATTAACATATCATAAAAATTCTTTCATGAATGAAGTGGGTAATATAAGAAAAACAAACAATTATGCTGGAGGAGTCTCAAAATTATACCTCTTCCCCTTATCTCATAGTAAGAGACTCTGAAAAGCACACATTAAATATAATTATTATAAATAGTGATGAAATATATTAATATAATAACACCTTTAAAATTTATGATATATTTTTCTTTAAATAAATTTGATTTTTTATATATTTCCTTAACAGAACACCGAGTTTAAATGAAATGTGATAGAAATTTTAGAATTTAAATGTGACTATTATAACCTAGAAATTTAAATTATAGGTATGAAAAGGAATAAAAAAATTATGAATAGATATGTATTAAGATTTTATATAATTCAAATTCTATTATTAATTTATAATATATAAGTACTAAATTTATAATAAATTCAATTAAATCTTCAAAAATACATTTCTCTTAAAAAATAAAATTTTTTAAGAATTATTATAAATTTTCTATATTTTTTTTAAATTTTATTTAACATGAATTATATAATTTTTAAAATTATTTTATGGAAATTGTCTTTGGGTGAAATTTTAGGATTTTTCTTAAGAAATTGACTTTTTAGGGAATGGTGAAATTTTTTTTTTCTATAATGGCCTTATTTATATCATAATTAATTAGATTTGATCGCAAATAGAATAATTATCTTTATCTATGAATCATATTATTAATAATTTTAGAATCATCTTTATACATGATTATAATTTATGATAATTTTTAGGCATAAAAACATATTTTCTAAATGTTTTTTTGTTTGCGCTTTACAAATGTTTATTAAAATTTATTTTTAAACTTCTTCAAATTTAATATTGAAATATAAGCTCCATATTTGGAATAATTATGTTAAAATATGTTAAAGAGTTCCCTTTTATATTATTTCATTATGAATAGTAACATTGGAAAATATTTTCCAAATTAGGAAGGGTAAAATAGGTAAAACTTGTTTAAAACTACCAAATAAATCATTAAGATAACTGTAAAAATTTCTTTTAATATGATGTATCTGTTGGGTTTGACCATTGTAATAAAATAATCTAGTTATGAAAAATTTTGTTTCATTTTTATTTGATAATGACATGTATATTATTTTATGTAAACAAAAAATAAAAAATGTCATTCTCTTTATTTTATATTTATGTAATATATTAACATATGTATAATAATAAGTTATGTATGAATATTCAATTATATTTTAATAATAATGAAATTATTTTCATGATGGAAAATTAGTTATAAATTTTAATGATTATATAATAACCTCCAATTCTTATATAACACTGACATAGTGTTTGTATAGGAAGTGGTAAAATCAAAATAAATAATTTTTTAAATATTAAAATTAATTTATATGGGATTAATTCGTAATAACCCAGATCTTCATTTCAGATATGCATCATGATTTCAGGTTATTTTGGGGAAAAAGAAATAAAATGATATTTTTTATGTTCATGTCATGTACATCTAAGTACATGTCATTTACCAAGCATGCTACGTATGACTGCGTTTTGACCATTTAACGGCTGAGTACATGGCTGTGTTGTGACTTAGCAGATGCACTTTAGTCCAGGGCTAATCTAGGCTAATACATAATGTGTAGTTTTAGTGAACACAACATGCAATTTTATTTTAATTTGATATATCAGAAGGGGGTCATGTCTCATGTCCAGAACAATCTTATTCTTCCGTTATTTCATATAGTAGTGTTGTGGAATGACCAATGAAGTCTTAAACCCCATTGATTCTCCGTCCAAGCCCTAATTGAGACACTAATGGGTGTGTTACAATCCCACTAGTGAGTTCTCAAATCCCCTTGGGCATTTGTTCTCGATTCCTCCTCTCTTGTGAGTTATTTAAGGTTGAGAATTTGTCACCTTTTGTATATCTACACCAATATAGGATGATTCAATGTCCAATGTTCAAGTGTATCAATTATCTAACATTGAGGTAGGTGTTTTGTTCTTTAGTTGTTTGTATTGGGATTTTATATTTCAAAAGATCCCCATACCCACATTTTGGGTATTGGATGATTCAGAATTAAACACTATTAATTACCTACTATAATTAAATTGATTTATAAAGGGTTGTTTCTTGTGCATAAGGTTAGATACCTTGTCTAAGGGAGACCCCATGGGTGTGTTCTCCTTGATTAATTGTTTATGGATGATTGGTCTAGGATTCCATCTAGGATTACCTTATATTCCACTCATTGTATTGTTAGGATGGCGATGTTGATTATATAAAATGTCTCTCATATGCATTATAAATGTTTGACCTATGGGTGTTGACCGTGAGGGCTTCCCAAGTGGTCATTTTTAATTAATTTAAGGAATATTGAGCAAGGGTGATAGAGTGTGAGAGCTTCCCAAAGGGTCTTTTTATGTACGTTTTATAAGAATGTTTGACCCAGGGTTGTTGACTATGAGAACTACCAAGGTGGTTGTTAATATATGACTAGACTAATCTATTTTCCAAGGGTTTAGAATGTGATACCATGCCCAGGTTTTTTTTAAAATTAATACATGATATGTGGGACTAAAGGGGTTAATCTATGAGATATTACCAAGAGGGTCATTTGTGTATAGTTGAATGATTGTGGTGCATTTGCCAAGCCAATGAACAAGAATAGATTCAGTCGTACATGGTTATTTCGATGGTTTTATGAGATGTCTATTTTGGTTACTTTAAACATGGGATATACAGATTAGGCTACATCCCAAAGATACATGATTTAATCGGTGAATAATAAATGTTAACTGAATGTAATTGAAAACTGTAGGATTGTTAACTTTTGAGAACAATCTAGTTTATTTCTTCATTCTTTCATATTACCTAATATATACATTCACAAACTATAAGGAATAGATCTTTTGGTGGTTGTCTATTAGGATTCATCTTACACCCTGTTTGGTTCATTTTTTTATACCCAAAAAGATTATATAATTGCAGGTATAGATAAGGAAAAGAGCCCTTATTCATTAGGTGCCTGATTATTGTTGGATCCAGAGAGCATGAGAGCATGTTGAGGCTTGTGATGCAACCAGAGTTTACTTGTTTCTTCTTGTACTTTGGTTTTTATATTTCTTTTCCAACATTGTGACTTGTTAACTATTTTCATAGATATATATTTCATGAATCATATATATATTTATATTCTGTCTCTTATTGGATTTACTTTCAATCATCCCCTATTTATTTCGGTTTGGTATTATTGCTTCCACCATTGTTTACTATTATATTCTTCTGTGTATACTCTTTCAAAGAGGTCATGGTTTCCCTAAAATCACACCTTGTGCCTCACTACTAGCCGTAAGCCTCTGGCATTTGGGGAAATGCGATTGAGGTCTTGTGACCAACCATGTTAAGGGCACCTTTGGGAAGCACCTAGATCCATGATGTTACAAATTATTATTTCAAAAGAAATTAATAGTTAATTATAATGTATTAACAATGGTTAAATTTATTATATTCTAATATTATTTCTGCCTTGATGTATTTAAATTAAAATTTCATCAATTTTTCATAAAATGACTTATAGTATTCTATGTTAAATAATATATTATTAAATTTTTTAAAACCCAAAAAATATTTAAATAGTACAAGTATGATTAGAAATGATCTAAAATTCTACCCTATTTCTATTTATGAGATAATAGTTACCTTATTACTAATATTATTACCCTTTAATATTGAAAAAGTTCTTACCTTGGTGATGGATAAAAATGGTTAACAAAGGGGTTAAACCCAATGATAAGGTTTAAAACACTACATAAAGATATTGAAATTTTTTTGAATTTATTTTATATATTTACTTTCATATATTCAATATTATGTGCACATTTTTCACATTTCATGTGAAAATAATATTTTTGTATTTAAATATTTTTATTAATTCCATATGTGTCTTTTACATAATTATAAAAGGACACCCATCCTTTCTCTTCTTTAAACCAATTTGATATATATATATATATATTGAATAAGCTGTAAATAATTATATTTTTAAATAAAAAATATACTAAATATTTTAGTATTTATTTTTAAAATACCATTCCTAGGTTCCTTAAGAATGTATATAAAGGAGGTGTATTGAACAAGAGGTGATCATTTTTACTGGATCATTCACATTTATTTTATATAATATTTCCAAAAATTCATTCTTAACCATAATAAAATATTTAATCAAGAATCATAAATACACTAAGATATTATTATAATTATATTAATACCATTTTCAATCTCTTTTATATTCTAGATAATGCGAAAACAACATTCATGCGTACATATGTCTTACCATCTCCACATAGTGGAGTCCTTCGTTTTTCATCACCTTTTTACTTGTATGGTTATAAATATAGAGATAATGAATATATATTATATTTAATATATATTTATACTAATTTAATTATAATTTATTATCTACCTTATTAACTTTCCATATATTGAAAAATGATAATGTCGCATGTGCGTACGTATGTTCTACCACCTCTTAAAGTGATGAGATTCATTTTTCATTTGGTATTAAATATATGTTAATAAGGATATATTTAATGAATATTATATATATATATATATGATATAATAATGATTCTAAAAGGTTAATTATTATTTAACACTATTTCATTCCAACCACAAATGTTAAAAACATTACTCATGTGTACGTACATACTACAATCTCTATAAAGTGACGTAATTTATTTTTAATCATCAATTTATTTGAATAATTTTAAAATATAATATTATTAATAAATAAGATAATTGTTTCATGATTAATATTGTGGATTTTATGAAACCACAACCATTTTGCAAGTAAGAAAATCATCCAATTAAAGAATACATGAAAAACGTAGTAGTTAACACCCAGAATAATGATTTTAATAAAGTATAATTAATAAACAGGTGATAATATTTTATAATGAAATCATATTTGATATGATATTTTTTAATATTTTTTTAACATATTTATAATTAATCTATATTTAATATATCTGAAATTTTAATAGGTATAATTTATGATGAGACTTTAGGTAAGAGTTTCTGATATCCCTTTCATTTTCATGAGACATATGCTTAATTCACCACTTGTTTCATTCACATAGTGTATAAAATTTACCTTCTATATGATATATCATTAATATATTTATTTTCATGACATTTAATTAGCCATGTTATTTTATTTATTTCATGGGGTTTATGACACACATGTTACAAAAGTGGAAAAATATTTATGTTTCAATCCATTTCAATCATGATTATTTATGACCAGATTTTTATTAAAGAATTCATATGATCTTTATTTAATAAAACAATTTAATTATTTATACTACGTATATTTCTATATTTTTTATGTTTTAGTTCCATTTTTCTCTCTTAGTTACTCAATATGGTTCATAAAATCTTTTTAAGAAATACTGAACTAATTTATCCTCTTTCAAATGGAAAAACCTTTTTTTCCTAATCAATTTTTTTAAAAATATTTTAAAGAATGTTTTTGAATATTCGTAAATTATTAATTAAAGTCAATTTTATGCATGTTTCATATTTTAAAATAGGTTTCAAAAGAATCTCCTTTTCATTTTTTGAAAAAGTTACTTCTTAAAAAATGAATGAATATAATATTAATTTTAATGATTAGTGCATGAAAATAATTACCCTTCCTCATGGATGCTCAATGATTTCAAGATTAATTTAGAAGATTCTATGGTTATTTTTAATGGAAATTCATACTTAAAATTTTAGAAATATTTTGATTATAAATAAATCACATCACAATGAAAAGTGTAATTTCCAAAAGAAATATTACAATAATATTTTAATTTTTTTCATCAACGATAACATCCTTGGTTGATAATAATGCTTTAATGAAAAATTTTTGTATAATTATACCATCGTTATTATTTCTTTATATGTTTTATGATTATGATGATAAAATATTTATGAATCCCATTTTTTCTAGGGGTTACAATATGGTGAAATTATTAATATTTACATGATATTGTGGTATATATATTAATAGATTGAAATTAATTTATGGATGGGTCTGTTATAGAACTCCAATGTATTTCCTAAATATACGTAACTCCTGAGATAACTACATTTTTTAAACCTAATTTCATATTCATAATATTGTGCCTGGAACTAGATTCATGTACATAAGTTTTTATGTGGAATTGGTTTTCATATATATAATTTTGTGCATGGACCATATTTTCATATCCATTAGATTATGTTTGAGCTTAGTTTCATGTCCATAATTTCAATTGAGGATCTGATTTATTGAACTTTATATAATGATTTGACCTATTACTACCAATAGATGTTAATAATGTTATAATATTATTATGTTTCCTTATAAAAATGTTTATTATGTTCTCAATGATGATTATAAACACTTATGTACAATGTATTTTGTTATAACAAATCGTTATTCCATGATTTATGATTAATGATTTTAACTGATTGGGTATGAATATTTTATTTTATGATCATATTTTCATTCCCTTATTCTTATATTATACCTATTATGATCATTTATATATATCTATTATGCTTTCCCTTACGGAGCATTTGAGCTCACCATTTCTTATATTTTCATACCCCTAGTTAAGAAGAAGGGTTTTTATTAAGGGATGGCTAGGGAGTGTGCAATGTTAGAAGATATTTTTGGGAGGTGTTGGATATCTAATATGAAATAATATTTGAATTTATATAGTACCCAAGGGCACAAATCATTATGGTTATGGCATGAATCATAATTAGATTTAATGAATATATATCTAATAGGATTATTAATGTAACCCAATTTTGGGTCAGTTTTGTTTGTATGAGAGTATAGAATAATTAATTTTGGAGAATATGACTAAAAATAATTTGATAAAAACATTGAGGGTTACCATAAGTATAGGAAAAAATACTAATGGTTTGGTTAGGTAGATATTATGCTCTTTTCCTTATAGTAAATGTGACGAACCAAGCTAGGTCTACATCCGACCCGGTGCCCAACCCGGTCCACAACACGACCCTAAGGGCATTTCCAATCCCGAGGGGCTTGCACGAGTGACCAGGTATCAAGAATAACATATGGGAATGGTTTACCATAAATAAAAGACATAAAAATAACTAACAAGATAAATAAGAAAATGCTTGAAAATAGAACCAAACATTCCCTTAACATTGGAAAAAACATAAACTTTACAACTCCACCCAAAACACTAAGAAGACTGCATAGAAAATAAAACTAACACATTTATCCGAATCATAATGCAATATGAGGATCCACCTCCTCAAACCACCATCATTAGACATAAATGGGAAAAACCATCAACAACCCGAACCACCATTCCTAGGCATGATGCCTCAACCTGGAAAACAAAAAGGGGGGAAAAATATATATACACCAAAAGGTGTGTGTATGGTGTGAGCCAAATGACCAGTATGAAGTCACCCAATAAAATGATCCATGTATAAATATTAAATAACAAATACATATTCTAGTTTAACAAATGAAGGGACACAAAATCATGAACAGTTTTAAAAAATAGCATCAATAAAAACAGCTTCCATGATAACAAATTAAATTAAGATTACACTATTTACTTGAAGAAAACCCAAACCATTAAGAAAAACCAAAACCTTTAAAAATAACCCAAAACATTAGGAATATCCTAAACATTAAATAAAAACCCAAAGTTACACCATATGCCAAAGGTGAGTGTGATGCAGTCCAGGAGAACAAAAATTGGGAGAGACCCTATAAGTACTAGCAACTAGTGGGACCCTAGAACATCGTGTCTCGGTGAAATGTGGCTTAGAAACCACGACCCTCATAAAAAGTATCTTAGAAGCCATGACACTCAGAAAATGTTTCTTAGAAACCGTGAACCTCAATCATTCATATGTTTAGTCAGTGTTGAAATTTTCACTCCTTCTAGTGAAATTGGGAAGAGTTACCTCCAGAACATTATCCCACTAGTCCAAGTTCCCCCTCACCTAATACCCTAGGCATGCTTCTTATTGATTATTTAAATTAAAAGTTCACATGAAATGTCACATACCATATTTATATGAACAAAAAAATGAGGTTATAAGCATACCCAATACCACACTTGTACATACATTGATTCCATATTGAAATAATACACACACTAGAAAACTATTGAATCTCAATTTTCAACATTTAAAAAATCATATACACCAACTACTAAATTAAAAGAAACCATATCAACATAAATCAAACCATTTGAGAATTAAAAAAAATCATTTTCTTTTTTAAATACCTTTGAAATATCATTTTCTCTTTCCACGTAATGCATAAACAAAACATATCCATTTTTCCTTTTGAAAATTCACCCCATCATATATAAATGTCAAACACTTCCAAAATGTATTTTCACACCACACAATCAAACCAAAAGACATGATTATGCACACAAGTAATCCAAATCAACACTACACATGTGAAAATAACAATTTACACAACCAAATGCATTTCAACACCTCATGCACTCAAACAGAATTTCAAAAGTGTGACATTCTCTATATAAATATTTTGGAAAAACTCTACTCCATTTATATAAAAACATTTCACCATTAATGAAACTCAATAAAACATAAATAAAAATTTATAATATATTTTAAAAATAAATTACATAGCTTTACCTACTCAACCCACACAACACCTTCACTTATGACCAAACACACCCAAATCCATGTCAAAATGCAATTCATAGCACTTACACAGATTAACAACCAACTGCACAATTTATTTAAATGAAAACAATTGACTAAATATAAATTTCTTGATAAATTCACCCATACCATATTAGAAAGTTACAAATCAAATATGATGCATGATAAACTTAAAAAAACCCAATTTGCTCCAAAAAAATAAAATACAGAAAATGGAAGATTAATCAAAAAATGAATATAATTTTTCAAATAATATGTAAACATGTAGTCACCAACCATGGGTGAACATGTTCCCCAAACTGGTGTAAAGTCTTCAAATTCCAGCATGAATCTTCATCGCGTGACATTTTCAATACAAGGATCCTAGAGCGGACCCAAAAAACAAGAGTTTAAACCATAAACTTCATACTAGTACCCTAAAATCAGACCTCTAATCACGAGAAAAAAACATAGAAGAATGAAATAGACTTACTTAGGCTGGTCGCATGAGAGAGGTGGTGCATCGAGGCTGGTCACATGAAGGAGGAGGCATGCCAAAGCTGGTCACGTGAAGAAGTTCAGGACAAGAATGGAGGATGCTATTTGCCGGAGTGGAGATGGAGAGGTCCGGAGGGGAGCGTGGAAGAGTGGCACCACAGGGCTGGCTGGGGAGGGAGTAGGTGGTCTGATGGTCAGCCATGGGAGGCATCGAAGGTGGTCCATGCGAGGGAGGAAGGGCACTGTGTGGGTTTTCCAGACGTAGGTCGACCATCGTTGGGTGGCGCAACGTGGGAGGGGGTGTGACGATGGAGGTCTCTGGGGAGGTGGTTGGGACCGTAGGACAAAGTGGGAGGTGGGAGATCAGGATGGCCGAGGAAAAGGGGAATATCGATATGGGGTTCTAGAGGAGAAAAGTAGGCAAAGCAAATTAGGGTAGCAGGGGAGGAGGTATGCAACAACCAGGCCAAGGGGGAGGGCAAACCAGGTTACGAAAACCATTCGCAAATAAAATTAGTGAAAAAATAAATAAATAAATAGATAAAAAAATAAAAAATAACAATAAACAAAAACTAATAATAAAAAATAGTAACAAATTTATATTAAATAAATAAAAATTAAAAAAATTAAAAAAATTGTGATAAAAATGATTATAATAACAACATCTTCATGTAATATTACAATTATCATTAAAATAATTCTTTTTTTTATCATGATGATGATTATTATTTATTAATAATTCATTTAATTTAATTAATAAAACATTGGTAGGTCACACGGGGGCCCAGGTGACGCTGTTTGGATTCTAAATCAAGCTTCTTCCGTTCACTATATGTTTTTGAGCCCCAAATATCTCATTTATTGACACAAACTGAAAATTCAACTGGAACGCATCCCTAAACTTAACATAATATTTTAAATCAAGAGAAAATAATAAATTTCAAGTAACGTAATATAATATTAACCATAAAATTAATTATCATAATATTAATATCATATTAATAAAATTTATCTTAATAACGATATCAATAATAATAATAATATTCTCAAACCCTATTATTATCATCATTAAAATAGTTCCTTGAATTTTATCACACTTCTTATTCTTAATTTATTCTCCTTTTTTTATTCATTACATTTTATTCATCTTCCTTAAATAAGAACCAGTCCATGCAGTCGACCAGGCATGGCTGTGGGGTGACCCAGGTGTGGCCGCATAGCTTCGACCGCAATGCCCTGAATGCTGTTAAGGCCAAAATTTGTGTTTTTATATAAGAATCCAGAAATTTTGTGTTGGTATTGAACCCGAACTACCAGAATCCCAGAACATTAATAAAATGAACAATTAAAAATGGTAGGAGTGACAGTAAACCCATATCTGCATACTATTAGTGGATATGGATTTGGTTCTAATTAATCTATAGGTAATAACTCTAAAAGGAATTGGTCATGTATATCTTCATCGTCATTCCAGTGCATAGGGAATGAGACCTTATTAAACACCTAATTTAACACTCCTAATATATATAATTTATTGAATTTAAATTTTCTTTATGTAACATTGTGAATAACTTGAATCGATACTGGCCATGGATAACCTAGTTAAAATTAAGGTGTCATAGATTGAAAAAATGGTGTCATGATTTCGACATAATATGAAGGATTTTTAAAAAAATATATGATTTATCACTATGATTATTTTGGATCACACTATTCTATTTAGTTTTAGTCAATGGATACAACTATGTGGAATCATATTAACATTGAATATAACAGATAATGGAATGATTTTCCTAATGAGAAACCAAAATAAATAGGAGATAGAATTACAAATCATGTGATAATTCCAATCCAACTATCTCATTATATGATTAACAATAACTAAATGTGTGGGTAATTTAACTTTTATTAAAAGAGAAAAATAGAGTTTCATGGGAGTTATATATTCATATTTTAAATTTATGTTATAGAGGAGTTTTATCAATGATATTATAGTTATAAGAATCCTGAAACATCAAATTTTTTAAAAAGTAGTGTTTATTAATGGATTTTAAGGAATATATTGATTGCTACTGATAATATATAAAATTTATTTAGTAGTAATTCAAAAATTTTGGAAAAAACATCATGGAGGGATAAATAAACCTTAACATATTATTTATGAGGAGATAATAAAATGTGTTTGGGATAAAGAGATTATTAATTTTGATAAAGTAAATCTGATAGTATTGGTTACCGTGAAAATGATTATTGATTTGTTGGAAAAGTGATGTATGATGAAGATTATCATAATTTTGAATTTATAGAACATAATAAATTGCATATGGTTTTATTTCAAGAACAATGATGGAGTTAATCATTGGATGCATATATGTATTCATTATTGATTTATAGTGATTTGGGTTGTTATCATATTTTAGGAGAATATATGATAAAGGTACTCCCATGTTTGGTATGTGATATTATGATATACTTCATGTTGTATATGGATAAATGTTAAATTTGATCTTGAAAAAAAAACATGTGATCAAATAATTTGGATTTGGGGTTTTTGTATCCAGTCGGGTATATTTTAATGGATTCTTAAGGATATCTATTTATGGAATGCACTAAGTTTGACTTTTGAGGTTTTAGAGATTAATGTATTATATTAATACATAATGGATAACTTGTTCTAGGAATTTGTTATAGAAAATATTTAGAAATAAAATGAATGAATTATGTTTCATATGATCTATAAAAAGAAAATTTTTGTTCTTCATGAATGAAAACATCATATTTAAAATTGATTTCTTTGAGAAAGAGGTGCGATAGAAGTGGAAAATGATCACATCATACCCAAATGATATAATTTTTTTATAAAATGGAATGAAATAAAGTAAGTATATTTTCTCATATACTATATCTTTTAAGTAATAGAATACCTCATATTTTAGAAAATGATCTTGATTTAAACATTAAAATATTTTACCTTCATCTTTGAATAATTTATATTCTTTTCACCCCATACTAATCTATGGTTTTTTGGTCCTTAGAATTATCATGACCATGTTCTCTATCACTCTCTATTATTCATTGCAATAATTTTTTATCCTCCATGTCTACACATTAACATCCCCTCAATTTGAACCTTATTTTTAAAACTGATTATATATTATTTCTAATTACAATTATGTTTCCCACTAACCCTTTTGAAATTAAATTTCATTATTTTGTATGATGTGGGTTTTTGATAAATGTATTTGAAAATATTTAAATTTATTTAAAAGTTAAAAATTAGGATGGTGTAATTCATTTATGTGGGTAGAATGTAACACTCCAAGATTTTATGATACATTTATATTCAAAAACATATTATTAATTTGATAACATTCTTTACACACAACACTATATTCAAATAAACTGTGATATAAATATTATTATTTTAACATGACCGTCATAACATTGCTATTAAAATTAGAGGTATTAATATTAAAAATCACATTATGAATCAATTTGTTAAATGTTTTTTATCAAATTCAATCTCATTGATTAATACATAATAAATAAGTACTATACTTTCAGTAAGGTCATTATTTTTTATTCAAAGTGCATTTCTATACAAAAATGGTTTCATTTCTTTTGGTGAGAAAATATTATAAATAATTAATATTTTTTTTAATATTTATTTTATAAAAAAGATGTAATTTTCTTTATTTTCATATAAAACATATCTTATGGTGAAATTTTGGGATTTTATATGCAATGATTATTTTTTTAGTCAACAGTGAAAAATACTAATTTTTGTAGAATTTCCATTTCTTTTCAGTGTAAAAGTACCATAATTATTTGAATTTGATAAAAAATTAATATAATTATCCTTTAGTTATAAATAATATAACTGATTAAATTTTAATCGTCTTTGTCTGTTATTTTTATGAAAGAAAAAATTTTGGCTTAAAGACACATGTTTCAAACAATTTTTTTCATTGAGTTTTAAGAATTTATATTAAATTTATTTATTAAAAAACTAGAAATTGAATATTTAAAAATAGGATCCATATATTGTAATCACATGAATAATATTTCTAAAATATTATATTTTTTTTATTATGAATAGTAATCATGGTAAATATTTGTCACCTTAATAACATTAAAACATGTAAAACAAGGTTAACACTTTGACATATGACTTTAAAATTATCATAAAACTTGAATTTAATATATTTAATGGGTAGTATTGTAACATACTAATAAATTATTATATGCTGTGAATTTTTTTTCATATTTATTTGATAATGGATTGTAAATTAGTTTAAGTAATGGAAAATACAAAATGCGACTCTATTTCTTTTAAATTTATCTTATATGTTCACATTGGGTAAAAAATAAGCTATGAATGAATATTAAAGGTTATTTTGAGAATATTTTTCCTATTTTCATGATTATGATTTATTTATACTTTTTAGTGATTATATAATTACTGGAAACACGTGTACTATGTTGAGAATATACATGTGCAATCAAAAGAAAAAAAATCAACCAATATAATTTTAAAAACAAAAAAGGTATATTATTTGGGATGGATTATGGTGTAAAAATAAATTCATATGTAATGATAGTGTATTATTTATAGTGAAATTTATTATATTATAATTCAGTTGTGTTCTTGATTCCATTAATGTCAAATTATGTGAATATTTATAAAAATGACATTAATAGTATTTTATGTCAAAAAGTATTTTATTAAAAAAGTTCAATATCATATAAATTTGTCAATAGGACAATTGGGAGGATATATGGTTGAAAATTTGAACCCTTTTCCATTTATGATCCAGTTTTTACCTTATAAGTAAAATTATATCTCTTTAATATTGTAAAATAGGATATTGTAGTTATGGTTAAAATTGGTTAACCAAGGGGTTAAAAATATTAGATGAGGTATAAAATACAACTTAAACCAATTAGAATTTTATTTCAAAGTGATTTAAATAATTCTGTATCTTAGATTCTAAATTCTATCCAAATGGTTCCACTTTCAACTAAAATTGAATTTATTGTATTTAAATATTTTATTAATTTCATGTGTGTCCTTTCCTTCACTATAAAAGGGAATCCCTCATTTCTATACTTTACACCACTTTGAGCAAACTAGATTGACTAGAAATTATAAAATTATATTATAAAATTATATATTCATGAATTATAGGTATTTGGAATCTTATAAAACAACTATAAGGGTCCTTAATAAGGGATCTAAAGAAGATCTACCGAAGAAGAAGTAATCATCTTTACCGACTCTTTCAAATTTATTTATTATTATCCTTATAGTAAATATGTTTTAAGAATACTAAAATCATAAATAAATTATAATAATCATTATTAAATGTTATTATTATTATGGGGAAACAATTTTCATCTGTTTTATATACTATATATACTGAAAACACCACTCATGCGTACATTCAACATACCGTCTCCACACAATAGTTTAATTCATTTTTCATCACCATTTTTCATGGATGGTTATAAATATATAAATAATGAATTTATATGATTTTTATGAAATAATTATACTTATATAATTATATTATCCTATATACATTCATTCATCTCTTTCCTTTGAAAAATGATGATGTCACTCATGCACACATATGGACTAGAACATCCAAAAAGTGTTTTAATTCATTTTTCATTTAAAATTTCCATGGCAGGTAATAAAGATAATTTTAATTAATATATATTTTATATATCATATAATAATGATTATATAAAGGTTAATTTTTATTTTACATTTATTTCGTTCCAACAATGGAAAAGTGGATACACCTCTAATGAGTATGTATGGACTACCGTCTCCACAACATTATATAATTAATCATTCATCACTAATTTATATAAAAAATTATTCATATATATATATTAATAAATATTATACTTTCATAAATATTAATATTATGGAGATTTTGAAACCATCATTAACATGCATGTACTGAAACAATCCAACTTAAACATACATGAAAAAGTAGTTATCAACCTGAACAAGGATTTAAATAAATAATAGTTAATTAATATGATACAATATATGTTATAATTAAATAATATATGGTATTATATTTATCAAAATGGTATTATATTATATTTATTAGAAGTATATATTTATTATATAGGATATTTTAATATGTACTAAGTTAAAAATACACGAGGTAAGGGTTAGTCAACTCACTTTTCATTCTATGAGACATAATCCTTTTTCACCACTTTTTTTTCATGTTGTGTATATAACACCAATTATATATGATATATAATAAATATTCATTATATTCATGATATGTAATTATTTACTTGAATATATATATTTCATAGGGGTTAGGACTCAAAAGTTACCAAATTTGTAAGAGATTTATGTTTCAATCCAATTGTAAATGGGATTTTTTTAGACTAAATTTACATGGAGGAAATTTTATGATCATTATCTAATAAACCCATTTTATTTTTTTCTTATCATTGGGTTATTTTTGGTACATTTATTTTTAGTTCTACCTCTCTCTTTTTGGTACTCAAAATGATTCATAAAACATTTTTAAGAAAATACAACATTATTTATCCCCTTTGAGTAATGAAAACATATTTTCCAATTTTAATTTTTATAAAATGTTTTAAAAAATGTTTAAAAAAATTATTAAATTATTATTAAAATTAAATATACTAATGTTTTAAATTTTCCAAAAAGTATTAGAAATAAATATTTATCATTTTATGAAAAAGGTACATTTTACTGAAGGAGTGAAAAAAATTGTTGTTTTAACAATAGTTACATGGACAAAATATCTCATAATCAATGAAACTCAATGATTTAAAAATTCATTTACATGATTCAATTTTTATTTTCAAAGAAAACATTTTATATAAAATTTTGGATATATTTTGATTTCAAATAAGTGATTTTAAAGTGGAAAGCGTATTTTCCTCAAGAAATATTCTAGTAAACTTTTAAAAATAAATTTATCTATAATAACATCAATAAATGTTATTTATTATCCAATAAGGATATGATCCAATTATATCCGCATTATTAATTTTTTTATGTTTAATGATTATGATGAAAAAATATCAATGAAACCTAATTTCATTTCCATATATCATTTCATGATTAAATGATTAATATTTTCATTATCACACATGATATATATGAAGAGATTAGGATTATGTGATGGGTGAGTCTATTATAGACCTCCAATTAATTGGTTAATGAAGGAGAAATCATGAGAAAACTATGATATATGTGATCAGTATTTATTGTTATTAACAATAATCACATACCTGGTTTAATGTACATAATTTTATGCATGGACCTAGTTTTATAGTTAATAGTTTTATGCATGGACAATGATTTCATTTCCCAAATATTATGTGAAGATATTGTTTCATGTTCACAATTAAATGTGGGGACATCATTTCATTTACTTAACTTAATTAGTGAAACTTTTACTGTTAACCCTTGTATAAAATGATCAAATAAAATGCTTTTTCTATATTTATATGTTTATGATATGCTAATTAATGGTTTCACACACTTTTGTGTTATGCCTCCTATCATGAAAAAATTATTCCTTGATATATGAATAATGATCTTCACTGATTGGGTATTATTATTTTAAATTATGATCATCTTCTGATACCCTTATTTTTACCTTATACTCACTTATGATCATTGATTTATTTCTCTTATATTTTACCTTACTATGAATCTGATATCACCCTTTATTATGTTTTCATTCCCTAGCTTATAAATATTTTTTTAAATAGGGTATAACTAAGGATTTTACTATAAGAGAATATCATTGCAGGAGATGTTGAAGATATTTTATAAAATAATATGTTTATGTATCTAGTATCCAAATACATTAAAACATTATAGTTATTGAATGGATAACAATTATATGTAATGAATATTCATATAATATGATGTAATATTAATGTATGTAATGTTTGGGTTGTGTCAAATAGTTTCCCCACTAACTATTCACCCATAAAATAATTACCAACTGACCCAATATATATATTTTTTATTATCTCATTTATTTAACCAATATAACCATGAATATTATCAAGATACAAAATTTTATTATTTTAGATGTTTACTATGGGATATTAAAGTGCAATTATACAAAATCACGACCCCTATGACTAATGCAATGAATAAGGTCAAGTATTCCATATGGAAACATAAATTTAACATTGTTTTAAGTATTTAAACCAGAATATTATATGTGTTTCTACATTCCAATTACACGAAAAAGTAATGATGTTTTATTTTTCTCATTATGATTCATATCTAGGTTTAGTATCCATGTTGATAAATCGATGGGAAGTGATATTCTATGAGTTTAGGGAGTCAAATTCCATTTAGTGTAACTATTATACACAATACTATGATATTTCAAGAATAGTAGGTTCTCTAATATAGTGGTGACATCACATAATTAGAGATTTCATTATGGCCATATAGATCCACAAGATATTTCTATATATTGTTTCTTAGAAGGATACAAATATATTATTGTAGACATGTTTGATGTTATAGTTGGATTATTATTTTATGTTTTTATAAACTAAAGGTAAAGGTAATGTGGATGATTATGTTGTGTTCAAGATGTATAGAAATTTTCATCACATGGTATGGGTTGAATGGAGGATAATAGAGGAGAATACACAGTTATACTTAGGCATAGAGGTTATTATTGGAGGAGTATTATAATATCAAATGATAATTAATCTCTTTTGTTTCAATAGGTGGTAAATATGTGTTTGTAGAACCTATGTTTTAGGAGTGGAGAGGCCGTCCTGTTCATGGATTTGGTCTTGACAGATAGATTAAGGAAAATTAACAAATTGTGTTATTTTCCAGGAATCTTTTTATTTCACAAGTTATATGGAATATAGATATAATTAAATTATATATCTCACCTCTAAAAGAACATAAAACTATATTAAAGATGTATCATGAATTGAAAGAGAAGCTTTAGATTCCCAATATATGTAGCTCATTAATATAGTTTGTATCTCTAAGTCTTATATGATAGTGGGTTAAAGATGGAAATAATGTTTTAATTTTTTTTATAGTATATTGATTTTATGTAGTGGAATGGGTATTTTATATCTATCTTACGATGAGTTATCTGGACCAAAATAAATTAGTATTTTCTTATAGGGCTAAAAAAATTTAATAATTTATTTTAATAATCAAACAAATGCTACTGAGTGATTGGATATAGTGAGTGAGCTATTTGAGGATGAAACATATAGATGATTTTGAGAATATTTAGGAATATTAAAATTTATTGAAAGATATTTAATGAGAAAATTATTGAACAAAGATATTTGGTTTGAAATCAGTTAGACAAAACATGTCATTTTCCGTAACTTTCTGGTTTATGTTCTTCTCTATTAAATATTAAACCCATTTGATAATGTTGTTCCTAGAGTAAAATATATGGAATATCTTAGTCTTGGTTCTTCAACTCAAATCTATTAATTTTAATCTATTATATTATCAATTAATCGATGTGGATTAATGAATTACGTGATTCATGTTTAAGTTTATGCATAATGACCCCAATTTCAAAAAATGATCATGCTTGATATAAAATTAGTAGTCATATATTTAATGATTATTTCCAATTAAAATATAAATGTTAATGATAAATATTAGGGGAAGAGATAAAACTATGTCATAACCTTACAACTCAAAATACAATAAAATTAAATAAAAAATATAGCAATCACAATCCCCTTAAGATAAATTCACTTGAAACATGATAAAATTACACCTCAATTCACATATTGATAGGGTGAGATGAAGATAATGAGAATAAAATTTCTAGGGGAATATTGTAAAAATGTAGAGGAAGACTTTTCAATGTAATGCATCATACATAGGGTTAACATACATTCAATGATGCATTTTCAACACCGCCCATTATATATATTTATACAAAAAATTGAAACTATAACATCTTAAATTCAATAAAAGAAATCATGGTATATGTCTATGTCAATACTAGGGGACGCTAATCAATTAGATGCAACCCTGACCACTAATTGAAAAAAAAAAAAAATTTCAATCAACATATTTCAAAATTTGACCATGAGATAAACACCATGAAAAATTATGGCTTTACTTTTTTCATTGGATATTTATAGATTGTGTTTAGGGTATGTTAATTTGAACATTCATAGCATGGATGATATTACCACACCATGAATAATTGATTCGATTCTTTTTCCATCATTTTTTCCACTAGACTCTTCTTCAATCTATGAAATCATTTCATGATCTTATAATGACGTGAAAATGATTTTCATGATGTTAATTTTGATCATATTCACTTATATTACATTTTCGAACAAAATTAAAATTAAATATACCACAAATGAATAAAATAATTAACATATGGGAAATAAAAATAAATTTAATTCCAATATCATTTTTCATTATATCTAGCAATATATTCATGAAATGGTACTTTCTAATCCCCCAACACATATACTCATTCATTTCCTCATGAATGTTATATTAATATAATAAAAAGGATCCTCACTCTACTAATATTCAAATATCAAAGTCAATAAAATAATGTTATTAAATGTCGAATTAAATGTTCATACATCATGTTAGAAAATTTAACCAATTCTTAATTTTTATTGAAATCTAGTAAATGTTTTATTTTTATTTTCCTATTTTGAATTAACCAACATTTTCTATTATTTTATTAATATTTTTCAATAAATTATTAATTTTTATGCAACTTTCAGCATACCTATCTTTAATTATATTACTCATCACTCAAGGTAGATATTTAAATGGATTTTTTCACATACCTAAAATAATATTCCTCCCCATATGCTTCAAATTAATCTAAAATATCATCAATATAGATAAAAAATCACAAATAATAATGAGGGATTCAATATTTGGTCTAAACATCTCTCATGCATAAGGCTAGGTAGGTAATTATACAAAATAACTAAATATAATAATGTGGTTATCTCATAAGTACTGGTCTTGATAAAATATAGTGAAGTTCAATGAAAAATTATCCCTTAATAAATGACATCTACACTTTATCTGAATACCAAACATAGTAATAAATATTTGATACATAATTAATAAGATACCCAATTTTTCCTAGATTTTTATATGTTGAGTTTAGAAAAATATAACATTTACTATCCAACCCCAAAAGATAATTTTTTTAAGAAATTGTGATTTTTGACTCCCCAATACATAAACAATTTTTTTTTTGATTTTTCAAAATTTTGAAGCGGTGGTGGAGTCGAGTTCATTAACTGAATAATCTCAAGACTTTTCCCAAATCATACCTCGTATTGACCCTAAAAATTATTTATTTCAGTATATACATCCCTTCCATTGGGACGCCATCTCCCAAACACATATCTAATTTTATAATATATAAAAAACATAGATTATGGTAGGAATGGATAATATAGGTTTGAAATGCTATTATTACCTATCGAGGATATGCATAGAACATATGAGATAATAGAGGAAAAAGGAAAAGTTATGTCCCAGGATAAATGTTTTGATCATAATATTCCTCAATCACATTAAATGTGAATTTTTATAGTCATAGATTCAACAATATGCAATTAATGTTTTATAAGAAAACATATTCAAGTTCCACACAAGATATAAGTTCATGAAAATAATGGAAAATGTAGTTATATATAATTTTCTAGGAAAGAAAATATGTAATTAATACAATCACTCATCCAAATCCATTTTAATAAGAAATTTAATTAACATAAATTTTTAATTTTAAGGGCATATAAAATCATAAAAAACGTTTATTCATATAAATTAACCAATTAACCAATTCATTATTCATTAAATACAAACCCCAGGTTTAACTATATCCAATAATATTCACATTTTTCTCATTCCCTTAATTTACAAATAAATTCAAAAAAATATCAAGATGGTCATCTACAACAGTGTTTGTCTCACAGATCAATTATTAATTAAAAAATTATCCTAAGGCATGAATTTTTATTAAAAAGTTATTAGTGTAAAAATAGAAGAGTAACTTAAAATACTAAAAATAAACCTCATACTCCACTTTAAATGTGAAACTAATATAGAAAAACCTCCATGGTTTCCTTTCTACATCATTTTATTTTAAATTTTTACGACCCCAAATAAAAATTATCATGTAAATTGAAAGCCATTTTATCGATGAAATTCAAAATGATTTGGAAAAAATTGTCTAAACCTAATATAATAAAGTTAATAATATTTATAGACATTATATTCCTCAAAATATTATAACATTATTAGAATTAAATTACCTCTTATCAATTTAGTTAATGAGGGTTTGGAAAGATTTTAACTATTCTATATCCATAAATAACCTTAGCTATGACATATCTTCAAAAATGAAACTTCTCTCCTCTTCTGAAAATAACATCATTCCTTTCTAGGTTAAGACCTTATCAGCATATACTGATCTTATTCACCAATACTTCTTCAAACATTAAAAACAAAAGTCTTGGTCATGTATAATCCAAATATATAATCCCTTTCAATGTTTTTTTATAACTAACCAACCATCATTAGTGATATTATCTCATTTATTTATTCTATTATTTGTTGTATTTTTCTCTATTTTCATCAGTTTAATCTACGTTTATCTATTGTGTTTCTTTTATGAATAAGACCAATTCGACTTTAGAAATTTCATCTTGATGAAATTCATCATTCATTAGATCATATTTCTTCATTGTTTAGTGTATGTTGAAACCTAATTTCTCACTACTCACTCTCATACACAACTCACAACTTTGTACGTTGATGAACGATCATACAATTTCCAAAAAAGGTCTCATATAAATTAGAGGTTCCTTCTACGCATCTATATCTAGAAAAAAATAGCACATTAGAAAGATTGAACTTTTTACTTTAATAATAATGTCTTAGTTCAGCCCTATGGGTATATTATTATTAAATCAAGTAGTTTAAGTGAATCTATTTTATGCTTTGGAATCTCAAGTACCAAAATTTTAATGGTGGTGTATGACATAGTATTTACTCCCACACCTAAATAACATATTTTTTTTTAAATTTAATTTTAACAACATAAATTTTATTGAAAATATACCACTGACTTATTTCCTTTCCATTGATCCTTTAACACTATAGTGTAGAACTGTCTCATGACTTGTATCATTCCAATTTTTACTAGATTTACCTTTTCATCACATGTTCTTTCATGAAAATTTAATAAGTGATAATGATGGACAGGTCCCCTATAAAATGAATATTAGTTATCATATTTATAAACTATTCAATAAATTTTCTTCTTTGTGATCCATGATTTTGTTGCATCAAAATCACTTGAAATGGAAGATGTGACTTGAATGGTGGTGGTGGTTTTTCCATTACATCTTACATATCCTTTTCTTGATGTTAATCTATTCATCAAATTTTTTTCCTTGTATATATTTCTCGGTTCAAGGATATCTTGGGTGATTTTACCTTTTATTTAAGTGACTACCCAATATTCTTCACATGGGTTATTTTTTTAGATTCCTAGTAACACTCCCCAAATCCCCTCCCAATGTTACTCAGTAATATATCCGACTTGTAACTCAACATTTACTATGGATGCTTGTTGTGTTCTTTAATCCTATTGTAGTTATTTGATATATTCTCCATTATTATTCATGAAGTTTTCCATTATCTCTCATAATTTGTGAATTTGGATTGTGAATGAGGGACCTGAGGTGTATGTTTCTAGTATACATGTTTTCTTAGCTATAAGCCTTGAGATTACTATTTTGTGGCCTCCACCACTAAAAAATATTTTTCTTATTAAAAGAATCATAATTGGCATCTTCAACACACATACATTTGTGGTTAGGGCGAGTCATCGGTGGATCCGATTTTCATTCCATGGAATCCATCTGGGATGCCATCCATCATTGCTTTCCCACAATATGTTCCTCGTAAATTTGTGTTCCTTCTAATTTACATTGAATAATATGTTTTTTCACATCATCAAAAATATTATATCCATATTTTGGGGACTTCCACATTAATGACCAACTTGATGGGAAATCCACTCTAGAACTATCTTCTTTGAAAAACCTTTATAAACTTTTTGATTTAATATCTATGTTTATATAACATGATAATGGATTTTTCAATTGAATCATTAATTCATTCCGAATAATTTTTAATAGATTCATAATTAAATAGGTTAAAATTTAAAATGATTACTCTGATGTTCATATATTTTTATAGGCAGAATCAGGTCAAAAAGTTTCTCACTAACCCATCCCATGTAGTGATATAATGTGGTTATATGATTTTAATCCATTACCATTCATTATATTTTAATTAAAATCAAAACAACCATAGACATAATACATCTGTTGTGATGTCATTTAACTAAAAAGTGGTACATGGTTCAAGAAATATCCCAAGGTGATCATTTAGATCCTTGTATTGAAATCTAGAGAATTAGATTGATTTTGGGATCATCAAAATTATAGATGGTTTTATTTCAAATTTGTCAACTATTATATGATAAAGAAAAATTTTAGTCTAAATCCCCACAAGAGATGGTATTTAATTTTTCCATGAGTGCACACATCTCTAATGGTCTATATAGAACTCATCCATATATGTCATCCCTATATTACACAACTATACCTTCTTCTTTAGTATTTATCTTCTTTTGTGTTGTTCTTTAAAACACGAGATCATCCTATTTTCCTTTAGTATGATTGGAATATTCAATCATCATAATATGATATATGAAAATAAAACTAGAAGACTAAGTATAAAACAGAGAATAGAATTAAAAACAATTTTGACTATTTCTACATTACCTAAGAATAATTGAAAACCATTCGTGAAATCGGTTCTATAAATTTGGCTGGCTTAAAGGTTATTTTTATTTTCCATCATGGTCTCTAAAATTTAATAATTTACCTTAACACTAAAACTAAATCTACATAGTAAAAGAATATAGTGAGTAGTGATTTCAAGTTAATCCTAGGATAATATTTTTAGAATACATATTAAAATTAATGATGATTGATAGAGATTGAATAAGAAAGAGAGAAAATACAGATACTCAGTTTAAAATCCATTGGCGGAAACATGAATGGTTTGGTAATTTTCAAGATTATTAGGTGTTGGATTAATTAATAAGTCTTATATATTATTTTTTCTATAGTTGAATCTAAAAAAACAACATAGAATTGGTTATTCATCCCCTATTTATAATTTTAACTTTTTCATATAATCAATTACATCTTGCAGAATAATTGATTTGGAGATTCAAGACCATGTATATGAAAAATAATCATGTTTCAGACAACAGTCATTAATGAATTAGGTTGATTAAACATATAACTAACGATTTTTTCTAATTCAATTGTCAATGGTCATGATAAAATAAATGGGTGATATATAATTGATGCACAAACGTACAACCCAATATATATTAAGTAAAAGAAAAACATCCAACTAGGACAACCCACTTATGATTACATCAGTCAACACTTGAGAAAAGTACAAAATCATACAAGTCATAAGAGGGTGTGAAAGTGGATAGGGGAAAAGAATTCAGGTGATAATGGTAGAGTAGACTGATGAAAGACTATATGTTACAACACTTCATACCCATGGCTAATGTTCATTATTCAATGCCTTTAAAACACCCCTATATCATCTTCTTATAGGATAAAATACATTCCCGACATCTTGAATTCGATAAAATCATTCATTTAATGATTCCATATCAATCTAGGGGGTTCTTAAGCAATTAGATGCAAGACCCAACCATATATGGGAAAAATGGAAAGTGAAGAATCCCAACACCAGATTTCAAAATGTGAACATGGATTTGAAAATGTTTAGAATATTTACTTCACTTTTAAATTTTTTATTCGTGACATGTGTTTAGGGAATGAGAATATTAAATATCATGGTGTTAATGATATTTTCACACCATGAATCATTTCTTCTCATCTCTTTTACCTCGTTTTAGCATCTCGCCTCCACATTAAACCATAAAATCCTTACTTGAACTTCTCTCGATATGAAATGGATTTTCAATATAGTTATCTTAATCATATTTTCATGTTTTTTAATTTAAATAAAATTTAAAATCAGATATAACAGTAATGAATAATTAAATAAATAAGTGGGATAGAGTAATAAATATAATTCAAAAATAATTTCCTTTTTATATCTAAAAATTTATGCATGAAATGGTACATTAATGTTTTTTTCATGAATTGAAAGAACCTAAATCTATATAGGTTGTTGTTCATTAGATGATAATGTCATCCTATTTTCTGAGAACTAATAATATCCATGTGGTGGATTTATATATGAGAATTTATATATTAAAGGTGGTGAGGATCCATAGAGGTCCTTAGATTATTTTTAGATTTATTACCTCACATTACTTTATGAGTGTTAAAGTGATTACAAAATAAATTTAGTTGAAATTTAAAAATTACCATAGCATTTAGACCATACATAGACCAATAGATAGATACTGACATAAAAAATATAAATAACATGTTATGGTAATTCATTCACAATTAAAAATTTTCATTGGTTGAGTATTCACCATTAGATGATTTTTTCTATTATAATAACTATCACTCACCAATTTAAATAGAACAATTTGATTGAATTGAATGGAAGTATATGTAGATTAATTTATTTTAGAAAAATGTTGATATGGTGATGAACATTGAGATAGAATTGGTTTGGAGTTTAATGAATAATGTATGCATGATTAAAGTCATAATGAATGAAACATAGATTCATCAAAGATTATGCATTTCTAATGAAAAAATACACTTATTGTTTTATATTTCTTTTCATTTGTTCTTGATGGAATCCTATATTATGGGAAACACAGATTTGATATAGGTAGAAAAATTTATATATGATTTTTTATACATTTCTTTGTGTTGGATCATATTGGGGAAGGGTTATATATATTATCACCTCCATAAGAAATAGAATTCATACATGATGTCTTTGATGCATCACTATATTTAAATGGCCAATATAATAATTATATATCAATCTATCAAGGAGAGTTATGTATAATGGGGGAAGTAAATTTTTTAGTGCCCCCAATAGATTTATGATTTATATAAACGTCCATTCATAGATATGTTATTTCATTAGTATGTATTTTATTTGGTTATGGTAACTTGGAGGATTGTACATTGGAGTGAGAGTATCAAATGAGGGTTCATTATTAAGAATTATTAGAAAACATAATTCTTCAATGTTGTGTGGGGATTTCCTCTTGAGGTCAAATGTATTTCAAAATAGGTTTCTTTTGATTTATATTTAATAATTGAGACTTATTTATTTTGAAAGGTCTATATTATTGGTTTCTCACTTGATAGTTATCTTTTTTGGGAACCTTATGGGTCTCTTTATGTTTTGTTTGAATTTTCAAGGATAATAATTTTTTAAAATGTTTCTTATGTTAAATTATTTATTTTCATTTCATATTCCTTTATAATTTTAATGATATATTGGACAAAAAAGTGATCTTAAGGTCAATTAGTAAATGAAAAATAAAAAATATCTTTTTAAAGGAAAATAAAATAATGAATATTAATTTATCACATTGTGATTTTGGTAATTCATGTTCTTATATCATAATTTAATAATTTTATCATGGTGTGGAGTTATATTTTAAAAAAAAATCATTGAAGAAACCAATGGGAATCAAGATGAGAGAAATCATATCATGATTTTATATTCTATGTTGTGGTTTATTAGAAATGTTCATGTTTTATATAGTGGATTGATTATATATTTTAGTGAAGATATTTTCAAAAAGAGAAATATACAATGACATTTTTCCTCATAATTTTTTTTTCAAAATAATGCGGTTTCAATTGGAAACATTTTAATTTCATACAATGGATTGGATAAATTTTGACAACCTTTCCATGGTGGAGAAAACTACACAATGGGTTAGGTTAAAATCATAAGATTCAAAAGGAAAACATCAGTATTATTTTAAAGAAGATATTTTTTATCATGGTTCTTAGATCAAGGTTGACTGAACCTAACTACATAATGGTTTAGGGAAACACATCATGGTTAATAAAACCTCATCATGGTGTAGTCTACCACTATTTTTTGTCAATTCATGTGTATTCAAACCTTATTCACCATTAATAACTCTATTTTTTTAATAGACCCTCTTGCAAAATTTTGGGTTCCCTTATATTGATTTTAATTTTTTTTATTTATTTGACCAAATATATACTACTGAAGGTATTATTCCCTTTTTTTCTCCTTTTATTCATTCCTCCATATTTATAATAATACATTAATATTGATTTATTTATTGATATGAAGGAGGAATGATATGATATTTATGGATTATATATTCTGTATATATCATTCAAAATGATGTAGGAATTTGATTATTAAATCTTATTCATTGACAATATAAATATAGTTACCCATACATTTCATACATAGATATTACATCTTAATAGATGAATATTAATTACATAACATTCAAATCCATACTAGAACTATATAAATTTAGTATGTTTAGAAGAATTTATACATATATAACTGGTTAATATGATATCTACATTACCTCCCACTAAGTTCTCCATAACATAGACCCCTCGTAGACATACAATACTTAATACCTCCATTTATAACTTAGGAAAAAGGATACACAAGAAAGGGAAATATTATGCTCAATATGGGTAAAAACATGAGATATCAATAATCATTTAAGCATTAAATGAGCCTCACATTTAAAAATCATAGCCAAAATATCATAGATCATAATCTTGAATCATGGAATAAAGCCTGAAAATTAATCAGGCATGAATCATAATGTAATCATATAACATGATCCATGAGAGCATGACGTTGGCATAAGATATGTGTTTGTGTCATACACATATTCACAGAAAATAATTTCCATAATAATCAAGGATCATTTAAAAGAATATCATAGTGGATTGGGTTCACTCCCCATTCCAATATATTAGTTGAGGTTCTATACCAATACTATCATAGTGGATTGAGTCCCTTACTGAACTGGATTCACTCCCCATTTTAGTCCATGAAATGTTATGAGATATCCATATTTACACAATGAATTTGAGGTATATATAATTATTGGACAACTTATCACATCATGAAAATGATATATATTTATACCACAAGATCATAAAACATACATCATTTCATAACATAGTTAAAGGAAATGGGTTTCACAAACAATTCATCATTTCATCATAGCATAACCTGTTGGGAAAGGAATATATTTCTTAACATTATTTGACAATAAAAAAGAAACATGTTTCATATAATTATATCTAAATAATAATTTCCAAAAGACATCTAAATAATGAAACTGTATGGTATCATTGGACCATATCCCTAATAAAACATAATTTATAGTCTAGTGTATTATTCCAATACATCCTCACTCATTGCGTTGTGATGATTCAAGAAATCCCTACTCTTAAATTTAAATGTTTTTTATGTTTTTCAAATTTTATTCATATTATGTTGCATGTTCAAGTATTTATCTTAATAATGAATATTATCTTACAATTCTCATGGAATATATTTAGTTACTCAAAAATAGAAATATAAATGTATGAATTTATCTTATGATATTTTTTCTGATCCAAAATAAGTCGAAGAATATAAGAACCTAGGTTTTTAGAATGGGTCAAATTCCGCCCCTATTTAAACTTTTTCACTGGTTTCTGAGGAGTCTGAAAAATCTAGACAGTTTCTAAAAATTTCTAGACTACACGCCGTTTACTTTAAGTACACGCTATGTATGTGTTAACCGAGTGACCGGTCGTGTGCTCACCGAGTACATGCAGTGTGATGACCGTGTAGAAGTTTAATAGTACATGGTGCGTATTTATAGAGATGATGTGTATCCTTAACTGTGCGAGGCCATGTACATGTCGTGTGGTGCCCAGGTGTAAATTTCCATCAACATGGCATGTATCCTTCCTTGACACATCGTGTAACTTTGTTCCGTGTAGAGGCCGAGTCCCTGGCTGTGTATTGACCTTGTACACGGTCCAAGCCATGTGCTCGACTCTGCTTAAGTCGGAGTACAAAAACCCATCTTCACTGCGTCTAATTTGAAAATACGCGTCGTATACTTTTATTTTTATTTGATCGCCCGAGACGCCATCGCGTCTTATTTCGGAAAACATCTTCTTCTTCCCCGTTGGAAGGATGGTTCGTCCGAGAACCTCTGAAAAACAGAAACCCACCCAGAATCATCATACGTTGTCAGTTCATCAATCTGTTGGTGGGTGTGGGACCACATCAGAGAGACTAACCCCATGCACCCTTCTTCATCCTTGATTCCTTACATGTTTCTCCGTAGATTCCATTAGAATGGAATTGCTGGGATTTGACGGAAACACAGATCTACCGTGATTTATACCGATTCAGAGGCTGATATCAAAGGAGTGTCATCATACGAGTATGATGTGGGTGGTGTATACCTTCTTTTATGTTTTCATAGACTTTTGGGGGTTACGACCTTCAGGCGCAACATCGGGTGTTGTGAAAAACCCTGCTAATTGTTTTTAATTAATAATCTACTTTGTGGGATACCTCTGGGTATTCCCTAAACCTGTTGTGATTGAGCGAGGCCGGGTTAGAGGTCATAGCTCATTTGGGGCAATTCGGTAGGGGGGTACTGAAATGCGTATGAATTGGACCATTATTTTAACTGCCACGTAGTGACTGCTTATTGAATATATTGAGTAATTTTTTCAGTTTAATTGTTAATTATGAATGAGTTAGGTGCTGGTATGGGACATCACAAGTTAGTGAAATTTATCTGTTTAGTAGTTTCCAGTTTAATGTGATGCTTTGAGTATAGTTATGAAATTGTGATACTGCATGTGTTGAACTACTTGTTGTGTTGGGCATGGCCTGGACATATATTTTTGAGTGATGAGAATCACATGTTGGGTGTTTTCCCGGTTTACTTTGGGTGGTTTCTACCACGGGATTGGGCATCATGGATGTCGGTTGAGGTAGTCGGACTGTCAGGTTGGGCTTGGCCCGGGTTACTTGGATAGAGAGGCCATAAGACATGAGTGATAGGTTTGCAGGGACATGAGGTGTCTGAGATGTTGTGGCTTGGGAACTTATTGAGGTGATTACCGCTCACCGGGTACTTTTGAGTATTGTGCACACAAATACACTCCGAGATAAAGTGGTACAACCAATCGCTGGGTAAAGGACCCCGGTAGATGTGGTTAAGTATTTTTGGTTTTGGGTTTCTTTCCATAGGGAGCCACATGGAAGGTGAGGAGCCTTTGAGAGACAGCTTTGAGGCGGTCAGGTTGGGGGTAAAGGATCGCCGTGTTTTGAGGGCACACATCGCTTTCCCTCCAGTTATCTTTTGAGGACAATAATCTTTGTTCCTTCGGATATTGTTCCATAGGAAGGTTGATCCTCTGAGTTGGGTTATGATTGTTGGGTGTGCCTTCGGGATGTCGGTAATTGAGACACATGGTGTCAGGAGGCATGTGGTGTCGGGTTACATCCAGAGATTATGGCACTAGCCGAAGCAGGAGACACTTCCTGGTGGGTGCTGAGCACCAGTGAAGTTTGTGTTTACTTTTGGTTGTTGTACTATTTACTGTTTTTTTATATAAGCATGTCTATCTAAACACTTATATTAGGTACACACGCTTGGGTGGTATACTACTGAGACTAGTCTGACACCCTACACGGGCCCTTCGGGACGCGTGTAGACTTTATGAAATTGCGTGCAGGTAAAGGGTCAGCCTTAGGAGCTGGACTTTAGTCTTGTTGGAATAGATACTGGTATGGACCTTGAGGTCGTGCCTTGCTGGAGTTTCTTTTTTTATTTTTCCCTTTTGTATCAGAATTCTTACCTTATTATGTAGCAACTTTTAGTTAGCCTTTGGCGCCATTATATATTGAGCCGTATGACTTGTTTTCGATGCATGCCTTGTTTGGTCACAGTAGTAGTTGCTTGTATTCTTCAGCATGTTGTTCGGTTTACTTTCTGCTGTTTTTGTTTCTATATTGCTTCCACTAGTTTATTTTTATTGGATATTCTTTCACTCTGCGGGCCTTGTTCGAGACTACTGAGTCATTTATTTAAACTTCATATTTTAGTTTTATACTTGGACCAGTACCATTTTATTCCGCCGAGAGGGTATAGCCTCCCCACTATGCATAATCAGAACCTCGCTACTAGTCAGCAGACTTTGGCATTCAGGGGAGGTGCACCTAAGGTAGTGAGACCCGACCTGTTTGGCACCATTCTGGTGGTTGGCCGGGTCCGGGTCATTACAAAGTAGTATCAGAGGAGTTCTTGACAAGGATTTAGTAGCAATGATTTGCTGGATACTAATGAGTTTGAGAATTCTCTTTTTCTTTATGATGGTTTTACTATTTTGGATATAGTAGACTGTAGATAGGTGGTTGTTGGAACTCGAGTTTGAACTCGTGCTTGGGTTCTTGCAGCCCCATGTATGAGGGATGTATTGAGTTTCCGTGGGTGGGAATTGCTATTTGTTTTTCTCAGATTACGATTTATATGATTTCCACCTCGGTGGCTCACTTGTTGTGTGATGTTATTGTTTGTTAGATGAAAACCTTGGACGGTATGTCAAGACTTGTTTAAACAGCTTTTGATAGGATCATTTTAGGGAATTTCAATTTCATAACTGCATGTAGGCCTTGTGAAGTGATAATACCATGTGAATATAATCAATTTCCATGCCTTGTATGCTTATGAAATATGAATAGGTGAAATTCCTAATAGATTTTCCTTATTAGTTGCAATGTGATATTCCATGTGTGTATATTTGTTGAATTACATGTTTTAGGGTGTTGGGTATGGCTCATATGAGAGTAGATATCTTCTATGGTTTGAGGCAGGGTAACTATCAGTATTGGATGACTCGGTCGTCGGGTTTGAGGCAACATTGGTTGTCAGGATGGGCATGGACTAAGGTACTATTGATACTTGTCTTTTATGCGGGCGGGTAAGGAGGACATGAGATCGGGATGCCGAGTGCATGAGTTGCGATAGGGGAGAGTAAGGGTAGTTGTTATAAGCTGCATATTTACTGCTTTGCTTATCTGCGTAGAATATATTTTCAAATATTTATGGGTTGTCTGACCATTTATGGTATTCAGCAGGTTACTGCCTCACGACTCGATTGAGTTTCAGGTTGGAGATGATATAGTGCCGAAGGATCAAGTTCAGAATCTGGTGCATGTAGAGAATGAGCCGTAGGTACAGGCTCTGGGACAGGATTAGGTTCAGGATCTAGTGTGGGCAAGGTAGTATCTGGGTTTGGTAGCGTTCAGACCTTGGAATGACGAGTAGTTCCGAGCTAGCCTGGTACGTGTCTTACAGGGGATTGACAGAAGCACACAGGGTACATAGCCTTCTATGCCATATCTGACGTGGGAGTTCCTATCGCAGCAGCCGCCACTTTTTCAGGGTGAGGGTGGTCCGCAGGCAGTTGAGTACTGGATAGAGAGTATGTAGATGATCTTCGAGCTGCTCGAGATGCCTCCCGGGAAGAGGGTCACGCTGGCGACATACATGCTGAGAGGACCACCGAAGCGTTGGTGGGATGTTCAGGTTTAGGATCGTAGGCACGAAGGACTGGCAAGGAAGGACTTCGAGGACAGGGTCTTCGAGCACTTTTACCCGGAGACGCTAAGGGAAGAGAGAGCTCAGGAGTTCTTGAGTCTTCAGTAGGGAGATATGTCCGTTATGGACTATGCAACTACCTTCATAGAGTTGTCTCGCTTTGCACCTGGTATGGTAAGTGATGAAGAAGCTAGGGTGAGGCGCTTCGAGGACGGCTTACGAAAAGCCATTCAGGATCAGGTAAACATCTTCAAGCTAGGTCCCTTCGCTGAGGCGGTGAACCATGCACTTATAGCAGAGGGAAACTGGAGGGATAGGCCTCAGAGTGGTAGGCAAACAGTTCCAGGTGATGGTTCAAACAACAGGAAGTGATGCCTAGATGAGTTCCAGCTGGGTGGGCAGTACAAAGACTCAGCTAGACCACCTCATGGTAGTTCAACGGTGGTTTTCATTCATTGCGGATAGCCGGGACATTATCGGGGTCAGTGTGATAGGACCCCGAAGGAGTTCCGGGCGTGTGGACAGGTCGGGCATCTGGAATGGTTTTGCATGCAGCCTTCTCAAACAGCTATCAGTCAAGGACCTGGATGAACTATGGCATGAGGTGTTGGATCAGGTTCGGTACCAGGAGAGGGTAGTTGAGGTTTAGCTACACACGGTGGACGTGACAGGGATAGCAGGATCCAACTGAGGGGTCAGTGGCTAGTGACAAGACCAGCATCGCAGGGAGGTCAGGCATCGGGCAGCCGTGCTTCAGGCTAGTTGCACACTTTGGAGCTTCCAGGGATTGATCAGGCTGGTGAGCTGACGAAGGTGGAAGGTACACCACAGGTGTGGCCGTGATTTTTCCTTACTTTCTTTTTGAATGGCCTTTTGAGGCATGTCTGGTTGAGTGCACGGGATGCACATGATACTTGTGGAATGACTAAAATCTAGATAGTGGGATGGCATCCTATCAGATGCGTTATTTATTTTATTTGTATATTTGAGATGTGGGGCATCAGGAGCATCATGGATACAGGTTACTTGAGGTGTCGTGGGCATCGTGGAATCATGGATGTGGGTTACTTGAGGTGAATGACACCAGGTTTGATTTGAGCATCTATTAGATGCAGGACCTCAGGGAGGCAGACACTGATGTGGTGAAGGTTGCGTTGGGTGTCAGAAGCGACACGTGAGCACCAAGGAGGTGCAGGGGCGACAATGCGTCATGCGAGGACCATGGGTCCGGGAAATAGGTTGTTGGGGCGTGCTTGTTTATTTGAATTTCTTTGAGCTTTTTTCGAGTTGAGACCAAGTGGGAAATTCTTATGGTGGGGATCCCCTTGAGGAATTTATCCAGAACATTGAGACCGGGGTAGTCTAGGTTGTTTAACCGGGATGGGTGTGTTTGATACCATCTCCTGGTTTTGTTTGGTAGCTAGGGGATGAGCTACGTTATAGTGGGGAGTTTGTAAGAACTCGAGATTTTAGAATGGGTCAAATCCCGCCCCTGTTTGATCTTTTTGACTGGTTTCTGAGGAGTCTGAATAATCAGGGCATTTTCTGGAAATTTCAAGACCACACGCCGTGTACTTTAAGTACACGTCCTGTATGTGTTAGCCGAGTGACCGGCCGTGTGCTCACCGAATACATGTCGTGTGATGAACGTGTAGAAGTTTCTTACTACACAGCGTGTATTTATAGAGATGTCGTGTGTCCTTAACCGTGTGAGGCCAAGTACATGTCGTGTGGTTCCCAGGTGTAAATTTCCATCTACACGGCATATAGTCTTCCTTGACACACCATGTAACTTTGTTCCATGTAGAGGTCGATTCCCTGGCTGTGTGTTGACCATGTACACGGTCCAAGCCGCGTACGGGAATCCGCTTAAGTCAGAGTACGGAAACCCATCTACACGGAGTGTACTTTGAAAATACATGTCGTGTACTTTTATTTTTGTTTGATTATATGAGACGCGGTCGCCTCTTATTTCGGAAAATGTCTTTTTCTACCCCGTTGGACGAACAGTTCATCCGAGAACCTCTGAAAAACAGAAACCCACCCAGAATCATCATACGGTGTCCGTTCTTCGATCCGTTGGTTGCTGTTGGACCGCATCATAGAGACTAACCCCATGCACCCTTCATCATCCTTGATTCTTCACCTGTTTTCTCCGCAGATTCCATCTGAACGGAATTGCAGGGATTTGACAGAAATGTAGATCTACCGCAATTCAGACCGATTCGGAGGCTGATATCAAAGGAGTGTCACCGTACGAGTACGAGGTTGGTTGTGCATACCTTTATTCATGTTTTTGTTGACTTTTGGGGGTTGCGACATTCGGGAGCGACGCCGGGTGTTGAGCGAAACCCTATTTAATTGTTTGTAATTAATTATATACTTTGTGGGATGCCTCTGGGTATTCCCTGATCCTGTTGTGATTGAGCGAGGCCAGTTGGAGGTCGTATCTCATTTAGGGCAATTCAGACGGGGGTGCCGAAATACATATGAATTGGACCATTATTTAAACTGTAGTCTTTAGACTGCTTATTGAATATCTTGAGTAAACTATTGAGTTTAATTGTTAATTATGAATGTGTTAGGTGCTGGTATGGGACAACACATGTTAGTGAAATTTAACTATTTAGTAGTTTCCAGTTTAAAGTGATGCTTTGAGTATAGTTTTTCAATGAGTGATATTGCCTGTGTTGAACTACTTGTTCTATTGGGAGTGGCCTGGACATATATTATTGAGTGATGAGAATCACATGTTGGGATTTTTCCTGGTTTACTTTGGGTGGTTGTTACCTTGGGATTGGGCGTCATGGACTTCAGTTGAGGCAGTTGGACTGTCAGGTTGGGCATGGCCTAGGTTAATTGGATGTCGATGCCATCAGAGTTGAGCGAATGGTTCGTAGGGACACATGGTGTTAGAGATGTTGTAGCTTGGGAACTTATTGAGGCGATTACCACATACCGGGTAATTTTGAGAAGTGTGCACATAGATAGGCTTTGAGATGATGTGGTACGACCACTCGCTGGGTAGAGGCCCCTGGTAGATGTAGTTAGGTATTTTTGGTTTGGGGGTGCTTCCCATAGGAAGCAATGTGGAAGGTGAGTAGCCTTCGAAAGATAGCTTTGAGGCGATCAGTTTGGGGGAAGAGGCTTGCCGTGATTTGAGTGCAGACATCGATGTCCCTCCAGTTATGTTTTGAGGACATGTATCATTGTTCCTCCGGATGTTGTTCGATGGGAAGGTTGAGCTTCCGGGCTAGGTTATGATTGTTGGGCATGCCTTTGGGACATCGGTACTTGTGACAAATGTTGTCAGGTGGCACGTGATTTTAGTTTACATCCATAGATTTTGGCGCTAACCGAAGCAGGTGACACTTCCGGGTGGCTGCTGAGCACCAGTGAAGTATGTGTTTACTTTTGGTCATTGTACTATTTACTGTTTTTCTTATATAAGCATGTCTTCCGAAAAACTTATATTATGTATGCACCCTTGGTTGGTATCCTATTGAGACGTGTCTCACAACCTACATGGGAAATTCGGGACGCATGTAGACTTTATGAAATTGTGTGTAGGTAAAGTGTCAGCCTCAGGAGCTGGACTTTAGTGCTGTTGGCATAGAGACTGTTAGGGACCTTTAGGTCGTGCCTTGCTGGAGTTGCTTTGTTTAGTTTTCCCTTTTAAATTAGCATGCTTACCTTATTATGTAGAAACTGTTGGTTAGCCATTGACGCCATTATATATTGAGATGTATGACTTGTTTTCGATGCATGCCTTGTTTGGTCACAGTAGTAGTTGCTTGTATTCTTCAGCATGTTATTCTGCTTACTTTTTACTCATTTTGTTTATATATTACTTCCGCTGGATTATTGTTATTGGATATGCTTCTACTCTGTGTGTCTAGTTCATGTTTGCTAAGTCATTTATTTCCACTTCATATTTTAGTTTTATACTCTGACCAGTAACATTTTATTCCTCCGAGAGGGTATATCCTCCCCACTATACCTAATCAGACCCTCGTTACTAGTCAGCAGCCTTTGGCGTTCAGGGGAGGTGCGCCTAAGGTAGTGACACTTGACCCGTTTGGAACTGTTCTGGTGGTTGGCCGGATTTGGATCGTTACAATGAAAATTTAATTCCTTTGTAGTAACACATTATCTTACAAATGGAAAACTATCTTACGACTAATTGATGGCTGAATATGTTACACAGAAAACTAAATTTATCTCACAGAAAATATATCCAATGATGAATGATATAATTGGACAATATCTTTTGAAGACGTATTAATACAAAATTACATGATTATCCTTCCAAATATTATTATAATAATTTTCATACATTTTGAGTACATTAAAATAATATTATAAATTTAAGGAAGTATCGGTCCCCTCAAGACTTACCATGAATATGAAATTTTAGAGAGCATGAAAATAACTAACATTAAGGCGGCAAAATAAATTGAATAATTAAAAGAAATTTATATCTAAAATCCATACCATGTCTCATCAATATCAATGTATGTATCATTATACCATTAGAATTATCCCTCAATTAAGTTCAATTCATCATTTATAAGGAACATCTTGTAACAACTCAGAAAGATGTGTCTGTGGAACAAAGAGTATGTAGAGATCTAAATCTGGTTTCCACTTTCTAACACTGAAGATATTTAAACATTGAAAATACATTTTTCATGTGGGAATATTATTTTCCTCATCATTTTCACTAAAAATCATCTTGATCTATGCTTAAGGATAATATTTTATTAGGATGAATCATCATCTACTGATAGTTGTTGCTTGCAACACTGTTCCATACATGTTTCTCATACCTTGTATCTTTTCTAATATATATTAACTATATTTATGATTGTGGATAAGATCTACGATTGGTATAATAAATAGAGAGCTCGATTGAAATCTCTTTTAGATTTTAATTAAGGGAATGCTTCTAGTAATTAGCTGTGAGCCACTGATATAAGGTACGTTTTGGGAAAATCACTAAGCTCATGGAGTAGAGAATTGGTGGAGTAGACTAGAGGATATATGTTCCTTGAACCACTATAACCCTCTTTGTTAAGCATCATTTCCGAATGTTTTATACTTCTTCTTCATATAATCTTTTGAAAGAAAATTTTATATGAATACTTCAATGAGGGTTGATAATATTTCAAATAATTTTTTTCGAACCCAATTCACCCTGTCCTCCTATTGAGTTATTCCGTTAGTCATTATCTGGGAAAAAAATTAGTATCTGTGATTGTGACTTTTGAGTTCACAACTATCAGAAGTAAAACTCAAACGATCTGTTATCAATTGGATGCTATGGCTAATTACTGAGAATGTATATCTATAGTTATAGCTCTATACACAAATTGTGAAATCTATGGTTTCTCAAAAGCATGCATGGTAATTTATCTAATGAATCTTGGTCTGAATGTATATCTCATTGAAAATAATCCCTATATAATTCCTAAGACAATACATAAAACATGGGATGCTATAGTTAAAGAAAACTATGATATAAATTCCAAATATATGAATGTTATCATCTACAAGATATGACTGGATGTGTTTAACTAGGACTCTCAAAGTCAGATAGCACATAAAATGTGAACTACTATAGATTTTGAATTTAAAGGCACTGAAAATGTGAAAGCTCCTAAATATGATAAAGAGAAGATTATGTTCTATACATTTTTAATGGTTGGTGGAGAATGTAACACCCGAGATTTTTATGAGTAATATTTTGTTTTTATATACCATTAAAGGAATCTTTAACTACATACTAGCTTGGCTTACTTTACACGCAATCGCGACCTTCCTCGATAGCTTGCATCGTACGCAATACTGAGTTTCACTAAACAACGATATGATATTAAAATATTATTAAAACTAGCCGTTATGAATAGTAATAACCACTTTTTGAAATTTTATAAATTTTATCTTCCAAAATGGACTTCATTTTTGGATTCGGAATACCGAAATTAGCCTAGGGTGAAATTTTGGTATTTTTCTGAAAACTTTCAATTTTTGATGAATAGTGAAACCACTAAGTGGTAGGTTAAAAACTGAATTTTGCATAAAACTTAATTTTACCGCTTCTGTGAATGGAATTTCGAAAATCCGATAGACACGGTTGATATCAGTAAGTAAAATTTGGTTCAATGAGATAAAAATAATTTTTTGGTGAATAGTAACCTTTTACTTTTTTTACCGCGGTTAATAGTAAATAGGGGTAAATATGATATTACTATTACCCTAACACATGTCCTAATTCTATTGGATAAGTTTAATTAGACCAAAAAAAACTTAGGAATAAAATATGACCATTTAGGCCCACTTGGGTTAGATTAGGACATTTATTATTAATTTATTTAAAAAAGGGTTAAAATAGTTAAAATCAAAGATTAATACGTAAAGAATTTTTAATATGGGGTTATACATAAGATAAAATCGACAATAAATATTCATTAGAAAGCTAAAAAGATTAAATACATAATGGTATTTTATTTATAATTTTTAGACATTAAATAATTTAATTTAATTATGACACAACGATGATGCAGTAATTATCTTATTTATGAAATATTGACATAATTGATGTTATAAACACCAAAATAAATGTAATTTGAGACTTTTTATGAATTACAATAATTTTATAGGTTACTATGATATATTAGTGTTGATTTAATCAACCTGGTTTGAACATATAATTCTGTTATGACTTTCAAATAAATCATATATCAATTAGTGTCAAAATTGACACAAAATAGTTTTTAAATAAAATATTATATTATTAATTGTTATTTTATTCCAAAAAATCTATGGATCGGCCAAATCTCTTAGATAAGGATATATATATTAATAATAAACAATTTGGGGTTCGTTTGGCATGTTATAGTAAGTGTATTAACCATATAGTGAAAGAAAACAAACAGACATGGTAAAAGTTAAATTATTTAACTTAGAGTTAAATCTAATTGATAAGGTGAAAATAATACCCTAAACTTTTCTAAATCCTATTTGTTGATAGGATTTCGACCCATCCCCACTTTATCTTCGAAATAAGACCCTTTGGAACCATTATAAACCGATTTTGACTTTAATATAAAATAATATTTTGAGATATTCCTAAGGTGCCCCTCTCCTCCCTTATAAAAGGGCACCTCCTCCCCCTCCTCCTCACACCAATTTGTGAACTCAATCTAGGCCAAACCCTCACATTTTCTCCTCTCCACTTCCCTAGAATAATCCAAGAGGTCCTGGTCTTCATCAAAGTCCAATCTTAGTTCCCTAAGTGGAGGATTCAAAGAGGCGTTCCAAAGAAGAGGTAATAACCATTACCGATCTTTTCAATTTCATTCTTCTTCAACTTCTTCTTCTTTATTTGTTTCATGATAAAGTAATAACATCAGTATTACTTACATACTGATATGTTATTATAAATATTAAACAACCCTAATTCACCTTCTATCCATCCTACGAAAAAATGAAATCACCGCGCGTGTGTACGTACGGAATACCGTCTCCACGCCGTGGTGTCATCTATTTTCCACCATCACCTTACAAGTATGGGTATAATGGTGTAATGAGTAACTATTTATGATTATTATAAAGTAATATTGATACTGAAATAATATATATATACTCCAATACTATTCCACGATCATAGGAATGATATCATCACACGTGCGTACGTACGGAATACCGTCTCCACGATGTGATGCGACTCGTTCTACATGATCATCATTACATAGTAATTATATAAATGAGTTGAATGAATAAATATGATATATTTTACACTAATACCATTCTGGATATAAGGTATATATAACCTTCAATGAAGAATAAGAATTTATTCGGCAAAACACGCATAAGAACAAAAGGCAATAAAGACCCGAGTAACAGGTAACAATGAAATATTACTAACAAGAAGCTAAGAATATGACCATATATGATATCATATCAATATTTATGATTATGTAATAAGTCAATAACATTATTTAAACCATTATACAGGAGCTTCGGACACGTACAAAGCAAATCGGACCTAAGCTAAGGGAAATATCACAATCTCATTTTTATCCGAGATTGTTTATACTTTGAAATTTACTGGGGTGTATTTTATCATCCACATCCATGTTTCCTCAATATGTAATATTATTTCCATCCACCTACAATTTTTTAAATCCATTTTTACTCTTCGGTGCTTTTTTAATAAAATAAATGAAAGGAATCTTTTGTCGTTTTTCGTACGAGGTACTTTTTGACTTTTCCGACAAAAGTACGAAAAATGTTTTTTAACTTATACGACATGAATGGATTTTTAAAACATTATTTCCAAGAAACTTCCTTTACAAGTTTTCAAGTTTATTTTTAATCAAATTCTTTTATTTTAAAGTTGTATGACATGTTATGAAAGGAAAAAATTTTTTGAAGTAGACAGGATATTTTCCTCAAGAATGGAGTTCAAGTATTTTATCAAAATTATTTTCCATATAAGATAATAAAAGGGTTCTATTTTTATCCCTATTATTACATTGGTTTGATTATGTTGTGATGGAAATATTTTTATGAATTCCTTTATCTTATATGAATTGTTTTATGATGTCATGTTGTTTAAGAATCCCATTTTTATTACATGGGTTACGCTATGATGTATAGTTTATGATTATATGGCACACATAAGAAAGGATTCATTATAAGATGGGTGGGACCTATATCTCCCTCCAATGCATTGGGTAAAGATTTTATATCTCATGAGATAGACATGGCTGGAACGGTAGGTTATACCGGTTCAGTGAAACAGGACTGGAACGAGGGTGACTCGGTTCAGAAAGGGACTTTGTCCACTAAGATAGTATTGGCAATGAGTCATGACTAATAAGAAATGATTTTCCATGATTATGTGTGCATGCCATAATGTTTCAAGTTTCATGTTATGATTATGGGGATCTCATTTTCACTTCTATGATTTGTTCCATGTTAAGATATTATGATCTCTTTTACAGGTTATGATTTTCAAAAAGATATGATATGATTTTTATTTCCTTTATTTTCCCTTATTGAGCATTTGAGCTCACCCTTTTATGTTTTCTTTTCCCCAGGTCATGAAGATGGATATTAAGTAGAATATGCTAAAAGGGACCCTAGATATGATGAAATAAATGGGAGACACTGTAGAAGATTTATGAACCAGTTGTTTATGTTTCCCAGTTTCTAAAGACACTATACCTATACGGTCCTTTGTGGTTTTGTCATATGTTGTAATAAGTGTTCTTCAATTTTGAAGTATTAACATTGTATGTAAAGTATGGGTCGTTATAGTTAGTATCAGAGGAAAGGTATAGTCAACCTTTGGAAACTAGGATGTGAAAGTCTTATTAAGAACCCTAAGGATAAGTCTAAGCATAGAACACAATCTTAGTGTTTTAGAAATGGCCATGAATACCCTAGGATAAGACCTTAAGTGTGAAATTTTATCCTTGATTATGTGGTTTTCCTATTATAATTAGTGTTGCTCACACTATTCTTCTTGGTTTTAGTCAATGGCTGGAACCCGAAGGAACCGTGTTAATGCGGAATGCGACGGTCAATGCAATGATTGTCCCCCTGAGAAACCAAACGATATGGGAGATGGAATACAAAATCTTGTATCCATGCTCACACAACTTTCTCATGCTATGAATCATGCAGGACTTCCAAACGAGCAAAGGAAGGAGCAACATTCTGTTGAATCCTTCATGAGGCAGCGTCCACCTTCTTTCAGTGGGTCTAATGATCCATTAGTTGCTGAACAATGGATTAGTACTACTGAAAAGATATTTTCAATTCTTCAATGTTCTGAACATGATAAAGTCATCCTAGCAGTGTATCGTTTGGAAGGAGATGCTGATCAATGGTGGAATCTTATTAAGAATACGAGGCAAAGGGATGAAATTGAGTCTATGGAATGGGACGAGTTCAAGAACTTATTTTTTAATAAGTACTTCCCTCGTATTCTCCGAACAAAGATGGAGAAAGAGTTTCTTGAACTGAAGCAAAGGGATGATGAATCTGTTGGTACCTATGAAGCAAATTTTACAAGACTTTCAAGGTACGCTTCTGGTATTATTATCCAACCTGAGAGTAAGATTGATCAATTCTTTAGTGGCTTAAAACCAAGTCTTCGAAGGGCGTTAGCCATAAGGGACTTCAATAGCTACGAGGAAATCGTTCGATGTGCTCTCAAAGTCGAGATGGAGATTGGAGTAACCCATCAGTCACATGGGTTTGATAAGAAGAGGAAGATGGAATTCAAAGGAAAATCTAAAGAGAACACTGAAAAGAAGATGAGATTTCCCTTATGCTCAAAGTGTGTAAAGAAACATGGAGGGAGTTGTCTTAAAGGGAAAAGTAAATGTTTCAAATGTGGAAAGGAAGGTCATCGGGCATTTGAATGCCGCGATAATGGGAATAAGATGTCTAATGATGCAAATGAAGGAAGGGATACACAGAATTAACCTACTACACATCAATGTTTCAAGTGCAAGGAGATGGGGCATTATGCCAATCAATGCCCAAATCCAAGGGTTGATGATGATGGTTGACGTCAACAAAATCTTAAGGCTAAAGACAAAGGAAAGTCACATGCAATTTCTATCAGCGATGTGGAGTACGATAACAAAGTGGTGAAAGGTACACTTACCATCCACCATAAAGTAGCAAATGTTTTATTTGATTCTAGATCCTCCCACTCTTTTATTTCTAAAGAATTTTCTAAGGGTATCACCATATTACCTCAACAATTAGATGTTGAGTTAGCTGTGACAATACCTAATGGCACAACAGTCGCATCAAAAGTTTATAATTCTTCTCTGATCGAAGATTGTGGGAAAGTGCTTCCTGCAAATCTTGTGATCCTTCCATTATTGTAATTTGATGTTATTCTTGGCATGGATTGGCTTTCTCTACATGGAGATCATATCAATTGCCAATGAAGGGAAGTCACATTTCATATTCCAGATCAATCTATGATCGTCTATCGATGCAAGGATGAATATAACCTTCCAGTGGAAATTCCTTCCATCTTATGGGTCTTGATTCCACTAAATGAAGGTTATTTATCACAAATGGTTGGTGAGAAACTTACGATTAAGAATATTCCCATCGTACAGGAGTTTGATGATGTCTTTCTGGAGGAATTACCGGGTCTTCCACCAAATCGTGAAGTTGAGTTTTCAATAGAACTCATACCGGGTGCTTTGCCTATTTCAAAGACACCTTATAGAATGGCCCCAATTGAGTTGTAGGAATTTAAGAAGCAACTCCAAGAGAATCTTGATAAGGGATTCATACGCCCTAGTGCGTCACCTTGGGGAGCACCTGTTCTATTTGTTAAGAAGAAAGATGGATCAACGAGACTCTACATTGATTATCGAGAACTTTACAAGATCACTATCAAGAAAAAATATCCTCTCCCATGCATTGATGACTTATTTGACCAACTATGCAGAGCTCAATACTTATCCAAGATTGATCTCCGTTCAGGGTATCATCAATTAAGGGTCAAAAGGGAGGATATACCAAAGATGGCTTTCCGTACAAGGTATGGACACTATGAATTTATAGTGATGCCATTTGGTCTTACTAATTCCCCTGATATCTTCATGGATCTAATGAATAGAGTCTTTAGAGACTATCTTGATCAATTTGTGGTAGTCTTTATAGATGATATTCTTGTCTATTCAAAGAGTAAGGAAGAGCATGAAGATCACTTGAGAATTATATTGAAGACCCTGAGAAAGGAGAATCTTTATGCCAAATTTACCAAGTGTGAATTTTGTCTTCAAAAAGTTGCATTTTTGTGTCACATAATCTCAAAAGAGGGGATATCTGTGGATCCAACAAAAACAGAGGTTATCGAAAGATGGTCAAGACCAACAACAGTAACTGAGATCTGAAGTTTTCTTGGTTTGGCTGGATATTATCGACGTTTTGTTAATGATTTTTCACGATTATCTAATCCACTCACCATGTTGACTCGGAAAGGAGTTAAGTTTGTTTGGACAGAGGAATGTGAAGAGAATTTCAAGGAGTTGAAAAGAATGTTATCCAGTGCACCTGTGCTCACACTGCCTTGTAGTGGAGAAAGGTTTGTCATCTACAGTGATGCATCAAAGAAGGGATTGGGGTGTGTTCTTATGAAAAATGATATAGTGATAGCTTATGCCTCACGACAGTTGAAAATCCATGAGCAAAATTACCCAACACATTATTTGGAGTTAGCTGCGGTAATCTTTGCATTAAATATTTGGAGGCATTACCTTTATGGTGAAAGGTGTGATATTTATACTGATCATAAAAGTTTAAAGTATATTTTCACACAAAAGGAGTTGAATATGCGTCAAAGAAGATGGTTGGAGCTGATTAAGGATTATGACTGCTCAATCCATTACCACCCTGGGAAAGCAAACAAGGTGGCAGATGAATTAAGTCGACAAGACCATGCTAGTTTATCCATGATGAGGATCACAAAAGATCCAATATTTATGGATTTACAAAGGATGGATCTTGGAATTATAATGGAAGGGGAAAAATCTTATCTTTCTCAAATGAATGTTCAACCATCTATACATGTGAAGATTAAAGAGGCACAGAATGAAGATGTCGAGTTACAAAAGAAGGTGAGAAATGTTCCTGAATTTAACCTTGATTGTGATGGGATAATAAAGTTCAGGAATCGGGTTTGTGTTCCTCCCATCCTCGAATTAAAGAAGGTGCTAATGGATGAGGCTCATAGTTCATCATTCTCTATTCATCCTGGAAGCACGAAGATGTATAGGGACCTGAAATAGTACTTCTGGTGGGATGGAATGAAAAGAGATGTTGCTGAATATGTCTCTCGATGCTTGGTTTGTCAACAAGTTAAAGTTGAGAGACAAAAGTCTAAGGGGATGTTACAACTATTACCCATACCCGAATGGAAATTGGAAAACATCACTATGGACTTTGTCACAGGACTTTCTAAAACATCCAACGGAAATAATGCAATTTGGGTCATAGTTGATCGTCTTACAAAGTCTTCACAATTCATTGCTATTAGAGAGGATCTCTCTCTAGATCAGCTTGCCAGGATATATGTCAAGGAAGTGGTAAGATTGCATGGATTACCACTTTCTATTATATCTGATTGGGATACGAGATTTACCTCGAAGTTCTGGTGATGTCATCAGCATACTCTGGATACAGAGTTGAGTTTCAGCACTGCTTATCATCCCCAGACAGACGGTCAGTCTGAGAGAACAATTCAAACCCTAGAAGATATGTTGAGAGCTTGCTCTATGGATTCCAAAAGTGGTTGGGATCAACACCTACCTTTGGTGGAATTTTCTTATAATAATAGCTTTCACTCCAGTATTCAGATGGCTCCTTATGAAGCTCTCTATGGAAAGAAATGCAGGACTCCAACTTGCTGGGATGAAGTTGGGGAAAGAAAGCTATTAGGACCTGATCTCGTTGATGAAATGGCAGAAAAGGTCAGATCTATTCAACAACACATAAGAGCAGCTCAGAGTCGACAGAAAAGTTATGCAGACAACCGAAGAAAAGACCTAGAGTTTGAAGTGGGTGATAAAGTGTTCTTACGAATATCTCCCTGGAAGAGGGTTATGAGATTTGGAAAGAAGGGGAAGTTGAGCCCTAGATATATCGGTCCTTTCGAAATACTGGATCGTGTTGGAAAGGTAGCTTACCGATTGGCGCTTCCACCGAATCTCTCTCAAGTTCACGATGTGTTCCATGTATCTCTCCTGAGAAAGTACATACCTGATCCTTCACATGAACTCAGCTCAGAAGTTGTACCACTGGAGCAAGATCTTTCTTATGAGGAACAACCGATAGAGATTCTGGATCGTAGCGAAAAAGTCCTACGAAACAAGACCACTATATTGGTGAATGTTTTATGGAGGAACCACCAACTTGAAGAAGCTACATGGGAGCTTGAGGATATGATGAGGGAGAAGTATCCTCATCTGTTTGTTACAAAGTGATGAATTTCGAGGGCGAAATTATTTTTAAGGGGGGTAGAATGTAACACCCGAGATTTTTATGAGTAATATTTTGTTTTTATATATCATCAAAGGAATCTTTCACTACATACTAGCTTGGCTTACTTTACATGCAATCGCGACCTTCCTCGATAGCTTGCATCGTACGCAATACTGAGTTTCACTAAACAACAATATGCTATTAAAATATTTTTAAAACTAGCCGTTATGAATAGTATTAACCACTTTTTGAAATTTTATAAATTTTATCTTTAAAAATGGACTTCATTTTTTGATTCGGAATTCCGAAATTAGCGTAGGGTGAAATTTTGGTATTTTTCTGAAAACTTTCAATTTTTGATGAATAGTGAAACCACTATGTGGTAGGTTAAAAACTGAATTTTTCATAAAACTTAATTTTACCACTTCTGTGAATGAAATTTCAAAAATCCGACAGACACGGTTGATATCAGTAAGTAAAATGTGGTTCAATGAGATAAAAATAATTTTTTGGTGAATAATAACTTTTTACTTTTTTTACCGCGGTTATTAGTAAATAGGGGTAAATATGATATTACTATTACCCTAACACATGTCCTAATTCTATTGGATAAGTTTAATTCGACCAAAAACAAACTTAGGAATAAAATATGACCATTTAGGCCCACTTGGATTAGATTAGGACATTTATTATTAATTTATTTAAAGAAGGGTTAAAATAGTTAAAATCAAAGATTAATAAGTAAATCATTTATAAGATGGGGTTATACATAAGATAAATTCAACAATAAATATTCATTAGAAATCTAAAAAGCTTTCCTACATAATGGTATTTTATTTATAATTTTTAGACATTATATAATTTAATTTAATTATGACACAACAATGATGCAGTAATTATCTTATTTATGAAATATTGACATAATTGATGTTATAAACACCAAAATAAATGTAATTTGAGACTTTTTATGAATTACACTAATTTTCTAGGTTACTATGATATATTAGTGTTGATTAAATCAACTTGGTTTGAACATATAATTCTGTTATGACTTTCACAAAAATCATATATCAAATAGTGTCAAAATTGACACAAAATAGTTTTTAAATCAAATATTATATTATTAATTGTTATTTTATTCCTAAAAATCTAAGTATAGGACACATGACTTAGATAAGGATATATATACTAATAATAAACAATTTGGGGTTCTTTTGGCATGTTATAGTTAGTGTATTAACCATATAGTGAAAGAAAACAAAAAGACATGGTAAAAGTTAAATTATTTAACTTAGAGTTAAATCTAATTGATAAGGTTAAAATAATACCCCAAACTTGTCTAAATACTATTGGTTGATAGGATTTCGACCCATACCCACTTTAGATTCGAAATAAGACCCTTTGTAACCATTATTAACCGATTTTGACTTTAATATAAAATAATATTTTGAGATATTCCTAAGGTGCCCCTCTCCTCCCTTATAAAAGGGCACCTCCTCCCCCTCCTTCTGACACCAATTTGAGAACTCAATCTCGTCCAACCCCTGCCATTTTATCCTCTCCAATTCCCTAGAATAATCCTAGAGGTCCTAGTATTCTTCAAAGACCAATCTTAGTTCCCTAAGTGGAGGATTCAAAGAGGCGTTTCAAAGAAGAGGTAATATCCATTACCGATCTTTTCAATTTTTTTCTTCTTCAACATCTTCTTCTTTAGTTGTTTCATGATAAAGTAATAACATCAGTATTACTTACATACTGATATGTTATTATAAATATGAAACAACCCTAATTCAGCTTCTATCCATCCTACGGTAAAATGAAATCACCGCGCGTGTGTACGTACGGAATACCGTCACCACGCCGTGGTGTAATCTATTTTCCACCATCACCTTAAAAGGATGGGTATAATGGTGTAATGAGTAACTATTTATGATTATTATAAAGGAATATTGATACTGAAATAATATATATATACTCCAATACAATTCCACGATCATAGGAATGATATCATCACTCGTGCATACGTACGGAATACCGTCTCCACGATGTGATGCGACTCGTTCTACATGATCATCATTACATAGTAATTATATAAATGAATTGAATGAATAAATATGATATATGTTACACTAATACCATTCTTGATATAAGGTATCTATAAACTTAAAAGAAGAATAAGAATTTATTCGGCAAAACACGCATAAGAACAAAAGGCAATAAAGACCCGAGTAACAAGTAACAATGAAATATTACTAACAAGAAGCTAAGAATATGACCATATATGATATCAAATCAATATGTATGATTCTGTAATAAGTCAATAACATTATTTAAACCATTATACCAGAGCTTCGGACACGTACAAAGCCAATTGGACCTAAGGTAAGGGAAATATCACAATCTCATTTTTATCCGAGATTGTTATACATTGAAATTTACTGGGGTGTATTTTATCATCCACGTCCATGTTTCCTCAATATGTAATATTATTTCCATCCACCTAAAATTGTTTAAATCCATTTTTACCCTTCGGTGAATTTTTAGTAAAAGAAATGAAAGGAATCTTTTGTCGTTTTTCATACGAGGTACTTTTTGACTTTTCCGACAAAAGTACGAAGAATGTTTTTTTAACTTATACGACATGAATGGATTTTTAAAACATTATTTCCAAGAAACTTCCTTTATAAGTTTTCAAGTTTATTTTTAATCAAATTATTTTATTTTGAAGTTGTATGACATGTTATGAAAGGAAAAAAAATTTTGAAGTAGAAAGGATATTTTCCTCAAGAATGGAGTTCAAGTATTTTATCAAAATTATTTTCCATCTAAGATAATAAAAGGGTTTTGTTTTTATCCCTATTATTACATTGGTTTGATTATGCTGTGATGGAAATATTTTTATGAATTCCTTTATCTTATATGAATTGTTTTATGATGTCATGTTGTTTAAGAATCCCATTTTTATTACATGGGTTACGCTATGATGTACGGTTTATGATTATGTGGCACACATAAGAAAGGATTCATTATAAGATGGGTGGGACCTATATCTCCCTCCAATGCATTGGGTAAAGATTTTATATCTCAGGAGATAGACATGGCTGGAACGATAGGTTATACCGGTTCAGTGAAACAGGACTGGAACGAGGGTGACTCGGTTCAGAAAGGGACTTTGTCCACTAAGATAGTCTTGGAAATGAGTCATGACTAACAAGAAATGATTTTCCTTGATTATGTGTGCATGCCACAAAGTTTCAAGTTTCATGTTATGATTATGGGGATCTCATTTTCACTTCTATGATTTGTTCCATGTTAAGATATTACGATCTCTTTTACAGGTTATGATTTTCAAAAAGATATGATATGATTTTTATTTCCTTTATTTGCCCTTACTGAGCATTTGAGCTCACCCTTTTATGTTTTCTTTTCCCCAGGTCAGGAAGATGGATATTAAGTAGAATATGCTAAAAGGGACCCTAGATATGATGAAATAAATGGGAGACACTGTAGAAGATTTATGAACCAGTTGTTTATGTTTCCCAGTTTCTAAAGACACTATACCTATACGGTCCTTTGTGGTTTTGTCATATGTTGTAATAAGTGTGCTTCAATTTTGAAGTATTAACAATGTATGTAAAGTATGGGTCGTTATAGAGAAGGTATTACTCAACTGAATGGAAGACTCACTAAGATCATGAAAAACATTAATACCCTTAGAACTCTAATCACTAAGACTGGATAATCATTAAAAATTCTTAGAGTATTACCACCTAATTTGAGTGTAATTTTACCTTCTATCATACAATCTATATATGTAAAATATTTCATGATTTAAGATCTAATTGGATCTTTTATGACGTATAATGATGATATGGGAGCTGTAAATTAGGATCCCAAAATAATCAATAAGGAAAATGATCCCTTGAATGCCAGTAATTCCATAGATGATAGAAAGAGAAGAATTGATCAAATTTCTGATGAATTTGTAGAACAATGCTTCTAATAAAAATCAGAATCAAATGATGAGAATTCTCAACATTAACAAAGTTAAAAAATTCTATAATAAGAGAAATGCATTTAGAATATCATTTAAGTATATAAAGCTTTGGGACAACATCAAAGATTTGATCTGATATTAATTTAAAAAGATCATATGCCTCAAGAAAGACTGTTTGTGAATCTAATAGGAAAAGAATATATAAAAGATATATATCAAGAATACTAGATATAAAAAAGTCTACAAAGGCCATGAATTCTAGATTGAGTTCTACTGAAGAATATAGCGAATGCACATCATCAAAATCAAAAGATGAAACTATTAATCAAAAAGCCACCATATACATTATGGAAAAAAAAGATGAGGTACAATTTTACTATTATTCTGAGCATGAAATTAATTTAGAAAATAATTATTTGTCTTCCAAATTATTAAATTAATAATGTAACATGTTATAAAATATTAATTAAGGTTTAAGGATGAAAAATAATTCTCTTTGAAATTCCTATAATAAAAATGTTGGCAAATAAGAAAATATGAACAATTAGAGTTTAGAATTTAAAAATGTGATGAAAAAATATAATATTTTGAATGATGTACAAGTTAGAACAATTGAATACCTACTTAAATAAGTTAGAAATATTAAATATTCTACAAATTTTTTTAGGAAAGGAGAATACTATTTAAAGAATATTTTTTATCAAAATCAACTGGGAGAAGAAAAATATTTAATTGTAAAAAAAGTTGAAAAATATATGCTTTCCAGAAAATATTTTTTTCCCTATTCAAAAAAAAATTCTTCTTAAATTTACTTGATTTAAGTTTGGTGAAATAATGAAATTATGAAAATATTTAGGATTTGAAATATCCTTATCATGGTAGAATATAAAAAATATTTCATTAAAAATATTATTCAACAAAACTGAAAATATTTCTAGAAAATAGAAGAAAGTATGGATGGTTGAATCTTATATAGCTAACATATCCAAGCCCAAAATTATTTGTTTACCAAATAATTTTGTTATATATATTTCCGTTATATGAAACTATCTATATGAATAGAAATTATAAATGGTTCATGGATAGTGACTATTAAAGCCATACGACATTTGGATAATCAATTTTTTATGCTTTTTCCAAATTAGATTGAAGATATGTCATGATTGGAGAAAATGAAAAAGGGGAAAAATATGAATTATTTTAGTTAGAAATCCAAAATATGTCCTTATCAACAAAGTGCTTTACATTAAAGGCCTAAAAATCAACCTAATAAGTATTCCTCAACTTTTTGATGATGGTTATTGTATAGATTCTACATATAATGTTTGTTTACTTTTTAAATATAAATTTATAACATTGTAATAACCAAGAAGATACAATATTAACTCATTAGAAATCCATTCATTGTGTACATAGAATGTAAATTGTTTAAATGACAAAATTGATGAATCATGGATTGGGCATAGAAGGAATGGGACTACAATGATCATTCCATGTTAAAATTGACTAAAAAATGGATTTTTTACTTTCATGATCTTATATTTAATAGAATGAAATTTTGTGATGCATGAAAAATAATCAAGAAACATAATCCATCTTTCAAATTGATTAAATAATTTTCTACTTCATGAACTCTTGACCTTATCCACATGGATTTGTTTTGACCAACTAGAACTAAAAATATTAAAAGTATGTCTTTTTATGTATTAGTCGATGATGTTTCATGATTTACATGAGTTTAAATTTTAATACATTAAAGTGGATATTTTTCTATGTTTAATTACTTTTGTAAAATCGTGAAAAAAAGAAAAAGATTTCAAAATTGTGTATTCAAGGGGTGATCGGGGATAAGAGTTTGAGAATCATGAATTTCATTTTTAATACCCTAAAACAAGAATTAAACAAAACGTTTCTATAGCCATGAAACCTAAGTAAAATTGTGTTATTGACAGGATAATTAAGACATTATAAGAAATTTCTAGGAACATGTTATTTGAAAATAACATGCCCACTAATTTTTGGGCTGAAGCTATTAGCACTACATGCTATATCATTAACTGAATAATGATTAGACCTATTTTAAATAAAACACCCTATGAGATGTGTAATAATAAAAAACCAAAGGTAGGATACTTAAATGTTTTTGGATGCATGGTTTATATCTTAAATAACAAGGATATTTTTGGAATGTTTGATTCAAAGGTTGATGATGTTATCTTACATATCAACCACCAAATCATATTGTTATTTCAATAAAAGTTCAATCATTTTTTAAGAATTATGTCATGAGAAATATTATAAAAGTGATAACTTTGGTCCCAAAATGATTCAAATTGATGATCAATATGATTTAGTCAAATATACGAGACCCAAACCTTTCATTCATGAATAAAAGGATCATGATTTGAAACATTATTACTTTAATCCAAATCCTATGAAGGAAGAAACTAATGATACAGAAAGTGTGTTGCCTAAACCACCCAAAAAACATAAAGGCCATATTATAGAAATAGTTATAGGAAACCTATATAAATTAGTAAGAACTAGAAGAAGTTTAATAAACTTTGTAGAATCGTATTTTTTTTATCCCAATTACAAGCTTACTCTTTAGAAGCAGCATTATTATATAAATGTTTGTTTTTAGAAATGAAATAAGAACTACATTAGTTTAAATTAAATAGAGTGTGGAAATTAGATGAATGACCCTCGATCCATTTATTAATTAGAATAGTATATGCTTTTAGAGATGAACATGATTACCATAGTGTAATAACTATAAATAAATATAGATTGGTTTCCAAAGGATAAAATAAAGAAGAAGGAATACATTATAAAGAATCATTTTCCCCTATAGAATGATTATAAAACTATATAATTCTTCTCGAATAGGCATCCTATATGAATTTTAATTTATATTAGATGTATTTAGAATTTTATTTTAAAAATGGTTTTTAATGAAGGTAGTTTACATAGAACAACCTCCTGGTTTTGAAGATCCTCATTTTAAGAATTGTGTTATTAAAATTACCAATCCTCTATATGGAATTAAATATCATCCAATGTAATGGTATGAATGATTTAGTTATTTTATTTTATCAAACAGTTTTAAAGTTGGAACATCGGATCCAACCATGTTTTAGAAAACATGTTTTCATGATATTTTACTAGTACAAATTTATATGGATGATATTATCTTCAAATACATAAATAAATATATTGTCAATGATTTTTCATACCTTATCAAAATATTGAATTGACAATGATGGGAGAACATAACTATTTTCTATAATTTCAATTTTATTCAATGTATTTTGGAAATATTTTAAATCAATGAAAATACATACATGATTTACTTAAAACTTTTGGTCTTGAAAGTATTAAGACCTACTAAATACCTATGATCTCCAATACCACACTTGATTTGGATGAAACTTGAAAAACTGCTGACAATAAGTTTTATAGAAGAATCAATGTATGTTTTCTATACCTTATTCTAAGTAGAGAATACTTTTTTCTAGTATGCCTTTTTGTAAGATTTAAATATATTCAAAATTAATATCATTTTAATCCTATTAAAATAAATTTATGGTTTTTAAAAATAATATATAAATCCTTGTCCTCTCTTTAAAAAAACCTATTTTAATTTAATTTAATCCTTTGATTCTTAAATAAATGGATTTATATTGGAGTATGAAATAACCTCATGATCCTATCATTGTCTTAGAAGAAAATTGTGTCTTGTTCATTGTAAAAAGAATCATTATATTGCCCTATTAACTGTCAAATCTAAATATATTTCCATTATATTTTTTTCACAAGTGTTTTCAATGAAAAACACCTTAATAGACGTTGGATTTAATTTTAATTGTGTTCCAATATAATTTTATAAAACAAGTTCTATCGACATCTCAATGAATCCAATAAACCATTCAGGTACAAATCCCACTGAATTGGTAAATCATTTATCACGAGATCATGCACCAAAATGAGATATCTCATTAGAATTAGTTTTCATTGAAAATTAATTAGAAGATATATTTAATAAACCATTTTCTACATACATATTTTATTTTATTACATTTGAATTAGGTATGTTTAATTTTATGAAATAATATTTGATATATTTTATTTTACATATTTCTTATAGTGATCATGTTATTTGATTTATTTAAATTTCTATTTTCACCACCGTTTTGATTAATAGTCATATAACATAGGTCGAATCACCTATATGGTGTAATAATTACTTACAAATTACAGTTGACCCCCTTTTTTATCACAAGAGAACCAAATATAAGATTTAGTATCAACTCTACAAAAAAACTACGCTCAAACACATTGAAACATTATTTCTCTTAAACCCTTTCTACCCCTTCTCTCCCTAAATTACAATCCCAAAACCATCTATAAAAATAAATAACCAAAACAATAGATAGTTGTTCATCTATTATGATTTAATGATAAAATATATCAAGAAAATTGTTAAGTTCTAGAGCCATAGATTTAAAGTTGTTTAAAAAAATCATATACTGGTGAATAAGGTTATATACCATCAAGGATGGAAATATGTATTTGATTCCTTGAAAACTACAATAATTGTTTAGAAGGAAACTCATGATTTTTAGGAGTATGTAACTTTTTTATTTGGCATTTCCGAGGACGCGATCAGTATAATCATCAATGTAAAATAGGTATCCCTAACATCAGTCGAGTTCGCTGAAATGTTTAATTTCTCTCATGAAGGTCAACGATTATTTTACACCTCTATATCTACCATGGATGGTGTCACTCCTATAAAAATCATGGAATCTCTCTTTGGAACTATTGTTGTGGAGAAGAATCAAGTAAATACCCTTGAATAAAAAATGATGTTTTGGTGACGTTCATTAAGTCTGGGATTTCCCATAGAAATCTTGAGTTTGAGAAAATTATTTTTCAAGATGATTCTTTGATTTAATTTTTATACTTGGAAGATATGTCAACATATCTTGATATATCTTGAGATATATGTTTCAAATTCAGAATAAGTCTCTTACTTTTGTCCCTATGGATGCATCCTTACCCTAATCTATTGATATATAGGAGTTGTATTGGATGATAATGTGGAAACTCAATGTCATGGTTTGATGACACTAAATCCATGTTTTTTATGAATGAGTGGTTTACACTGGTATATATTTGTGAAAGAGTTGATTCTCTATAGTTTGATACAAAAAATTTACCATGCTCAGATTTAGGTGGAGCATTCCAATCTGGATAAAACTCTAACAATTGTTGAAGAATAATCTCATTGGTATAAGACTAGAAAAATATTTGGTGAAGAAGAATAATTTTTATTTGGATAAATATATTTATGATTGGGATTCTAATAAACACTCATGTTATTGATCAGTAAAGCAGACTTCATTTTACATCCTCTCAACAAGATTAAAATACAAATTGGAGGATAGAAACATCTATCACTGAAATGTATTCCATTACTAAAGACAAGAATATCTCAATAAGAATATCAATTTATCTTCTTTTAGTCCCCTCTCACTCCAATGTTATGAAAATAAGTGATGAAAAAATATTCATAAAAATAGATTCTCAAGAATCATTCCATGAGAATGATGTAGCAAATGCTGGAAAAAATCAACCTGTTAAAGAAAAGAGTATATAAGTTCACAAGGAAGGGTATTCCCATGTTACTCAAGGTACCCCGAATCAATAAGTACCTGGTTTTGGAATAAGAAATCATGGTTATGATATGATTTTGAGATTCTAAATATTCAAGTATCTGAAATAAAACATCATGAAAGGTCACTTTTTGAACATAATTCCTCAACAGATGATGTCCAAGAAATTATGATTTTGGTACAAGATCTGATCTCGAAGATTCCTTGCTAATGTTATGAGAAGTTTTTCTTACAATAGGTGACTATCTTATGCTATTGTCTTCGTTAGCTTACATACAACCCATATTGTTTAAGAAAACACCACTAAAAATTCATTAATAGTTGACACATTATTGATTATTCCTCATGAAGTTCATATAGTTTCATTTCATAGTGGTTGGGCCTTGATAAAACATTAGAAAAATATCATTCCTATAAGAATAATTTGTTAAAATATTTCATCTATGAAACCTTCATGCTGGTCTTGGAGCATCTTCACTAATATTAAAAGATGTTTTTGGTACAATAGATGATGGTCCTATGTCGTTGTCTTTGTTAGCTCACAACTAACCCCTATAATTCAAGAAAACACCTCCTAAAATTCATTTCTAGTAGACCTGTTGATTCAAATTGAACAAGTATTTTGTGAATTTTATTTCCTTGATGGATGGATAATGATAAAAACAATTCAAATTTAACTATTTTTTTATTAGATTTTAATTTGTGGAATCAATTTTTTTAATCATCTTCATTGATAAATTCTAAATTTTACTATGGATGTTTATTATATACCTTTAGTGAAATTAATTTGTTATATCTTTTGTTTCATGTTTCTAATTATTCATTACTTTTTTTAGTAGTTTTATGTTTCTGAATTATAATTTCATTTCACTATTTTGTTATTTTACTTTTATATTATTATGTAATTTCAATGTTTCATTATGGACTATTTTTTCTTCCAATAATATAATATTTAACTACAATTTGTGTGTTATTTATTTTTTTTCCTCTTACAAGGAATTTTGATATCATAAAAGGGGGGGGGGGAATGAATAAGAAAAAAATCCACACGTGTTACAAAATTATTTATTAAACATAAATGAAGAAATATTTTTTTATGAAATTATTTTTTATCATCACACAAGTTTTGTGATCATCAAAAAGGGATAGATTGTTTTAAATTGTATTATTCAAATACATATATACTCTATAGGTTTCTATGATTCAAAAAATTCCTCATAATTTTTTAAATATTTTATTATGTTTTTATATCATATTCATATTTTTAGGTATTCCTATGTATTTATCTTATCCATGAATATTACCTTATAGAGCTCAATGAATATTTTTAGTTTCTCAGAAATAGAAATGAGAACACAAGACTTTATCTTATGAGTATTCTTATTAGTGAGGAGATGTTGAATAAAATTTAATTCCTCATCATCAACACATTATATTATGACTAGAAAATTATATTAGGACTCACTAATGATGAATTATCATACAAATACAAAATTCTTTATCTTATAGAAAATATAAATGATGATGAATGATATGATCGATCAATATCCTTCAAAGATCTATTTGTACAAAATTACATGATTATCATCGATAATATCATAATAATTCATTTATACCTTTTTAGTATATAAAAAAGGATTATTAATTTAAACAATTATTGGTCTACTCATGACTTACGATGAATAGTAAATTTTAGAGAGTGAGAAAATCTATGACATTTCAATCGCAAAAGTAATTCTAAATTTGGAAGAAATAGATACATACACTCCTTAAAATATCTCATAAGGATATTTGTATATGTCATTAAATTGTTATTATTATCAATTTATTATGTTGAAATAAACATATATAAGGAAGATTATGAAACAACTCTGAGAGATATGTGTGGAACAATAAATGTGAAGAGAACAAAATTAGGTTTCCCCTATCAACACTGAAGATTTGTACATATTGGAAATACTTTCATCATGTTATAATATTATCCACCACATTAGTTTCACTAAATATTATCCTAAACAATACATTAAGATTATATTTTATTAGGATGAATCTCCATCTAATGTCAGTTACTTCATGAAACTGTGTTTCGAAAAAATTTCATAAACATTACAACTTTTCTACTATATTTTCACTCATTGTATGCGTGTGGTTAAGGCTGATGATAGTTCTTATAATGGGTGATCCTGTTATAATTATCATGGACCTTTGTATTAAGTTACAACTTCTTATAATTAGATGGTAGCCCCATTAAAAGGCTTGTTAAGATGAAATCAACATGTTTGTAGAGTAGTGATTTGGTGGAGAGGACTCGGGAATTTTTGTTCCTCCAACCACTATAAACCGCGGTGTTCAATTTTATTTCTTCATGTTTTATATTTCCACTCCATATACTCTATATAAAGAAAATTGGAAATGCATACATCAAATAGGGTAGTCTATATTTTAAAGAAAACTTTTAGAACTCAATTCACCCCTATTGAGTTATTCAATCAGTCATTATTTCATAAAATATAATTAACATCAATTTATGTTATCATAGATAAAAATTCCATTAAAATATAACCATAGATTTTCTTTTTTAAAATAACAATTCTTTTCTTTGAGATCAGATATTTAAACACTAATATTTAGAGAATATTAAAAAAACATCCTTCTCTAAAAATAAGCATGGGTACTTTAAAAATAATCTTATAACAATTTAGTGCTCATGATTGTGAGAAACTTTGTTCATTTCATGTACATTAAAATAAATATTCTTTTCAAATTTTTAGTAAAAAGTCAAAAGTACCTTCTTAGGAACATAAATAATAAGATTATTTTTAAATCATTTTTCAAAAGTAAAAATTGGATATATGAAATTAAATAATCAATTAAAAGTATTAAAAACATTATTTAGAATATTTTAAAGAAAATATGGTTATGGAAGTGAAATATTTTTAGTCTAAGAGAGAAATAAAATTTGTTTTCATTAAGAAACTCTTTCCAAATCGCGAGTTATTAAAGTGACTAAAATGGTTTAATTTTTTTAATATATATTAATAATCATATGTAATAAAATTAATGAGTTTTTTGAGATGTATATGATAAAATTTCATCATTATAAACTTAATCATAAAAATTCCATTATGTAAATAGATTATAACATAAAACCGTTACCTCATTCTTGAATATCATAAAAAAACTTTTAGGATACTTTATAATAAATGTCGATTTATAATAATTATATAATATATTCATTCACCTAATCATAATAACATATATGATAAAATTACGACATTTAAACACATATTTATTGATAATTCCTTATCAATATATTCATTTCTAGGTGTTAACTGTTTCATTTTTCATTAGAGTTCTCGTTCAGTAGTTTTGATACATGTACTTAGATCACTGTTATATGATATACATAATTTTAAGAAAGATATAAATATCTTATATATTTATATATATTGTTTTCCATAAAATTTAGAGATAGAAAAACGAATTACACTATTCATGGAGATGGTAGGTTATACGTACAGATGAACGTTATTTTCACATTTAGATGGAAAAAACGAAATAATGTTAAATAATAATTAAACATTAAAAAATAACTATTATATAATATATTTTATATAATCTCATGATAACTATGATTATTACTATCCATGTAAAATATTAAAAAAACAAATAACATTACTTCATGGATGTGGTGGTCTACACGTACGCATGAGTGACTTTATCATTTTACAACAGATTTGAAGGTTAGAAATTATATATGTTATCATAATTACAAAATCATAATTATTTCATAATTATATTTTATAAACATTAAAATAATCATAATAATCATCCATAAAATATGGTGATGGAAAATGATTTGTGTCCCTATGTGGAGGCGGTAATTCACACTTATGTGCGAGTGATACATTCTATTCCCATTTGATGAAAATTGTGTGGAAAATTGAAGATTCCGGATAACAAAAAAAAAGTATATTTAAGATAATATATTATAATTTTATATTTGATAAATAATATTTATAGAAGTTATAAGAAGAAATAAATTGAATGACATCAGATAGAAATATTCCCTCTTCTTTAGTGAGCCTCAATTAGATATATTCTTAAGGAAAATTGGAATGGTTTTCCAATAATAAAAATACTATAATTCATTAAAAGTTAACTTCACAATGGAATTAAACATGGTTTCTCTAAGATAGATTTTTCATGGTGGGGTAAATAAAATATAAAAGGTGTGTCCTTTTATAATGGAGTGAAAGGAGGCACATAGAAATACTAAAACGATTAAATATAACAAATTCATTCATAAGAAAATCCTTCCAAATGGAAATTTATTCAAAAAAAGAGTATAAGGTCAACATAATAACAGATAATGAAAATTATCTATGTTTTGAGATTATTTAATCATTTCCTTTTTTTAACCCATAGTTAATAAATTTTAATTTTAACTGTGGTAACAAGTTTTTTAAGATTAATGGGTTATAATTTTCTTTAAATGGCAAAAATTATACAAAAAATTACCATGTGATTAAATTTTTTACAATTTAACATCCTATTATTCCCATTTCAATAATTATTTCATTTTAAATAATAAAATTCAATATTGTTATCATAAAATACTATTAATCTCATTTTATGATCTATTAAATAAATTGACTTTGAGAAAACATTACAGAACATGAATTAGTATATAATAATTTAATACATATCTAATATGTTTTATTATTCTATAAAATTAATTTAATAATATAATTAATCTAAATTATATTACTTTTAATATTTTTAACCCCATTTTTTTATTAATTTAATAAATATTATATCAGTGTTGTGTAAGAATTTAATGAAATTATTTCATTACTAAAAATTAAATTAAAATAACGTCATTAAAAAAGTAATTAATCATTAAATAATCATTTATATCCAAATTTATCTTATTTTTTTCATTATTATTGTTTTGAGTTATTTATGTCAAGAGAGTGACCTTTTGTATTTTTCATTTTTGTTAAACAATATAAGGGTCATGGTAAATGAAAAATGCTACAACACGGCCAATGTTTCTATATTTGGATGATAATGTTCTAAATATAAAATAAAATATTATAAAGACAAGTTTTATTAGAATCTCAATTCCTTAACCCAATGTTTTGAACCTGTTTTACCCTTACCAACCTGACAAAAAATTACCAAGATTAATATTATTATGGAAAAATATAAAATGGAACTATTTACTAAATATGAATATGCTAATTTGAAATATGGGATACATTTTTTAACATTAATGATCTATAATTGTTATAAAATAATTTATAAATATGTTCATAAAATTATACTAAAACCATTTTTTAGAAAATACATTTTAAGCATAAAACTAGATTTATTCTTATCCCATGGTAGAAAAAAATAGTTTAATCATAAAATATTTTATTGAATATATATATATATATTAATTTAATTAAAATTATCCACCAATATTGATTTGTTTAATTTATTTATATAAACACATATTTCATGTATAATAATAGTTTTTAGGAAAAAAATATCTTTTACTATACGGACCCAGCCTTAAAACATTACATAATCATGAATTAAATGGATAATTCACATAGGGGATCTTTTCATGTTTAGAGTTTTAGAGAATTAGGCCATAAATACAACAACATGAATATTACATGTATACAATACTACTCAATATCCATTTTCATAAAATAAAAACTCTTAAAAAATGTCATGTTCTATGTTTTAGATAGAAAGACTTTTCCGTGATCCCTTCTTTAACCCTATTCATCATTAAGTCCAATGAAAAAAAATTTAAAAACATAGGATGGGAATAAAAAGCTCAGTAAGGGTTATAAAATAAAGAAGGAAAACATTATCCCATCAATAAATATAAATCAATGAATCCCATACTTTTCAATCATAATATATCTTACGAAACCTCAAGAGTTATGAATAACACAACGAAATCTTAAATAATAAAGGTAACCTATGGAATTCATAACATAATTACATTGTATCTATCAAAGATACATAGGGAGTCACATTTTGAATACCCATCACAGTATATTCCTTAAATTTATTAAGAGAAACATTAATGTTTACCTCCGTCACGTTACCCAATGAATTGGGGAGCTATCTCGAGCTCACCCGCCATAAGTTTATCACAGAACCACCTATATACGTAAAAAATGCCCCATAACCATAACATATTCATAACAAATAAAACAATCATAAATTAAAGATAAAATTTCCACATTCTAATAACAATATATCAAATAAAGAGATTGAAACAAACAATGCTTTATCAAATCATTGTCAAATCTTTTAAAAACATTTAATAAAGAGATTTTTGAATCAAAGTGTCCCATACCACTTTGAATATTTTAAAGAAATTTAAAATTTAAAACATTAATAGCCATATAAATAAATCCAAAATCCATTTTGAAAACATGGATATTAATGAGAATGATTTAAAAGAATAAATCTTTAAAACATTTAAAACAATATTTTAGTTAAAGAGTTTTTAACAAAATGAGAGACACTTGAATACAAAAAATTAAGGAATAACATTTAATAATCACTTATTAATATCATTATAATTAAGGTATTCATGATAGTATATGAAAAATTATTGTATATAAACCATATAAGAGTTAATTGGTGTACAAAAACAATGACGTCTCAATGAAAATGTAAATTGAGATGAAATCCCTTATAAAGACAATATCATTAAATTAAGGATAAATAAATCACATAATTATGTGTGAAAAATATAAATACACCCAATATAAGTGGATAAAAAGTTTAAGACAATCATATTTCATTCTCACATATTCATAGGATGACATATTCAAGAAGTACAGGTTTAACCAAATGAATTGAAATTGGGATAAGAAGTTCCCTTGCATTGATTCGATAGACAAATTGCATCACATTAAAACTCAGAAAATGGGTTGATGAGAGATAAAATGGTATATAATCAATTGTAAATAAAATTTACATCAATAATGATATATATGAACATATTCCAACATAAGAAGATGTGAATTAAAAGGCATAAAAATAATAAGTCTTTTAAAAAAAATAACGGCCAAAAGGTTCCCTTATCGATTTGGTAACTTACGAAACATACACCCCATGAAAAAAGGATCATACAATGAATATGTAATTAGTAATAAATGAAATTATATAACAGAAATATTACAATCATAGGCAGTACATACACCACACAAAAATAAATAGTGGGATATATAGCATGAATCTCGCGGAACTAAAAAGTGAGCTATGAAATCCCCTTACCACGTAGTAATCAATCGAGTCATATGAACAAAAGTTAATAAACACCAAATTAATCACATAATACCATGAATATAAAAATAATCATGATTATATATATCAAATGGAAGTACACAATACACCACTTGCAATAAATAAGTGGCGAACAATGGAAATCTCATAGAATTAAAAGTGAGATAAGAAATCCCTTACCTCGTGTTCGACATGACATGTTTGTTCCTTGTTCTTCCTGAATAATAAACATAAGTTAATTTATACTTTATTAATAACCATTTTTAAAGTTTATTATTCAATTTATATCACTTATTACCATGTTATAACCATTATGTCATCATTTACGTTAATAATGGTTGTTTTGTCGATATTTGGTACTTAAGTCAAAAATGAACACATTATTATTAAAAGATGTCCATGTGGAAAAGAGTATATTATATCTAGAATGATATTAATTATTTATATATCATTTATATAATATATATCTTGTTTATATATGTATTTATAACAATACATAACATTTGGAGATAAGAAATGAAATGCACTGTTCATGGAGACGGTAAGCCGTACGTATGCATAAACACTACATTCATTTCTATTTCATAATTTAATTGTTTGAAAACATAATTATAAAATGTTATATTATAATTCAAGTATAATATAATATATAATTTCAATAAATTTATCCTTTATATGTATGACTTATGGTATGAAGGAGTTATAGCACTTTGAGGGGGCGGCAGTCCGCACTTCCTCAAATGAATTTATCGTGTTTACCCATAATAGAAATCACAAAGGCCTGATATTAATGGAAAATACGAAAACATAAAGAAAATATAATAATAATATATATCATATATAAATATAGTTCCATCATAATGGCCACCATGAGAGGCAGTAGGAGCTAATTGAACAATCATCATTTCGTGAGGTGTTAGTTTTCCATCCACTGAAACATTATGTTCTTCACCCATTAGATGGGGGTGTGTGTATGTGTAGGTTGATTAATTCTCATAAGAACATCATAGAATATATAGGAAAATGTTTTTATTATAAAATAAAGGTACAAAAAGTGTTTACTGGGTTGGGGAAGTAAAATTAAGTAAAACAATTTATGAGAAATCTTTACCTTTAATTTGGGTAACTCCCTTTGGTTTTAACCAAAATGACTTCTTGAAGTTCCTTCTGCCTAAGGTAATGAATCAAAGTGTAAGAGAGGGATGTATGGAGATTAATTAGGCAGATTTTGGAATATAAAAAAGGATTGAGGGGGTTGAGAAATTGGTTATAAGAGGTATCTTTTTATAAGGTAGAGGAGGGGCTCTTTAGGAAAGCTTGAAACAATTATTTTATTATAAACTTATTTTCAGATTAAAAAGGTCCAAAAATCATTATGGTCGAATATAGGATGACTAATGGTCGAAATAAAATCATCCAATAATAATTGGACAGGTTTTGGATAATATTTTAATAATTATCATCTTATTTATTTAAATCATTTATTAATGAGGTAAACGCTGCATCATTAGTGTGTCATAAATATTTTTCTTATTTGTTGTCTAAAAAATAAAAAAAATCCATGATGTAGTAAATATTTTTAGGGTTCAAAATACTATTTATTTTCAAAAATATAACTTACATAACCCTATGTAATAGTTTATTTACTAAAATATATTTTTTTGTGTCATTTTTGCCTTTATTTTAAAATAATTATTCTAAAGTGTCATTGTCACTCTCAAGTTGCTACATGGGGTCCCAAAATAAACCAAACGATTCCCATGGTCGTCCATGAATCATTCAATAATATTAGGACAAGTTTTAAGGTAATTTTTAATAATTATAATATTTGGTTTACCTTGAATTACCCTATTTACCTTTATTGGCGGTAAATAAAAGTCAAAAGTTACTATTCATCAAAAAAAATTCATCTCATTGAACCACATTTTACATAGTAATAACACAAATGTACATAGGATTTTCTAAATTAAATTCACCAAAGTGGTAAAATTTCATTTAAATGAAAAGTCAGTTTTTTAACTACTATTTATTGGTTTCACTATTCATCAAAAATTGAATGTTTTCAGAAAAATTTCAAAAAATCACCATATAATAAATTTGATATTCCAAATTCAAAAATGATGTCTATTTCACCAAATTAAAATCATAAAATATTCATTAATTAATTTTATAATTATTTCCTGTTGTTAAAACAAATTGCGTGTTTTTAGGACACAATATCTGTCAAAAGATTGACAATTGTTTATGCCCAAATTCAAATTAAAATTTCATATAAAGACCATAATTGGATTAAATGGTAAAAATATAATCCCATTACACTTTAAAACCATTTATGATGATAATATATCCATATAAATAAATTAGATTAAAAGACCGTTTTGAATTAAAATGCAGTATTTTTCACTATTAATCAAAAAATGAATTTTATCAGAAAAATACCAAAATTTTACCCAAAGTAAATTTTGTTGTCCCGATTATAAATAAGAATTTTATTTTTCCAAATAGTACATATAAAAGTGACAAAAACTTGATTTAAAAAGGCTTCTCTTTCAAAAGGAAGTAAATCGACCTTTTAATGAATATTAGAGTGTTTGTGCTTAAAATTGGATTCATTCACATTTTAAGCCTCTATCATTTATTGGATAAAATTAAAAACATTTAAAAAACATGTATAATCATATTTTATTTACTTATATTCATTCCTTCCTTTACAACGACTAGTAATTAACTTCCATTTAAAATAATATTTTTATATTTTTAGTATGCAACGTTAGATTTCAAAGAAACCCATTGTTGCGTATCGGGTAATCCATTGAACATATCATCCCCTTTAAAGTAAAATTAATATTTAAATCACAAATATTAATAAACATGAAAATGTTTTATTCTTTATTTACCCTAGATGTTACATTTACTTTCAAATTATATTTATTTTCATTAAAAATTAATTTATAACCAATGAATTCATTTTATACATGTGTAAACTATAAAATTTTAATATTTTGTTCTTCAAATTCATACCCTCCTATACAAAAACTATGAGATAACTATCACATTAAATATTAATATTTCAATATCATATCATAGTTCATTTAAACTTGTTGTCTCATGTATATAATGTTATAAAAAATTTATTTATACAGAAATATATCATAAAATCTATGGGTGTTACAAAATATTACAATTAAGATTATTTTAACCCTTAAAATTCAATCATTGTGATACATAAAATATGTACATATCAATTTTATCACATCCTTAGGCTCTTAAGTTGATTCTTTGATTTTTATATTCTTCCAAAGAACTTTAAATAGGTGAGTAGTCTTGTTCCATATCACTCCATCAATACTGCACAATATTTCAATTTTTCCCTTCATATAAAAGATCATTATTCTATGGTACTACCTCTATGATTAGTGTATGTGAAGGTAAAAATATATACTCTCTAATGAGAGATACATGGAACAAATTAGGATCATAATATAGGGTTGATGGAAGCATGAAATTATTAACTACCATCCTTACTTGATCAAGAACAGTGAAGGGGAAAATATACATAGGGATGAAATTTCCTTTGTCTCCAACTCATATAACTTTCATATACATACACATTGATATAAACAAAATTTCACTAACTTTTAATTATAGATTTCACCCACAATTGAAAGCATAACTTTTCTATCGACTCTAAGATACTTGATATGCTCCTAAATGGATCCAATATTCTCTAATATTCTTTCAAATAGCTAAATTTCCAATAGATTTGTTTTTTCAACTTCATCCTATCATGTTTAAATTTATAAATTATTTTCATATAGGGATTTATAGGATACATATTATTAATTGAGTGAATGTTATTATTATAAGAAAACCTGAATAGAGTAATGTTTTGATCCCTTCCACTGTTGAAATCCATAGAATATAATTCTAGATATAATCATGGGTATAAATGGTTCTATCATTATGACCCTCTATCATATGATTATAAAAAATAGTAAAACATAACTATGTATCTAGAACCTACTAATTACTTTGAACGAACCTCAAGATAACCCTCAAACCCTGATTTGATACAATAGAATATGGTAATCCAAGAAACATTAAAACCCCCTTAATGAATATTCTATTTTGTTTTCCAAGAGATATATATTCTTTGATAGTGATAAATTGTAATTAATTTGTAAGGAGACGAACTAAACCCCATATATCATTAGAGACTTTTGAAATTTTGGGGAGTCTGAAAAAAAATCTATGCTAATGTTTTACTATTTCCATTTTGGATTTGGTAATGGTGGTAACATTACCTTAGACTTCTATATATCACCATTAACATCATGAAATTCCAAGCACCAAGATATATACTCTACAATATACCCACCCAGTTTAGCCCACCATAAATACACTTTCAGATCTCTATAAATCCTCATACTCCTATTTTTAATTGTTAATGAAGAATAATGAGAATCATAGAACAACTCCTAAAAATATGGGTTTCATCAGACACATACACAATTATTAAATCTTATAATTCCAACATAACCAATACTGAAATCCAGAAAATTTCTCACCCACTCTTATAGATCTATATCAATTTCCAGCGCCTCCTTAATCATAACATGGTTACATGGTTGAATACTACTTTGAAAAAAATATGATTTATCTCCATAAGTCAAGAATTACAAATATATTAATTGTAAATACCTAAATATTTGATACTTTTTATCCTCATCATCGATAATCTAGAATGATTCGTAAAACCTAGAGAATCTAACACCTTGTTTTCTATCATAGCATGGTAATTGTTTTACAAAATCATAATCATTAACCAACACTCTGATTATTTTTTGGCTCATATTCCTATATTTCTGGCTGAATATACACTTTAATTTTTAGGATCATTATATATATCAATCATTTTTCAATAAATATAATGTACCCATATATTTAATTAAAAACTCATTGTAGTTTACTAAAAATATTGAGTTGGGAAGTCTTTATCAAGAACAATGAATTACTAAGATGTATATGCTATCACCGTGTTTTTATCCATTATAACACATTACAATACTTAATTTGGTTAATAAATATATATCAAAACCCTTGTCTATTGTATGGTAATTTAAGAATTGACATGGTGAAAAATTTTCTCTTTAGTTCCTTGAACATTCCCTCACATTTATCAATCCAAAGGAACTTGGCACCATTCCGATTTAACTTAGTGAGTCGGTTAGATATCCCTGAGAAATTCCCATAAAGAGCTGATAATATCAAGTCAAACTAAGAAAAAACTAGATATTAGTCAAAGTGGTTGTTCTATTCCAATACTTGACAACTTATCTCATTGATGGATCCACCGATATACCTCCACATGAGATTTTATGACCTAAAAAAGAATCTAATTATAGACAAAATTCACACATGTTAAAATTTTCATTAAACCTATCCTTCTACAAGGTCATCATAAAATCCTTAAAGGATCTTAATGATCCTCATAACTATTTTAAAATTTAATAATATAATCTGTAAATTCTACCACAAATCGATCAAGGTAATCTCTAACGAATCAATTTATTAAATTCAAAAAGTTTTTAAGGGAGTTATTATGTAAAATGGAACTACTACAGATTCATAGTTTCCATAACTTATATAGAATACTTTGTTGGGAATTTCATTATTCTTTTCACCCACTTGATGATATCCAAAATGAAGGTAAATCATATAAATGTTTTAACTCCATGTAATTGATAAAGAAATTTATCAATGTGGTATAAGAGATACTTATTCTTGAATGTGATATGTTTATGTTCATAATATTAATTTAAGAGTTGCATCAATACATTTTTCTACATAAAAAATTAATTGGTGCACGCTAATGTGATGTAATTGGATGAAATAATCCCATTTAAACATTCTATTGAATTTGTAATGTTATTGAAACTTATTCCACGTATTATAGTTTTTAATGATCTCAAATCCCATTAATACATTACTAAAAATTTTGTTCATAATTATTTTCATATAGTTTTTCTATATTTTATGTGATTCAAATAAAAAAATCCACAAATATTCAATCATGGAATCTTTTACTGTAATTTTCATATTTCTAGAAAAAGCATCTACCCGGGTATTCAGCTATGTAAGAGACCTACGTGAAGAAATCACCTATATAAATAAACTATGTAATGGAATTTCCTTTTTGAAATTCACCAAATTATTTCAAAATAAAATATGATAAATGAGCTATTTATATCAATTAGTTATGTAAATCAATTACATGGTGTATTTAACTACACAAATAAGATTCACTATGAAATCAGCTATGTGGTTCCATTCAACTATGTCATATTTAGATATGTGATTAAAAATCATATATGAATCAATTTGGCTATGTGAATTCAGATATGTGGAAAAAGAGTTATATGAAGGGAATCTGCAATGTGAATAAGGTCAATAAATATTTGGCTATATAAGAAATTAGGCTATGTGATTTCAAAAGTATAATTTTTCTTTGTGACGTTAACTAATAAACTACATCATGATATAACCTATATTAGTTTCCATTTAGTCTCTTGATCTAGATTTTAATGATTCCATGAAATATTTAAATGATGGATTTCGTATTTATATCAAAATTATTATAATAAGAATCTAGTACCATGAAAGGAATGATGTAAAAGATAATTTATTTATCTTTACTATTGTCATGGTATTTCCAAGAAAATGACGTGCCTATAATCCTACATTTTATTGATTGTGTGTTTTTTATTTAATTGATTATTTTTCATTCATTTTAATATAATATATCATGTAATATATTGTGTAAATTAGTTATAAAGTGTATAAGTGAATGGTTTTTTATCATATATAAGAATTATTTCTAGAATCTCATCATGTTGCTTTGTTTTCTTTAAAAAGAAGAAGAAGCATCGTTTCCTATAACTGAACGATATATATAATCTATGTTGTTGTTTTATAATAATCTGATATAGAAAAATTATTTCTTATAATCCCTCTTGGATATTTCTTATATCTATTTTTGGTATTTTTAAAATATTTATTACACCATTAAACTATCCATTTATCAACTATCATTGTATGAAGTTTCTAGTAAAATAACTTGAAGGAAACTATTTATGAAGACATGTTGGAGGCTGGATGAAATATCATTTTTTTTATAATTTTATTACTTCTTTCACAAAGTAGTGTATTCCCTAGAATACGGATTGGAAGTCCCAAAAAAATTCAAGTCTAGTAAAAATCACCGTACTCAAATACAAGAGCTTTGGTGGAGTGGAGTAGGGGAATTCTATTCCCCATGCCAGTATAAATCTATATTTCAATTTCATGTCTATTTATTTTATTATGTTTTCATCGATGATTTTGTTTCAAAAAATATTATAAGTTAGTAATATCAGAATGTGGGTGGTTTTATAAGAGAATAAAATTTCAAGAACTCAATTACCCCTCTTGAGATTTTTCCAAATCTTTTTATACAACAATTAGTATTAGAGCTCATGTCTTGAGATATCAATTGTAAAAGGTTGATATATGATGTACCTTTTTAAAATGGATTCAATGAATTAATATATATAATATATGAAAATGGTAAGAGAAGGCTAGTTTAAAAATGATAATTATGGATCTTGGAAGATGTAGATGAACATCAATCATAAAAATATTTTTCTAAGAGTTTATCATAAAGCTACTACACCTTATATAATTCCAAAACCACAAAAAAACATGGTATGATAATACAGAAGATAGTTGTGATTTAAATTCCAAAGCTATGAATGGAAGAATTTTTTTATCTTGGTATACATGAGTTCAACAAATATTTTTAATTCCACACATCTCATGAGATTCCACCTAAAATTTTATATTTTTACAATGGTAAAAATAATGTGATATCCCATAGATAAAATAATACCCTTATAATGTTTGATACAATTATAATGATGTAAGGATAAATCATAACTCAATTAAATGGGAGTATTATAATGATTTTAAAATAATTTTCATTCCAAGTAGAAAAAATTACTAGTCCAAATCATTCCATGAATGTACAATTAATTTTTTCACCTATATGGATAATAATTTCAGATACTATTAGAAAATCAATAGAGGTTAGAAATATGAAAATGAATGATATTATTGATACTATTATTATTTTTTAGGAAGGGATATAAGCCACATATGGAGAAAAAATATTTTTTAATAAGTATAATTCCACTATATAAGTTTAAACATTTAAATATGGAATAAAGTGAAATGAAATTCAAATTTCTGAGTTGTTTGTTAAATATATATCCAATAGTTCTATTTCTTATAGTAACCACACTTTTATAAAAAAAATAAAATTTTATATTATAATAGAACATGTTTTATGAAACCCTTCAACATGTATAATATTTCTAATGTAAATTCAAAATATTTGAGTTTCTATGAAAAAAAACATAGAAACATCCAACAGGGTAGTCCACATCGCCAAGAAAAATGGAATCTAGAGAAAAGGTAATACATACAGATTGGTTATAAGAAGAAATCCATGAAATCCATGAAATACACAGTGAGTGATTCCATATAATCTAATGATGTCACATCTTCATAATCCAATTTTCAACATTCTAATTAGAAGGATAACATGTGATATATGGAACATCTTATTGAGGCACATTGATATTATTTTTTCGAGCATGAGTATAAATTTGTAAATTAAAATTTCTCATATGATGAATTAAAACAATATTGTATATTATTGGAAATGAAAAATGAATATTTTAAAAATAAAAATAATGATCATAAAAGTTAAAATAGTGATATCAAAATTGAAAAATAATACTTGAAAGAACATATATAATAATTTACAACCATGGTTGAAGAATATACTACAAAAATTATTGATAATGAAAATAAGATTTAAAAGTTGAAAAAATAAATTCATGATTTCAAATATGCTTTAAATGTTTTTATAATAGGTGATTCTTATTTAAATAAAATCCTTGGAATTATCAAATATCAAAAAAATAAATTTGGAATAGTAATATAAGATTAGAATCAATAATTTTTTAATTTTTTTCAATAGTTATAAGGAAATGTGCCTCTAAAAATTTTATTTTTTTAATTCTTAATAGTTAGGTAACTGTAAAGGGAACTATAATTTTTAAAACCCTCAATTATATAGACATTAAAATTATGTTATTTCAAAAATATTTTCAAAAGATAGTGCTAGAATTTCTAGAATTCCAAACAGATTTGGTTTCACACATCATTAGTCTCTAACATTCCTCGACCCATGAAAATATGGGTACCAAAACAATATCTTGTTTTATTTCCCTTTATAATGAAAAATTGAAAAGTCGATCAATGATAAATGGTATATGAACTATAGATTGTCTCGAAAAATGAGTGGAAATTTCTAAAAATTTCTGTTATTATCAAAAATTGATGGAGGCTATGCAACTTTTGGTGGAAATTCTAAAGGATAAATTATTGGAGTTAGATCAGATGGAAATTCAATGTTAGTTATCATAAAAATAAGTTCATTATATATAATTTTAAAATATTACAATGATAATTAATTCTCAACATTGTGATGAATGTTACTTTTTGACTTTTTAAATAAATCTTATTCGTTTTTAAAGAAAAAAATCTTAAATTTAAATCACCTATAACAATAATATCTATATTATATATTTTAATTCCATGAATAGACAAAAGAGTGTACAATTTTACTACAATATAAAATGAATCTTAGACATGGATTATAAAAATGGACAATTTAATATTAATTATTTGATAAAATTTTAAAAAATAAATTTAGTGTTCGATTTAACTCAAATTAAATTGAATTAAAGAAATAAATGTGATGAATGATAAATGGGAAACAAACAAAAGACATATTTTAATCTAATTAAAGAGGATGTAATTCTTGACCCCTAGAATAGATTCTTATGGATTTTTTGGGCCATTTATAGTTTTAATACAAATTGGGAAATATTTTTTTATGTTTTAGCTGATGATTTCTTTACATTTACAAGGTTTTTCTTTTTATGTTTTGAGATTGAAGCCAGTTGTGTTCTTATATGTTTTTTAATATTAGTTAAAAAGGGAAAGATGCAAAAATTATTTGTATAAAAGGTGGCCATAGGGTATAATTTGAAAACAATAGGTTCAATTCCTATTATTCAAAACATATTATCAAACATACGTTTTTCCACAGTACTCCACAATAAAATAGTGATATTAAGCGGAGGAATAGGACATTGTATGAAATTCCTAGATCAATTTTATGTGACTATAATTTACACACTTAATTTTTTGGATGATATTTTGAATACAACATTCTATGTTAAAAAAAATGTTTTATTATACATATTTTAATGAAAAAACGATATGATTAATGGAATAAAATAATGATAAAAGATGGTTACGTCAATGTATCTGGATTCAAGGTTTATATTATAAACACCAAGGAAAATCTTGGTAAATTTAATCTAAATGAAAATCAAGGAATTATGATAGGCTATTTAACTATTTCCAAGTAATATAATGTTTTTAATAAATGGTCAAATATTTTTATGGAGTTAAATTATATGAAATTTGATGGAAGAAATCATTTTTAACAAAAAATGACTCAAATTGATGAACATTTAGGACTAATTTAAAAACATGATACCAGAACATTTATTTTAAAGTAAAAAGGAAGAGAAATTATTAAATGATTTTAAAGTAAAAAATCATTAAATATTGGATACTAGTGAACCTTTTAGTGTGTTGTCTAGAAAACCTAGAAACCTTAAGAACCTTACCTGAGAAAGAGTAATAAAGAACTTTTATGAAAGGATTATTACTATAAGAGGATTTTGGAACCGTATATCATTTTCTTTATTTTTGTCAATAATATAATATAATACTATAAAATAATACATAGTAGAGGATAGTTGGTTTATAGTAATAAGAGTGGAATTAAACAAGTTCTATAAGAATAAGGTTTGTGAATTAGTTGATAAACCCTCTTAATAAAATATTTTAGGAACAATATAGGGTTTCAAGAATAAAAAAGTTGATATTGGAGTGATCCATATGAATATGTATAGAATTGTAGAAACAATTTATAATCTAGAAGAAGGTAAATATTTCAAAGATCATTTTTCACCCACAAATATATTAGAATCTATTAATATTCTCTTAGTCAATGCTTCAAATATGGAATTTAATTAATATTTGGTGGATGTTAAATGTTATTTTATAAATCGGTTTCTTATGGAGGAATTTTATGTTGAATAACAATCTAGTTTTAAAAATTCACTTTTCCATATTTAGTTTTTAAACATACTAAAGTTATTTACGACCTTAAACAAGCACCTAAAGCATGATATAATTTCTTAAGATCATTTATTTTATCAAATGGGTTTTTACTATGTAATAAATATCCAAAGAAATTACGCAAACATTGTCTTTATATATATTTTTTGGCTTTAATATATGTTCATGATGTGATGTCTGGTTTAAAAAATAAAAAATTGAGATTTTTTTTAAAAACTCCGGAAAAAATAATCTCAAGTGAGAATGAAGAGTGAGTTAAATTATTTTATAGGTTTTCAAATATACTAAAATTTATATAAATGTTGCATGTTTATAAAATTAAATTTCTTTCTTTTAGATTCTATTATATTTATTTCTTTGTTATATTCAATCCGAAAACAATTCGGGTATATAATATGTTTTGGAAATCAGGTATGAGACCTAAAATTTGATCAACCCATTAGTATTTTTCTATAAATGTATGTATTATCTTTGTAGTAAAAACTATCCCCCTAAACCTATTAGAAATATATTTTCCTTCAACTGACCCTATATTAAATTGGAAACATGAAGTGATGTGATTATGGAAGATCCAGTTCATCTATGAAATCTAAAGGCAGTGTGCTGCACAAGGTACTCACTAGAAAGTTAATTGATATGGAATGGATGAAGGTTACTAAGATGTTTCTATATTAAGTTAATCTATTTAAATATTGGGAATTAAATTTTGATGAAAATAAAATAGGTTTCCTGTTCAAGGAAGAGGTAAATTAGTTTTTTATGAACACTATGTTTAAATTCAATCACAATAAGTAAGTTATCTTTGTAAACATCAATGGTAGTGAAGTGTTGATCTCATATTCTGGTTGGGATAAGATTAATTATTTTTCCTATGAGGTGGAGTTCAATTTTAGTCAGAGTGTTATTGGAAAAAGTTCAGTTGAAAAAACAATTTTATTTAAGATATTTTTTGGGACCTCTACATTTGAGAAGAAAACTAAAAAGGATTTACCAGTAGATTGGAATTTTTTGTGCATGTTTTTCAAATTGGGACTATACAGATATCTAGTAATATAGTGTCAGTTTTATTCCAGAGAATTTATCTATTTTATTTCCTGATAAATAATCTATAATAGAATTTCACAAGATATATGATGTTATTTAAGCGTTATTCTTGCAAAGATAAGTGTATTTTGAATAATTATCCTTAAGGTAGACTAGTCTATTTGGTAACAAATAGATATAGGTGGATAATAACGAGGGATATGTGGTGAAGTGTCTCAAGAGTAATACCTTCTATACTATATTTTAAATAATTAGATTCGGGTAGGACCATGATTTATATTACGTGAAGCCCATTGTATATAAAAGTATGGCTCAGGGGGATCCAACAAAAACCTCACAACCTTGGGATAAAACAATTTATGAGATAGTATATTCTTGGAAGGCTTAGGTGTTAGTGATTTCTAGATATAAACCTTATTTTCTAGTGGTATTTCATGTTTTTTTGAGCCGGTTTACAGTTAGGAGAAAGAGGAAACTCTGATACATGTTTATGAAGTTTCTAATTAAGGACAATTTGATTAGGTAAAAATTGTTGAGATTTTTGTTGTTATTACAAATTCGAGGTAAGATGAGATTGTGTTTATTTTATCTGGCATTAAATCCCATGATTAATTTGACATGGAACATCCAACATCTTATCATGTTCTTCCTGAACCACCTATTGATAGATCTAGAGTTGGTGATTTGGCTATGGAGATCAGTGATCATGATGACACATCACATGTACCATAACCATCATTATATGTGCATTAGGAAGAACCCTCAAATAATAAATCTGAAATAACTTTAGGAGGAAATATTTTTATTCTACTCTAATGAACGAGTTTGATAACCTCATACTAAAGTACTATTATTTAAAGGTTGTTACTGTTTTATGAAAATATTAGATCAAATAAATCATGGATTCCACTATCTCCAAGATTGATTTTAAAATGTTTGTTGGGTTGTTTTCTACCCAAATAGAGATGATAAAAGGTATAAAATTAGCCCCTTGTTTTTAGTACATTTTATCTAATGTTTGTTATAAGTAGCTTGAGTAAAAGAACACATTGGTAAGTGTATTGGGTAATTTTTACCCTAACAAATTAGTGTTTAATGAACATGGATTTATTGTTTCACCTCAAATATGCTCCCTCAAGAATATTCCAATGGTGCAATCCGATATTTACTAAGAATTTATTGATGAGATTAAATCATTTTGGAAATAGATGAAGGGAACCTTACAAACATTAATTTTTTTTGATATTTCAATTTGAATTCATCAAGTAGTTTCATCCCTCTACTACTAATCCCTCTAAACCCTTAGTTCTTATATATTTTTAGACATGAGTTAATCAATTGTTTCAATATTTGATTTTTTATTGTCATATCTAGTATATTTATTTTAGCTTGATTTACCAATATATAATACAAGAGTTATAGAAGGATCATATCGTTGAGTTTTGTTATTCTAGAGAAGTGACTGGAATTCTTAGTATGGTAAGTTATAGATATATAAATGAAGTATTGGGTTTCATTGGTGAATCTCATAGTGATATGGAAAATTTTATGGATGTCTCTAATGATACTCAATGTATTGTTTTTAGGTCACCCAGTCTAGTGTCCAGGAACCCTCAACATTAGTTTTCATTTTTATACAAAATATTCATAAGTGTCGAAGGATTTAATTCTAGTTCCATCGAAGTGGAATCAAGTTTGGAATATATTATAGTTTTAGCTAAGACAGTTGCTTCTAGAGGTAAAGTGTCGGTTGTATATATGCATCCATGTTTTATTCCTTTAATGAATCCTATCCATCCCAGTCCCGATGTATCTATTCAATTTGAACCCAGGCCTGCTGCTATGAGTGCACAAATTCATGATTTCTCTATTAGTACTATTATGGAATTTGTCAAAACATTTCTAGAGAAGCCAGAAAATATGGATAGAGAGCTATGGTTTATGAATATAGGAATGATAGTTATTCAATTTTCACTAGAGAAAATTATAAATAAGTATTTAGTGGAAATTAAATTATCTCTAACTGCTATTTAAATTTATCAATTTCTTAGTCCTCTTGAAGTTAGAGATCCTACATGTTTTTTCATTAGGACATCCTAAATAATTAAAATGAATTTTCAGAAGTGGTTTATCTTCTATTTCCTAGATACATAAAAATTTATCTTTCATTATTCGTGAATTATAAATGAAAAAAAAATTTGCTAGGAAATACCAATTGTGTTATAGACTTTTTTAATATGATATGAATAAATCCTCATGTTCAGGATGCTCCTAATTTTTATTGAGGAATTATATTGAAAATTGATATTCATTATGATCCATCCCCTATGTATCAGAAATACAAAAAATTGGAAGATGCTTCCTTAGATAAAGAGTATTCAAAGGAAAGAATCTCATCTTCGAAACCTCTTAACAAAGAATCAATTTAGTTTACTATTTCATATGATTTTATTGTAGTTCAAGTCAAAATTGAAAATATTCTTAGTGTTCCTACTAAGAACCCATATGTTAATTCTATTGTTGGATCAAAAAACAAGCTACAACAACGATAGAAAAGGAAGTGTTTTAATTAGAAATTGAGACTCTAACTATCTACCAAACTAAACCTACCATAAAAATAATTCTACCCAAACCTCTTTCTTCGTTCAAACCCATCCATAATCCTAGGACTTCACCCTGATGTATTTATTTTGTGGGTGTTGAGAGGATGTATTTTTTTATTATTTTGACCATACATTAATAAAATATTTGTTAATCCTTAATATTTATCTAAGTGATTGTTTTTGTTTTTCGTTTTTAATCTCTTATCTTTTTCATAATGATTTTTTTCATTGGATGTTTTTAATGTGTTCATTTATTTATTGAATCTAATTATTTCCATAATCAGACATTCATTTTTAGTGTTTTACTTAAATATATCATTACACTAAAAAATGATATATTAAATTCACTTTTAATCTCTTTGATCTTCTTTTCTAATGACACAAAATTAGGATAACTGTCCCATTTTCACAATAGTGGGGGATATTAGAAATGTTTACGCTATCCTTATTCACGGGGGGGGGGGGGATTCATTAATTTATACAAAGGGAGGAAGTGACTAAATAAGTTGGAGAAACACTACCTTTTGAATGCAATATTTACATTATTTTTATTCAAAATAGGATTAATCCTATTAAAATTTAATGTTTAATATATTATGTGTTCTGCAATCATTAATGTGGGGGATATTTAGGAACTATTAATGTTGTTTCAACATATTTTGTGAATTTTATGTATGGATGATATAAAATACCCTTCAAACATTACTATTTATTTTTTTCAAAATAATGTTCATTATGTTTTATCTTTCTTTTATGTGTATTGGATACTAAAATCCTTAATCTATAATTCTATACACTTTGGATGAAAATTTCCTAAGTCCAAAAAAATTGGATATAAGAGCATTCAGCTATGTAAATTGACTATGTGAATGATTTTCCAATGTAAAGAAGATACTTCATGGAATCACCTATATGAAATAAACCTATTTCATTATAATAGATATGTTAGAAATAGAATACATTGATTAATCAGTTACATGAATTAATTAAATGTAGAAATCAACTACATGAATCACATATGTGGTAAAATCAGCTATGTGGTTTCATTCAATTATGTCATATTTGTCTCTGGGAGTTAGAAAAATGTGTGAATCAAATTTTTAACAAAAATTCATATATGTGGAAAAATAGTCTACAAGAATAAAATTAGATATGTGAAAAATCAATCCTAAAATCAGATATGTAGATAATTCAGCTACCTCATTTGAAATGTAGAATTCCGATATGTTATGATCTTTAATCAGCAATATCACGTTTCAACCTATATTTATTACCATTGAATCACTTGAGTGGTATTTTAATGCTATTGTGAAATCAATAAATAAAGAGTTACCTCATTATAGTAAAAATGACTATAATTGAAATAAAGTACCAAGAAAGGGAAAAAATAAAATGATAATTTTTTTGTTTACTGTTGTCAAGGTAATTCTATGAAAGGAAGTGTCACTAATACAAAATTTTATGCATACTCTGTAGTGAATTTATGTGGGGAGTCTTCCATGAATTTTTAAATAATATAGCATACTTTCATGTATTTAAAGAAAATAGATATTCAGAAAATAAGAAATGTTTTTTTTCTTAATATACATTAATTTTTTCTTGAATCATATCTGCACTTCTTGTTTTTTATAAAAAGAAGATGTAGAATAGTGATCTAAAATTTGTGATATAGATCATTTGTGTTGTTGTCGTAGAAGACTATCTTCAATATGTATCCATTTCTTATCATATCTACTAGTGATTTATTAGTTATATTAGTTTTTTTACAATTGTGTGTTGAACTTATAAATAGTTTTTATCATATATAGTTGTAAAAGTTTCCTTGTCAAATAACATGAATCCTATTTATTGTAAATCCTATAAAGATCCCGATTGAATTCTACAACTATATTGTAAAAATTTTTGTCATCTATCAATATGTTGTGTAGTCCAAGGAAAAGGACAATAATCCCTGATAAAAGCTCTAGTCAAGTGAACATCACCAAACTCATGGAGTATTGTTTTGGTGGAGTGGACATGGGGATTTTTATTCCCCTAATCACTATAAATATATAGGTTATATTATTTTTACCTATGTACATTTTTATAATGCTCTAGGTGATTAATAAAATATTAATGGTTATTCATATCAAAAATAGTGTGTCTTTCTAAGGGAATAAAACTCCAAGAACACAATTCAACCCTATCTTGATTGTTTTTAAAACTTTTTGGGATAAAATATTCTCCTTTATTTACTTATTTAATTCATACAAATCAATCCAATTCGTTCTATATGGTGTATTTGAAATAGTTATAGCACTATGTATGAGATCTATTGAAAATTGAACATCACGATTCTGTGGAAGAAAATGAAACTCTTCCAAAAAAATTCAAAAAACTCTCATACAGTGGGTATATATTTCTTATTTATTTTCTCTCAAGACATATAAGATAAAAAACCCATTTGAATAGGAATCATATCCAATATAATGGATGTAATTACAATTAAAAGTTAATATTTATCTTTGCATAGATAGAAGATTATATTTTGGTTCAGAATATCAAACATGACATCCCTTAGTAATCGATGTGTGTTTTAAGTAAATTAATCTAATCCATTCCTAATAAAAAATAAAATTAAACTATAAAGATAATAATGAGATTTTCAATATGTACATTCTGAAAAAATTCAATCTTAGAATAATCATAGACTTGATATGTGGTCATCATAAAATTTTGAGTTTTAACTATTAATTAAATATCTAGTCGTTGAATTTTTATTTTGATACGATTAGAAAGTTATTTTTATATATAATAATGGTTAGATCCTGAATAAAATAATCCATTAATAATTATAGAGTGAATTTTCTTATATCATTTACCACATCACTATCCAGATAAAAAGTAGTGATCACATGTGATTTGAATTTTTCTCTGGGACATAGAGGTTTCTAATGTTGATCATTATCATTGTCCTTCATATTTGAGCATCAGTTAGAATAATCATTATATTCCTATCATTTGAAGCACTGGAGTGTGGGTAGTGCATTCAATGGTTCTTTCTCTCTATCATTATCCATATTCTTCTTCCAATTACACATGAATTAAATTTATCGATGAACTTACTTTCCATACTTAAAATATTTACCAATCCCTTATGAAACTTTTTAGTATATTTAATTCTACACATTATGAATAATGTAAATCTCATATTCTTCTCTCCATGGTTTCTATAAATTCCATCAAATTCATTCTTTCATTTTTGTCAATAACATGATATTGATATGTATTTCCAATATACATTTATACTTTGATAGAACATAAAATGATTTTTTCATAGGTACTGATGTCCCTTAGGGTTAATGGCCTCCAATGAGTTTCTTTTAAGAAAATAAATAATTGACCAAGCTTAAATTTAGTATGGATGATAATAAGATAAACATTCCATGAAAATAATGTAAAATTTTATTGATAGGTACTAATGGATTCCTCACTAATTTAGCACAATGAATCCCTTACCCATTTTAATATCAATAATATGTGGAACGTAATTATTAAAAAATAATCTCCTTAAATTATCGCACTCAATAGAGTCAATTTTTTCATATTGCCTCATGTTCGTGACAACAGTCTACCATTGATATTATTTTCATTTCAAATGATAGATACTCAAAATTAACTTTGCATGCTTCAAACATAAGATAACTAAAAATATAATTTAAATTTTACTGATCCAGTATTCAGAAACTAGTGCATCAACGAACACACAAAAAGAAGCTAAAAATTTCTTCATGATGAGTAAATAGAACTTTATTCCATCCATTTATCAATTAGAATTTGTACATGATTTAAATTTTTAGAATGTTTTTTAAAGGGTAACAACATGATTTTTCATTCCATATCCCAAAAAAAAATTTAGAGGGATTCTAATTACATAGCTTATAAAATTTTACATTACTATGACTCTTTCAGGTTCTATCCATTGACTAAAAAAATCATTGCATGATAAACAATAATCCTAGTGAGAAACCCCATAATAACAAAAAAAATTTATACGGTGTATAAATATTGATACATTTTTTTCAATCCATGACACTATAGTTTTAAACAATTCCAGACATGGTAATAATATATTCAATTACTTTATAATGGTTTATAAAAAAATTGAATTGACCCAATAATACCCCCTTGGGAGAGTCAAACCAAGTGTGCAGTAAGAGAAGACTAACTGTGCACCAGAATGTTGGTCAATATATAATAGACCAATTATTTTTTTGGTTATTAACACTATATGAATATGTACCTAAACCACATAAAATTATAGTATCCAAAAATATAGGTTTATATAGGAAAAAACACACTCTATTATAAACCATAAAACATGATGGTCTCTTATATAGTATTATCCTATGGAATATCTCTATAGTTTTCATATCCTAGTTTCCAGAGATAACTAAAAAATGATCTAATACCAACTATAATAACCTACCTTTTGTACCTAGATATTACATATTAATATTTTAAAATTCATTACATAACATTATTATCCATTATAGAACCATATAGATTTAATATCCCTCGAATCGTGGATACATAAATAACTGGTCCATAAAATATCCACATCATCTCCCACTATGTTCTTCATACCTAGAACCCTTCTTAAACATATCATACCTAATACCATTTTCCATAACCATTTTAAGGGAAACATATGAAATAGAGAGATTGGTTGCTCAGTAAGCGTAAAGAAGGGAGATATCAATGATCACATAATCATAACAAGAGAATAAGGGTATAAGAACATGTGTATAACATTTTAAATTCATACCTATCATTTCATAGATGATAATATTGAATCATGTAATAAATCATGGTAGTTCAAAAGACATGATTTATAAATAATTAAATAACATGAGATATAAGAGAATAACATTGGCATAAGATATAATTTTGTGGCATTCACTTAATTATAGAAAATCATTTCCATAGTAGTCAAGGATCAATTCCAATACTATGATAGTGTATTGGGTTCACTCCACATTTTATGATATGAGTCAAGGTTCACTTGGAAGACTATAATAGTGGACATAGTCCCTTAATGAAATTGGTTGAATCCCCAGTTATATCATTTTCTTCACATGATATATCCATATTTACCAAATGCAATTGAGGAGTATATAATTTAAATACAACCCGTTATATTATGAAAAAAATAAATATGTGTTACATATGATCATAACCCATTAATCATATCATCGATTTATAAATTTAAATGGGTTTCATAGAAATTTCATTAATTATTTGTAAAATAACAAGTTGAAATGAAATCGATTTCATAACATCATTATCCAACATGAAAGAAATAAGTTTTATAGAATCTTCCTTAAATCATCATCATCAAAAGAAATCCATATAATGAAATTGTATGGTATCGTTAGATCATATTTCTAGTAATGAATACGTTATCATTGATAAAAAAAGTTATAAGGGATGCAGAATATTTCATGAAGAAAATATCCTTTCTACATTGAAATCACATATTTTAAATATAACTTTTTTTCAAATATTAAAGAAAATATTTTATTTTAAATAATATTTGAAACATTTAACATTACCTTTAAATATTTGAGCATTCATCATATTTTTAAATTCTTTTAATGAAGAGTATGATAAAAAAATGATTCCTTTCACATTTTTGATAACAAGTTAAAAGCATCACGTTCGTTAAAAAAAGAATATTTATTTTAAAATATTTATTATAAACTATAAAAAGAGTAAAATAAATTTAATTAATCATAAGAGAGTATTAAAAAAATTCCTAAAATTATTTTAAATAAACAATTGGTCAGGAAGATAAATATTTTGGACTGATAAGAGAATAAAAATATGTTTTCCATAAAATATTATTGAAGTATATAAAGAAATTAATTTGAAAAAAATGAAAAAAAAACATATAATCTCTAAAAATAACTATAGGGGAAGATAATAAATGAGTTTATTAAAATTTATGTCAAGAATTTTCCAAATTGAATATTTATCAGAAACAATCTCAATAAACAATGAGACTATAACATAAAACTATTACCTAATGTTCAAATTTCTTAAAAAGAAAATTTTACCTCATTTATAATAAATTTAAACTTATAGTAATTATATAATACAATATTTTACATACATATAATTTCATATATGATCCACTTATTACATTTAAATGCCAATTTATTAATAATTTCTTACTAAAATCATCATTTCCTTGGTGTTAACTCATTCATTTTTCATGAAAGTTTTTGTTTGGTAGTTCTTATCCTTGTACATTGATCACAAATAAATTATATTAATTTTTTAATTATAATACAAATATCATATGTATTGACTATATATATATAATTTTATAAATAATAGTTATTGATAGAAGAATGAATTACACCATTCATTGAGGCGGTAAGCCATATATAAGCAATAACATTGTTTTCACATTTTGACAGATAGAACAAAATAAAGGTAGATAATAATTAAAAATTGAAAATAATAATTATATTATATATATATTAATTAAATATATCCTTATTACCATCCATATAAAACAAAAATGAAAAACAAATCACATCGCTTCATGGAGGTGGTAGTCTACATGCATACACAAGAAAAGTTATCATTTTACAATAGATTGGAAGGTAAGAAGGTATATATGATATTATAATTCAATAATAATAATTTTTTATACAATAATATGAAAACATTAAACACATAATGATAACCATCCAAGAAATATGGGGATGGGAAATGAATTTTATTGGTGCCTGAATGTGGTAATCTACTTGCATGTATGAGGGATATATTCACTTCCAATTTAAGAAACAAGAGATATCATAAGAGTGTATTAAGGATTTTAGTAAAAACTTATTATATTTAAGACAATTAATTTGTGATTTTATGATGAATAATATAAACTTTTATAAGGTATATGAAGAAATAATTTCAATAATGTCGTATATGAATATTTCATCGTCTTCATAAAGCCTCATTTAGATCCCTTCATAACGACTATTGGAATGGTATTTAAATAAAACCATCAACTCATATTCATGAATATGGATGTTTATAGGTGAATTGGGAAGGTTTTTGTTGAACTAGATTGATCAAGGTAGTGAAAATAAAATAGAGAATGTGTTTCATTTGATAAATGAGGGAAATGACACATGGAATTTCAAAAAATATTAAAATATAATTATATCATTCTAAAGAAAAATTCATCCATGTTTCTAAATATTTGAATAAAATGAGGTTGATGTAAAAATATTATATTATTATTATATTTAGATTTGTTTTGGTGACATTTAAAATAATGTCGTTTGGTTTGACCCCTTGGTTAACCAATACTAATCTTAATCATGGTAATGAGATTTTTAATATTAAAGAGTTATAATAACACATATAAGTTAATAATTGTATCATAAATTAAAAATGCGTTATATTTTCAACCCTTTCACATCTAAACTCTCTTATTTCAATTTTTTAGAATTTAAAATAATATAATAAAATATGTTTATCATAATATATTATTAATGTTATTTTATGTAATATTCACTTAAATTGACATGGAAAACAACATGAGAAAAAAGGAATTTGAATATAAACCTTTAACATATCACTAATATTGTAAAATATTCTATAAATGTCATATAAAAAAATAATTTATCTGGATTCTATTACTTTTAATATTTATTAAATCATTTATTTTATATTTTTATTATTTAAATTAATACAGTGTCGGTTTGACATAAAAATATTATTTAATTATTTAATCAATAAAAAAATTAAATAACAATGATAAAAAAAATTAATTTATATTTAAAATTATCATTTATAACTGAACTTATTCTTTTTTTATCCTTATAATAAAATATTTATGGATATTAAACTGAAGAGAGTTAAATTTTATATTTATCAACTTCCTAAAATAATATAAGGGTTATGATCATAGAAAAATGGAGCCAATTTGAGATATTTTATATAATTACATAAACATGTTATAACTACATTGATAAAATAGGATAAAGCCATGTACTGGTGCAATTTTAAATCGCTATCCCATGTTGTTAACCAAGTTTTACATGTTTCCCCTTATTGAGGTGAAAAATATTTACAGAGGTCACAATTCCTAATGATAAAAAACAAATAGAACCTGTTTACAAAATTAAAATTTATTTATTCCAAATTTGGGATCCATTTTTCAATTTTAAATTTCTATAATTAGAAAAAAAATTAAAATAAGTGTACAAAATGAGATGATTTTTTTTAGAAATATACATTTTAAGCATAAAACATGTTTTATTATAATCCAATTTGCATAAAAAATATCCTATTAAAGTTAAATTTTTATTGAATATAGAATATATAAATTTAATTAAAAATATTCACTAATAATGATTAATTTAATTTCTAATGAATAAAACACACTATGAGTATATTTTTTTTAGAAAAAAATCTCTTTTACTTTCAAATGGTATTTAATTTCATTTCAAATTAATTTATGAATAAAGTGAATTCGTATTATACATGTGTAAACCATAATTTTTTCATAATTTCTTTATACCAATTCATACCCACCAATCCAACAACTAATCAATAACTATCATGTTAAAGATTAATATTTCAATAGCATATCGTGGTTTGTTTAAACTCAGTGTTGTGAGTAAAGGAATCATTAAATTCAATAACACCAATTTATATAGTAGTATATCATAAAATCTTATTGTGTTTACCATTAATATTTAATAATTATTTTGATATTGGTGATTTAATAACACTTGTATTTTATTACTATATATATGAAATTATCCAACCATAGTTTCTTTAATTAAGTAGATGGTATTTATTTTATCATATAAAGAAAATTGGAATCCTAGGAAGTAAGTGAACATGATGTGATATATGTTATATTTTTTTTTATAATATTAATATTGTTTTATGGTTTTTGATTATAATAGATCACATATAACATTAATTTTTTATGTAATATGATAAATATGTTTTTTATAGTGAGTTTGATATGGTCAGATTGATATGGTTAGATTTAATCTCTATATAGAATGAATTAATGAATACAATTATATGAACAAAATTAATTGAAAATGGCTTTCAATAATTGAAAAAAAAATTAAAATAAGTGAAATGTGTGGTAAACTAGGAAATGATTTTGAAGTGGGAATATTAATATGGTACATACAAAAGTTTAATTTCTTAGTTTATTATTGAAATTTTTATTTTTAATTAAATAAATAGGTTTTGGAATGGGATGATCCAAGAGTTAATAATTTCATAGAATGATATTTGATTATTTTCTGGTCTTATATTATTATTTTTGTGTTTGTGGTCATTTTTTGGGGATGAGTGTTTAGTTTAAGATGTGATTTTAGCAGGAATGGAAGTGTCATAATGTAATATTAGGTGTTTTGTTGTGAAGATCTAGTTGGAATAGAAGGTAGTTTTGTAGTCTAGTGTATCATACAACAAAGGGTTTATAAATTCCATGGTTACCGTGTTGTGGCATGGGGTGTGATCTATGATATTTTGATGCTTTTATTTCTTATGTTTGAAGTCTAGTTACTATGTTAGTGGTTTCATTCATGGTGTGAATACTCATAGGTTTATCTTTATATATAAATTTCATTCTTTTTTTAAAATAGAATAACCTTAATTATTGCATAAAATACTACATATTAGCTGTTCCAATTTTCTATTAATTGAATTATGTACTTTCCATGTCATAGAGACATGAAGGACATTTTTTTTATTTATCACCATGAGTTGTTGAACCATCAATCATAGGCTATACTGTGAGATTTATATATGGTTGGTTAGGTTGAGGGAGAAGGTCAAGGGTTTTCATTATGGTTATCATGAGTTTAAACATTGTGGACTTTGTATATTCACCGCTCAATTACCTTCCACAGTTGTATAAATTTGTTTTGATTTATTATTATTTTAAAAGGGTGGGTCCTTAGGAGGATGGATTCATGATCCTTCAATGCATGTTTGAAAATTACCCATCACATTACGACCATTTTATCATGGAGTAATTCTATAAATCCAAAATTTCCTTATAAAAACAAGGATATCCCATCATTTAGTTAAAACCTTCCAATTTATTTAAAACTATAGGTAGTATTAAGAGATATTTTTTGTTACGGGGCATTCAAGAATGATATATAAACTTTTGGTAAAAATGAATAATTCTTTATTTAATTAAAATTCCTCTCCCTTTATTTATATAATAATTCTATTCTTCCATAAAAGGTTAAAAATGATTATATTGATATTTGTGGAATGATTTATGTGAATAGACATGAATCATGTTATATTAATCATATCAAGGATTCATGGGTGCTGAATTTTTTTTTCGATTTATATGGAATTGAACAAATTCATTAAGGTAGGGGATCTCAAATCTTTTATTCTAATTTTAGAATATTAAATTTCTTGACATACTGTGAAACCATATGTGTTACCATTATCAATATAAAATCCAATAAATTATTTTTCCTTGTTCCACATGATTTCAATAATAAAAAAATCATATTTGATAGTGTATATGGTAATAAAAACTGTGTTTATGTTGTGATACATGCAACAATGAGTGTCTTCCATAACTTTTGTTACATGAAAGACCGTGTTTAACTAAAAAATAATATAATATATTATTATTTTACATGATATTATCTCCTACTTATTTTAATGGTTGGTATGGACATGATTTACTAAATTATGAAAATATATTTTAGACATTTATATATACTGAATTCTTTGGTGACTAATTAATTAGAATTGAAAATAAAACCCTTTTGATGATAAAATGAATTATTTTTTTTGAAAAATGATTTAATAGGCACAAGTGTGTTTTATAATAATAAATTAAAAAATCACTAATATTTATAATATTAATTAATTTTATATATAATATATTCAATATAATGTTTAACATTCATCATATGTTTTTTTATACATGAAAAATCAATTTTTTTAGAAAACTGTGTATTTTATTTAAAAGTGGTATTGTCACCATTTTATGAAGCACTTATTTTAAAAATAGATTTTAACACTTATATAAAACATATTTTATGAAATCTGAATTTTTTTTATTATGAATGAATTAATTTACTTTTGTTTAATTTTTGGGATTTTTCATAAAATGTTGATTATTCGGTTAATTAAAAAATGCAGATTTTTGTCAAAAGACTTATCTATTGAAATAATTAATTCATTTAAAATTACCAATTTGTTATTAATATTTATTAAATTACTATAATTATTATTATGTTATATTTAATCAAAATAATTAATTTTTATTCAACATTATAATGGTATTTAATATAAGTTTGTTTTTGGGATTAATGTCCAATTTTTACTAAAATTGTTTTAAAGTTAATAATGCTTCTCCATTTAAATTAATTTAAATAATTCATAATGGGGAATGTTTTAAATGAAATATATGGACTATATATCATTAAATATTAATTTATTTTCACATTATGTTTTTATTCAAATATATAATATAGAATCATCTCATTCTAAAAAATATTTAACTTCTATACCCACAATATTACTGCAGTTATAGGGTTAATAATAAATTAAATTTTTTCACCTGTTTGTCATGAATATTTAAAAATGTATTCCATATTTGTAATAATAATAAATTATAAGTTTAATATGGTCAAATTAATTTTTTACCAAATATATTTGTGAAATCAATTAAAATTAATTACACTAATTAGGGTAAAAACAGGTTTACTTAGTTGTTAAACATTACACTTGATGGAAAAAATGACCTAGAAATTTTTTAATCACCCATTTTATGGAAATATTTTTAAATTATCCTTAATATTATATTTTTTTCATTATTCTGGAATTTTGGAAGGAAAAAAATGTGGCTTCACCAAACTTTATTTCGAAAAATACCAAGTGTGTCCTCTCTCCTGCATATAAATGGCCTCCCTCTCTCCTCCTCTCTTAACAGATATCAAACCCTTTGGATTATAAATGAATGGATGAAATAAATTCTCTAATTCACTAATATTAAACTATAATCCTTAAATTTGGAATAAATCCAACCATAAATTTCTATTACCGAAAACTAAAAAGGAGTTACCCAAAGAAGAGGTAACGTTCATCAACATGTGTTTTTGTTTTATTCATTTCTCCAATGAATAAATTATTATAATAATTGGATTATACAATTAAATAAGTATCCTAAACATTATTATATGTGTTTATGTTATGTTTATGACCTAAAAAATCAAAAATTTCCAACAAATGTGTTACAAAATCAACATTCGTGTGTACGACAGACTACTATCTCGCAAAAAAATATCATAAGAATTTCCATCACCGCCACTCTTGGTTTGGAATTATGATAGAAATACTATTTATATATTATAAATATTATATTTATAAAATAAGTATACTTATGACGACATTATATTATATACATTCATTTCAAATTTCATACCGTAGGGGATATGGTAATGTGGCTCAAGTTAACAGCAGACTACAACCTCATGTAGATATGTGAAGCATTTTTCACTAACATTTTACATAGAGGGTAAAAAGAAAAACAATAATGAATATATCTTATATAAATGACATCATTATGTAATCAATGACTTAATTATCTTTCTCTATGAATAATATATCATTTTTTACATACCATATCATAGACAGATAAACTTATAGCGTCGTTCATGGATGTATGGAATAAAGCCTCCTCGAAGCAATGTGATTCTTATTTTTTTTTCAGCACCACTTTACAATAATGATATATATAAGTATATATAATTTTATAATAGTTTATTTATGAAATAATTTTCATTCACTAAATATAAAATATTATAAACCTTATTTCCATAATAATCATTGAAAAATGGAAATGTTACTCACTACTAGAAAATAATCATTTAACAGTAATATAATTGGAATTTCATAGTGCTAAAAATAAATGATAATTTTAGCACGGTTAAAATCCCATTACATATATTAGTTATTTTTTATCAATATTAAAGGAACCTTTTAACAATGCTTTTTAGAGATGTTATTGGGGGCCTTTTAGACCTCTTTTTAGCACCGATAAAGGCAGTACAGTTAAATGGGGTAGAATTATATTTTTTCAGACACCTATAAGCCTGAACCCCTTTATTAGTTCTTCTACAACCCCTTTAAGAGAACACCCTCCCACATTATCTGCACTTTTCACACCACCACCTTTTATCAATTTTTTGTCATTTTCTAGCCTTGTACGCACCTTCAACAACTCGAAACCTGAACCTCTACTTTAAAGAAGGACACCATTACCACTACACCTTGTTTTTTTCCTATCTGTTTAATGATATTTCTATTTATTTATATATTTATTTATATATATTTATCTAATTATTATAAAATACATTTATAAAATATATGTGTGTCTTTGATATATATATTAGTATTTATTTAAATATATTATATATTATATTCATTTAAATAATCTAGAATATAATATAAATATTTATCTCTTGACTAATAAACACATATCTATATGTACATATAATGTAATAAATGGATATATATTTTTTAAAACAAAATTTCAGAATATGAATTTATTTATATATATTATAATATTCATTTTTCCATAAATATATTGATATATGTATTTGTTTGAGTGCTTTATTATAAGTAAATATACGAAAACATTAATATATTTAATTTTAAATAAAATTACATTCTGAAAAATAAAAAAAATTCAAAATCATAATATAAATATGAATTTCATACATGGGAATAAATTAATTATACAAATAAGACAATAAGTCCCCCTTAAATAAGGTTGAAAATCCACAGAATGTTAAAAAATCGCGGCACCCTGACTAGAAACTATTTTTTGGAGTCATTATATATCTTTTTAGCCATGAAAAAAGTGAGAAATGCTTAACAATGTCACAAAAGGTATATAACACATCACATTCTTCTATTTGATATGTTATAGAGCTCAAACGGTCACCCAGATCAAAAGTTATGGCAATTTTATGTTTGAGTTATGTTTTCCACTTATTTTAGATATTTTATTAATTCGTAGATTTTTTTATCATCAAAATGATATTAAATGACTATTAGTCAATAATTATATGCACATTATTATATAAAATTATGTATTTTAATTATTTTATAATCTATATTCACAAAATATCTTATAGATTATGTGTAAATTCTTATTCATCTTATCTAAAACATATTTTAAGAAACATATATTATATTTATATCAATATAAATATATTTATACATCAAAATATTATTCAGAATGATTTTTTTATATTCCATTATCAGGGCTACTAATTTTTTTGATAAATAGGGTGTTTTTATCTGCGCTTAAAAATAAGCACTAAAAAAGACCCCCGCCCCTTAACAGTGCATTTTTACAAGAACTGATAAGAGACCCAATTTATGTGGATTGTTTTAAATTTTTTTATAAATGGTGGGACTTTATCGGTTCTTGTAAAAACATTAATGACAAATTTCCCCCCGTAATAGTGCTTCTTTTTATTACTGTTGAAGTCACTCTTTAACATTTATTTTTTAGGACTCACAAAAGGGGTCTTCAAATATGTTTTTAGCTAGTACTATTAAATTTCTAGCACTGGATAAACCCAATTTTGTAGTATTGACTCATGAATATGTACGACCAATAGTAGATATGTTCACATCAATAGTTCATTTTTCAAAACAATATTTAATGATTTGTTTTAAAAGTATATTTCATATATAAATATGATAATTATTTCATGATAATTATTTTTTATAGGTTTAAATAAGGACTTCTTTTACATTTTTCAAGCTACCAATGTCATTTCTAACACATAATCCGAATATGGTCAAAAAAATTATATTAAACATAATTTATTAAGTAATTTTATATGAATTGATTATAAATAAAATTAATGTAATGATAATCATGTAAAAGGGTCACAAGAAATTAAATAATAAAAAAAAGTTTATTATTCAATGATATAAAGAAAAATTGTGTTGAATCTGACTCAAGGTAAGGGTTCATCTCTCCTTGCTTTAATTTCTATGAGATATATGTCATATTCACAACTCATTTTTTGTATTGTGTATATATTTACCATGAATATATCGAGGATTCTTATAATTAAATTTACAGGGATTTAAATATAGATTTTAGGATCAATGTTTCATGGAATTGTTGTCTCAATGCTAATAAATCAATAACGGATTTTTTTCTCAATTTTACATCATTGAGATTTCTGTTATGTTATAATCCTATTTTCATTCATGATGTGTATGTATGAACTTGGGTTTTCACTCATGTATGGATCCTTTATGTTTTGGTGTCATTCTTTTTTTGGAGCTAATATGAATGCCTACTAAGTTAATGAAGGTTACAAGGGTTTATAGATTTTATTTGGAGCCTTGAAACAATATTTTGGGGGAAAATGGGCATGTTGAATACTTAGGTAAAACCGTTGAGGTAGGCCACAAAGTTAGATCTAACTGTGTAGATAGTCTGCATTTTAGGGCAGATCCATTTTATACGGTTGGGGCACAATTTCCCTAACCATGCGGCCTAAACCATCTAGTTCCCTATTATTCAGGAACTCGTGCATGGTTTGTGTAGGGTTTGTGCACGGTTTGAAAAACTATGTGGAGAAACCATGCACATGCTAAATGTTGGGTAATTTTACCTCTTTACCCTTAAGGATATTTTAAACATAACCCTCTTACCTGATCTAATTTCCCATAATATTTTTCTACTTTCATCTCATTTTGGAGAATTTTGAAGTCCTAAATATAGGGATCAAGTGATCTCTTTCATCCAGCATCAACTGGAGCTTTTTTTCATCACGTTGGATGCACAACGGTAAGTACGTCAGTCGTTCTGGACTGTTCCCCTCTCTTACTCTCAACCTAGTTATAGATGTAGAGACCCGAAGCTTGACGTACATGGACTTTACATTACTTTTGCGGATTACTTAGTACATAACAAAAACACACACACAAGGATCGTAATAGTTTAGTGTCTTTGGAAACTCGGAACGTAATCTTCTAATCCTGGTGAAAGATCTTCAACATCTCCCATAAATATCTTCCCTTTTTTTTACCTAAAAACCTTTCTTTATATCATGGGGAAAAGAAAACATAAAAGGGTGAGCTCAAATGCTCAGTAAGGGTATACAAAAGAAATAAAAATCATATCATATTTTTTTGAAAATCATAACCTGCAAAAGAGATCATAATATCTTAACATGGAACAAATCATAGAAGTGAAAATGAGATCACCATAATCATAACATGAAACTTGAAACTTTGTGGCATGCACAAATAATCATGGAAAATCATTTCTTGTTAGTCAAGACTCATTGCCAAGACTATCTTAGTGGACAAAGTCCCTTTCTGAATCGAGTAATCCTCGTTTCAGTCCTGTTTCACTGAACCGGTATAACCTACCATTCCAGCCATGTCTATCTCATGAGATATAAAATCTTTACCCAATGCATTGGAGGGAGATATAGGTCCCACCCATCTTATAATGAATCCTTTCTTATGTGTGCCACATAATTATAAATCATACATCATCGCATAACACATGTAACAAAAATGGGATTCTTGAAACATCATGACATCATAAAATAAATCTTATAAGGCAAATGACTTCATAAAAATAATCCCCTCACAACATAATCAAATCAATGTAATTAAAGGGATAAAAACAGAACCCTTTATTATCTTATATGGAAAATAATTTTGATAAAACACTTGAATTGAATTCTTGAGGAAAATATCCTTTCTTTTTCAAAATCAATTTCTTTTCACAAAACATCATGAAATTTTAAAAGAAAGATATTTTATTGAAAATAGTCATGAAATCTTTTATAGGAAGCTTCATGAAAATAAGGCTTCATAAAACAGTAGAAATCCGTTCGTGCCGTATAAGTTAAAAAAAACATTCTTCGTACTTTTGTCGGAAAAGTCAAAAAGTACCTCGTACGAAAAACGACAAAAGATTCCTTTCTTATTCTTTACTAAAAACTCATCGAAGGGTAAAATTTGATTTAAACTATTGTAAGTGGATGGAAATAATATTACATATTGAGGAAACATGGATGTGGATGATAAAATACACCCCAATAAATACTTACGAATAAACAATCTCGGATAAAAATGAGATTGTGATATTTCCCTTACCTTAGGTCCGACTTGCTTTGTAAGTGTCCGAACCTCCTGTATAATGATTTAAATCATGTTATTGAATTATTACAGAATCATATTCATTGTTATGATATCATATATGGTTCACTTATGACATTATATTACCCGTTCTTTTGTAAATTCCATGTTAAAGAAGCGTTTTGGGTAAAATCGTTTCATTTATCGTAGGTGTTTTGACTTGTTGTTCTTGACATCATTATTACTTATATCATGATTTACTTACTTCCAGAATATAAAATATGATTTATATATCATATATATTCAGTATATATATATATATAATAGATAGAAAAATAAAAAACACCGTTCATGGAGACGGTAGTCCGTACGTACGCATGAACGCTGTTTTCCTTTCCTTATTGTCTTGAAATGGAAGTAAGTAGATGACATACATAGGTATATATATATAAATAAATCCAGTAGCTTTATAATGTCATATATTTCATTATTATTTCTTATATATACATTATAATCATTCTTAAATGGTTAACATGGAGAATGAATCTCATCGCGTCGTGGAGACGGTATTCCGTACGTACGCACGAGCGATGATATCATTTCTATAAATATTGAATTGAATTGGAGTGGATTATACAATATATCCGAATCAATATGATGTTTTAATAACTATTTATAGTTATTCTTTACACCATTATACCCATCCATGTAAGGTGGTGGTGGAAAATAGATTACACCACGGCGTGGAGACGGTATTCCGTACGTACGCACGCGCGGTGATTTCTTTTTCCGTAGGATGGATAGATGGTGAAATAGGGTTGTTTCATACTTATAATAACATATAAGTATATGAGTGATACTGATGTTATTACTTCATAATGAAACAACCTAATAAGAAGAAGTGGAAGAAGAAATAAAGATGAAAGAATTGGTAACGGTAATTACCTCTTCTTTGAAGCGCCTCTTTGAGACCTCCTCTTAGGGTACTAAAATTGGTCTTTGAGGAAGACCAGAACCTCTAGTATGTTGCTAGGGAAGTGGAGAAGAGATTTTGGCAGGGGTTGGCCGAGCTTGAGAGCTCAAATTGGTGTGAGGAGGAGGGGGAGGAGGTGTCCTTTTATAGGGGAGGAGAGGGGCACCTTAGGAATTCTTAAAAATATTAATTTATAATAAATCTAACCCCACTTAAAAACCTCCAAAAATGACTCATATTCGAAGCTTAGATAAGATAGGGTTGTAATCTCATCAACCAATCAAATTTAGACATGTTTGGATCTTATTTTAAACCTTATCAATTAGATTTAACTCTAAGTTAAATAATTTAATTTTTACCGTGTCTTTTTGTTTTCTTTCACTATATGGTTAATACACTTACTATAACATGCCAAACGAACCCCAAATTGTTTATTATTAATATATATATCCTTATCTAAGTCATTTGGCCGAACCTTAGATTTTTTGGAATAAAATAACAATTAATAATATAATATTTGATTTAAAAACTATTTTGTGTCAATTTTGACACTATTTGATATATGATTTTTGTGAAAGTCATAACAGAATTAAATGTTCGAACCAAGTTGCTTAAATCAACATTAATATATCATAGTAACCTAGAAAATTAGTGTAATTCATAAAAATTCTCAAATTACATTTATTTTGGTGTTTATAACATCAATTATGTCAATATTTCATAAATAAGATAATTACTGCATCATCTTTGTATCATAAATTAATTAAATTATTTGATGTCTAAAAATTACAAATAAAATAACATTATGTAGGAAATCTTTTTATCTTTCTAATGAATATTTACAATCGAATTTATCTTATGTATAACCCCATATTAAAAATTATTTACTTATTAAACTTTGATTTTAACTATTTTAACCTTTCATTAAATAAATTAATAATAAATGTCCTAATCTAATCCAAGTGGGCCTAAATGGTCATATTTTATTCCTAAGTTTGTTTTTGGTCGAATTACACTTGTCCAATAGAATTAGGACATGTGTTAGGGTAATATTAATATCATATTTACCCTTAGTTACCTTATTTACTATTAACCGTGGTAAAAAAAAAATAAAAAGTTACTATTCACCAAAAAATTATTTTCATCTCATTGAACCACATTTTAGTCCTTGATATTAACCGTGTCTCTCGGATTTTCGAAATTCCATTCACAGAAGCGGTAAAATTAAGTTTTATGCAAAATTCAGTTTTTAACCTACCACTTAGTGGTTTCACTATTCATCAAAAATTGAAAGTTTTCAGAAAAGTACCAAAATTTCACCCTAGGCTATAATTGATATTCCGAATTCAAAAATGATTTATATTTTACAAAATTCCAAACATATAAGTTGAATTAATTAATTTTATAATTAATTTCCGCTGTTACAACAAATAGCGTGTTTTTAAGAGATAATAACTATCAAAAGATTGACACTTGTTTATAACTGGTTTAAATGTGAAATTACATTCAATGACCAACATTGTATTAAATTGTAAAAATATATTCTAAATATACTTTACAACCACTCAAATTAATGATTTATCACTATTAATTATTTCAATTAAAAAAGTTGTTTTTAATTATAATTTAGTAATTTTCACTATTCATCAGAATATGAAAGTTATCCGAAAAGTACCAAAATTTCACCTTAGGCTAAATTCGATACTCCGAATCCAAAAATAAAGTTCATTTTGAAAAATAAGATTTACTGGATTTCAAAAAGTGGTTATTACTATTCATCACGGCTAGTTTTAATAATATTTTTATAGCATATCGTTGTTTAGTGAAACTCGGTATTGCGTACTACACACGCTATCGAGGAAGGTCGCGATTGTGTGTAATGCAAGTCAAGTCAAGGATGTGTGTTGTGCAAGCTCCTTTTGGTGTAGCGTACAACAAAAAACATTAATAAAATTAAAAAGAATATTTCTTTATAAAATCTTGGGCTGTTACATTCTACCCCCCTTAAAATGAATTTCGCCCTCGAAATTCGTCGGGGTTATAAATGATTTAACATTTGAAAGTTTCATTAATAGAAACCCACATTTTAAAAGGGAATACCAAAACTTGGCTTTAAAAACTAATGTATGAAATGTAACGATTACCCAAAAAAACTAATCATTGGGTTTCCGCATAGGTGAAAATATGGATATGGAAGAGAAATCTAACCATCATGTTATGATGGAGAGTGGTAGAGAACATGGCTATGGAAAAGCCAGTAATCACAAATCCATAAATTTGTGACGATCTAAGGTACCATCTGATTCATCAGGTATAAGATCACTAGGACAACATTTTTGGTTTTCATGATCATTTCCCTAAAGTTGAAAATTTGAATTAGAATAAATATTTACTTTATTTTGATACAATATCACTGTTGTTCGTGCCTTGAACAATTTCCACTTCATCTCTTAAATAAATGAAGTTGAATTTGTTATTCGTGAAGTGTTAGCAGATCATGTCATAGAATGACGGGTCATTCCATCTGTCTCAAATAAAAGGTAATCAAAAGTTATTAAATATACATAGGTCATTCTATAGTAAGATTAATCATATATAGTTCCTAAATGGACTTATACTTCATATATCATACTGCTTAATATAATAAAACTAGTTTCTACTAAACAGGGACTTCCTGTAGGTCAGTGGTAGGCGATAAAGGCCAGTCGCACTTCGGTTGTGGGTTCGATTCCCACAGCCTTGTCCGAAGCGATGGGCTGTCGCCCGTCCTGCAGGTTGTCCTTTTTTTCTAAAACTACGTTACTATAACATCCCATCAATAATATCGAAAATCTTCTATCCTTAAACAATACTAACTTATCTCCAACAGAATCCAGTCTAATCTTTAGGCTTATACATAATACTGCAGTCCACTCTCATAATATAGTGACAACGATTACCAGAGATTTAATACTGTCGTTGATCCCCACATATCATAAGATATGTCTTGTTGGTCACATTCCAAACATTCAAAGTCCTTAATCGTGTATTCTCTTGAATACCTTAGTGAAAACATGAGTGCAGTTAAAAGTTAACACTTTCCACATACCAAAATCCTCAAAATTCTATATACTCAAACCATGATATCACTTAGTCCTTATATCAATCATGAGCTCATGAATACTGTTAAACAATTAATTTTCTCATTTTCCCTTCATTATGCGCATAATATCTCAATCACTTTGAATACCACATTAGACCAATACATAAATATTCCAATACTCCATGATAAAACATTATTTTGGAATCCCATTACATAAACACTTAATCATTCCACCACATCATTGTCATATTCAACATCGCCAATAGTGATCGCATGTGACTTCCCTTTGTCCTTTGCCTTAAGTGGTTGCTCATGTTGATCATCACTAACCCTTGGATTAGGGCAATTATTAGCATAATGCCCCATTTCTTTGCACTTGAAGCATTGAAGTGTTGGTAGTGCGTTCTCTGCAGTGTTTGCTTTATTCACATCATTAGAAAACCTTTTTCCATTACTTCGACACTCAGCTGCTCGATGACCTTCTTTTCCACACTTAAAACATTTTCTAGTCCCTTTTAGACAATCTCCACCATGCTTCTTTCCACACTTTGTGCATAAGGAAACATTCATCTTCTTTTCACCATTATTCTGAGATTTCTCCTTGAACTCCATCTTTCGTTTCTTGTCAAAACCATGAGATGGATATGTAACACCAACTTCCATTTCTACCTTGATAGCACAACGCACAATTTCTTCATAGCTACTGAAGTCTCTTATAGCTAATGCCCTTCGAAGACTTGGTTTTAAGCCACTGAAAAATCGATCAACTTTACTTTCAGGTTGGATGATAATTCCAGAAGCATACCTTGCAAGTCTTGTAAAATTTGCTTCATAGGTACCAACAGATTCATCATCCCTTTGCTTCAGTTCAAGAAACTCTTTCTCCATCTTTGTTCGAAGAATACGAGGGAAGTACTTACTGAAAAATAAGTTCTTGAACTCGTCCCATTCCATGGACTCAATTTCATCTCTTGGCCTCGTATTCTTGATAAGATTCCACCATTGATCGGCTTCACCTTCCAAACGATATACTGCTAAGATGACTTTATCATGTTCAGAACATTGAAGAACTGAAAATATCTTTTCAGTAGTACTAATCCGTTGTTCAGCAACTAATGGATCAGTAGACCCACTGAAAGAAGGTGGACGTTGCCTCATGAAGGACTCAATAGAATATTGTTCCCTTCTCTGCTCATTTGGAAGTCCAGAATGATTCATAGCTTGTGTAAGTATAGCAATAAGATTTTGCACTCCATCTCCCATAACATTTGTTTGTTCAGGAGGGCAATCATTGCATTGTCCATTGCATTGATCAACACGGTTCCTTCGGGTTCCAGCCATCGTCTAAAACCCATAAAGAATAGTGTGAGAGGCAAAAATCATGCTAGGGAAAACAACATAATAAAGGGGGAGTACCTTCAATATCCAACATCTTAGGTTTAATTCTTTGATCGTTAGCGTAATTCTATTACTATAACCTATACGTATACTTAACCTTAGAGACATCCCTAGACATACCTTAGAAATATCTCTAGGGATCTCACTAACGTTTTCGCATCCTAGTTTCCAAAGGTTGACTAAACCTTTCCTCTGATACCAACTGTAGAGACCCGAATCTTGACGTACATGGACTTTACATTACTTTTGCGGAATACTTAGTACATAACAAAAACACACACACAAGGATCGTAATAGTTTAGTGTCTTTGGATACTCGGAACGTAATCTTCTAATCCTGGTGAAAGATCTTCAACGTCTCCCATAAATATCTTCCCTTTTTTTTTACCTAAAAACCTTTCTTTATATCATGGGGAAAAGAAAACATAAAAGGGTGAGCTCAAATGCTCAGTAAGGGTATACAAAAGAAATAAAAATCATATCATATTTTTTTGAAAATCATAACCTGCAAAAGAGATCATAATATCATAACATGGAACAAATCATAGAAGTGAAAATGAGATCACCATAATCATAACATGAAACTTGAAACTTTGTGGCATGCACACATAATCATGGAAAATCATTTCTTGTTAGTCAAGACTCATTGCCAAGACTATCTTAGTGGACAAAGTCCCTTTCTGAATCGAGTAATCCTCGTTTCAGTCCTGTTTCACTGAACCGGTATAACCTACCATTCCATCAATGTCTATCTCATGAGATATAAAATCTTTACCCAATGCATTGGAGGGAGATATAGGTCCCACCCATCTTATAATGAATCCTTTCTTATGTGTGCCACATAATTATAAATCATACATCATCGCATAACACATGTAACAAAAATGGGATTCTTGAAACATCATGACATCATAAAATAAATCTTATAAGGCAAATGACTTCATAAAAATAATCCCCTCACAACATAATCAAATCAATGTAATTAAAGGGATAAAAACAGAACCCTTTATTATCTTATATGGAAAATAATTTTGATAAAACACTTGAATTGAATTCTTGAGGAAAATATCCTTTCTTTTTCAAAATCAATTTCTTTTCACAAAACATCATGAAATTTTAAAAGAAAGATATTTTAGTGAAAATAGTCATGAAATCTTTTATAGGAAGCTTCATGAAAATAAGGCTTCATAAAACAGTAGAAATCCGTTCGTGCCGTATAAGTTAAAAAAAACATTCTTCGTACTTTTGTCGGAAAAGTCAAAAAGTACCTCGTACGGAAAAACGACAAAAGATTCCTTTCATATTCTTTACTAAAAACTAACCTAAGGGTAAAATTGGATTTAAACTATTGCAAGTGGATGTAAATAATATTACATATTGAGGAAACATGGATGTGGATGATAAAATACACCCCAGTAAATACTTACGAATAAACAATCTCGGATAAAAATGAGATTGTGATATTTCCCTTACCTTAGGTCCGACTTGCTTTGTAAGTGTCCGAACCTCCTGTATAATGATTTAAATCATGTTATTGACTTATTACAGAATCATATTCATTGTTATGATATCATATATGGTTCACTTATGACATTATATTACCCGTTCTTTTGTAAATTCCATGTTAAAGAAGCGTTTTGGGTAAAATCGTTTCATTTATCGTAGGTGTTTTGACTTGTTGTTCTTGACATCATTATTACTTATATCATGATTTACTTACTTCCAGAATATAAAATATGATTTATATATCATATATATTCAGTATATATATATATATAATAGATAGAAAAATAAAAAACACCGTTCATGGAGACGGTAGTCCGTACGTACGCATGAACGCTGTTTTCCTTTCCTTATTGTCTTGAAATGGAAGTAAGTAGATGACATACATAGGTATATATATATAAATAAATCCAGTAGCTTTATAATGTCATATATTTCATTATTATTTCTTATATATACATTATAATCATTCTTAAATGGTTAACATGGAGAATGAATCTCATCGCGTCGTGGAGACGGTATTCCGTACGTACGCACGAGCGATGATATCATTTCTATAAATATTGAATTGAATTGGAGTGGATTATACAATATATCCGAATCAATATGATGTTTTAATAACTATTTATAGTTATTCTTTACACCATTATACCCATCCATGTAAGGTGGTGGTGGAAAATAGATTACACCACGGCGTGGAGACGGTATTCCGTACGTACGCACGCGCGGTGATTTCTTTTTCCGTAGGATGGATAAATGGTGAAATAGGGTTGTTTCATACTTATAATAACATATCAGTATATGAGTGATACTGATGTTATTACTTCATAATGAAACAACCTAATAAGAAGAAGTGGAAGAAGAAATAAAGATGAAAGAATTGGTAACGGTAATTACCTCTTCTTTGAAGCGCCTCTTTGAGACCTCCTCTTAGGGTACTAAAATTGGTCTTTGAGGAAGACCAGAACCTCTAGTATGTTGCTAGGGAAGTGGAGAAGAGATTTTGGCAGGGGTTGGCCGAGCTTGAGAGCTCAAATTGGTGTGAGGAGGAGGGGGAGGAGGTGTCCTTTTATAGGGGAGGAGAGGGGCACCTTAGGAATTCTTAAAAATATTAATTTATAATAAATCTAACCCCACTTAAAAACCTCCAAAAATGACTCATATTCGAAGCTTAGATGAGATAGGGTTGTAATCTCATCAACCAATCAAATTTAGACATGTTTGGATCTTATTTTAAACCTTATCAATTAGATTTAACTCTAAGTTAAATAATTTAATTTTTACCGTGTCTTTTTGTTTTCTTTCACTATATGGTTAATACACTTACTATAACATGCCAAACGAACCCCAAATTGTTTATTATTAATATATATATCCTTATCTAAGTCATTTGGCCGAACCTTAGATTTTTAGGAATAAAATAACAATTAATAATATAATATTTGATTTAAAAACTATTTTGTGTCAATTTTGACACTATTTGATATATGATTTTTGTGAAAGTCATAACAGAATTAAATGTTCGAACCAAGTTGATTAAATCAACATTAATATATCATAGTAACCTAGAAAATTAGTTTAATTCATAAAAATTCTCAAATTACATTTATTTTGGTGTTTATAACATCAATTATGTCAATATTTCATAAATAAGATAATTACTGCATCATCTTTGTATCATAAATTAATTAAATTATTTGATGTCTAAAAATTACAAATAAAATACCATTATGTAGGAAATCTTTTTATCTTTCTAATGAATATTTACAATCGAATTTATCTTATGTATAACCCCATATTAAAAATGATTTACTTATTAAACTTTGATTTTAACTATTTTAACCTTTCTTTAAATAAATTAATAATAAATGTCCTAATCTAATCCAAGTGGGCCTAAATGGTCATATTTTATTCCTAAGTTTGTTTTTGGTCGAATTACACTTGTCCAATAGAATTAGGACATGTGTTAGGGTAATATTATTATCATATTTACCCTTAGTTACCTTATTTACTATTAACCGTGGTAAAAAAAAATAAAAAGTTACTATTCACCAAAAAATTATTTTCATCTCATTGAACCACATTTTAGTCCTTGATATTAACCGTGTCTCTCGGATTTTCGAAATTCCATTCACAGAAGCGGTAAAATTATGTTTTATGCAAAATTCAGTTTTTAACCTACCACTTAGTGGTTTCACTATTCATCAAAAATTGAAAGTTTTCAGAAAAGTACCAAAATTTCACCCTAGGCTATAATTGATATTCCGAATTCAATAATGATTTATATTTTACAAAATTCCAAACATATAAGTTGAATTAATTAATTTTATAATTAATTTCCGCTGTTACAACAAATAGCGTGTTTTTAAGAGATAATAACTATCAAAAGATTGACACTTGTTTATAACTGGTTTAAATGTGAAATTAAATTCAATGACCAACATTGTATTAAATTGTAAAAATATATTCTAAATATACTTTACAACCACTCAAATTAATGATTTATCACTATTAATTATTTCAATTAAAAAAGTTGTTTTTAATTATAATTTAGTAATTTTCACTATTCATCAGAATATGAAAGTTATCCGAAAAGTACCAAAATTTCACCTTAGGCTAAATTCGATACTCCGAATCCAAAAATAATGTTCATTTTGAAAAATAAGATTTACTGGATTTCAAAAAGTGGTTATTACTATTCATCACGGCTAGTTTTAATAATATTTTTATAGCATATCGTTGTTTAGTGAAACTCGGTATTGCGTACTACACACGCTATCGAGGAAGGTCGCGATTGCGTGTAATGCAAGTCAAGTCAAGGATGTGTGTTGTGCAAGCTCCTTTTGGTGTAGCGTACAACAAAAAACATTAATAAAATTAAAAAGAATATTTCTTTATAAAATCTTGGGCTGTTACAATAGAGGTGTGTGGGGTTTTCACCTTTTCTAAGATCTAATATAATACTAGACAAATCAATGTCCGATATCTGATGAGGAGAGTCTTATATGACTAATATGGATGGTCTATTACACATCCCCCATGTTCGTTGATTTTAGTATTGTCATGTGGGGACTTCATCATGTGTCATTTATTTATTTTATATTCCATAATTATAATCATTATAATTGAATAGTTATTATTTTTTGAAATATGTTAATAGTTTTTAATGGTTATGCCCACAACTCCATTCATCCCATGTAGGATGTAATTCCATAATAATTGTTGTAGTGTTCTTTCGTGTTTGATCCATAGTTTGGGTGTGACTTCGCTTGATCTTCCTAATGGTACATTATTATATATTAAATGACTTGAATTAAATTTTGATTTTTATAATGGTAAGTACTATGTATGCTCACCACATGAACCACATAAGATATAGGCTTCAGATTGATAATTAAATGTGAAAGCGAATTTAGAAAGTATAAAAAGTAAATGACTTGACCAATTTAAATGTGAATGAATAGTTGGTTACATGTCTATATCACCCATTACCATGTTTATGGAAGGTATAAGAGTGAACCTTAATTATTTAATATGTCTTAAATGGACTTAATAAAGGTTTTACGCAACTTTTCCTTGTCACACTAATGAAAGTTAAGGCATGAACCAAATAGACTTGTTGATAAATTATGAATTGATTAAAGTATTGCATGCTACTTTACCTTATAACATTAATTAAAGTAATGTATTGAACCAAATAAAATATTATATGAAATAAATTTCAAATACGAGTGTCCTGACTTGAGATCTCCTTCGATTATAATCGAAAAATGCCTTGAGAACTCGGGAACCCCATTCTGATTCAAGTATGCAACTTGCATAGGTTGAGACACACTTAGATCTCAATCAGTTTCTATTCATGGATTCCTGGTATGACATGGTTGGATCCCTCAAATATTATTAAAGGATTCCTTAAATACACCATTTGGATCCAACATTGACAAGTAGGTCCCATAGTTAAACCTTATAGGGCCCAATCACTACATAGCCCCATTTGAAAATGGATGATCCCCAAGAGTTAGGTTGACAACATATAGTGGAATGATTTGGAATATGATCCTTGGATTACACTCTTAACCTCAGACAATTTAAAATTATTACTGAGTTGGTGACCCTCGAGGTCTTTGTTTCCCGGGTCATTTCCTTGAAACTTCATTATTAAATATCATTATATGTTTCCTCATTGCAGACTTGAAACATAGCTATTGCATAAAAGTGGCTTATTATAAACTGGTTATAATCAAATAATGAATACTTTATATTTTTATACACCAGCTGAGTGATAATGTTGGTACATGGCTATTTAGTTACATTGTACTGCTATACATTATATATTCATAGTTGCACTATTTTTCAATTCCATTACATGGGTCGGTGGTTACAGAAATTGTTTGTGGTGGCCCACTAAGATTTATCTCAAACCCTTTCTGGGTGTAGTTTGGTACCCAAAGAAGAATACATGATTGTTGTTTTTGGAAAAGGGAATCATAACTCTTTGAACACATGATTCTTTTCAATTTTGGACGAAGCCTGATAGCAGATGACAATGCTAGAGGTAAGGAATCTTGGGATGGTATTTTTTATACTTTTTTGGAACATGTTATGCCTACTATCATGTATCCATGTTTTCTAGTTTCTACTGACATGAAATATCATTAGTATTTTTTTCTGCTTGTATTTCACGCCAGTTATTTCAGTTGTCATTGTAGATCTATCTATATTCAATTGTGAATTATGTTTACATATATTTCGTAGAAAATTTAACTTTGTTATTATCTATCAACTATGCTACACTCTGGTATGGTGTTTATAGTCTCCCCATGGACACACATTTGGACCTCGTTGTTATTTGGAAGTCTCTTGTGATTTGGGAGATGTGCATGAGTATATGTGGTTCCCTAGGCTCGGGTCACCTATTAAGTGGAATCCACGTTTGGGAAATCAAAAAGTGGTATAAAAGGATATTCAATTCTCGCTTTACTATTTTGAGACAATATATTAGAGGTTTGGAACCCCTGGGACTTGGTAATAAGTTGTTCTTCGGCATCGAAAACCTAGGTTTGGGGTAAAATCCATGTTAAACAAAATATAACTGATGTCATGTTTTCTATATTACAGTAGATATTGTTTCATTGTTTTGTGATGCACATTCTATGAGGTGTTTTTGATTATTACTCTGTGTAACATCCCGGTTCCAGAAGCCACCCAGAGGCGCCCCGTACCTGGTTGGTCACATGGACTCATGCGGGTTTCCCCAAATGCCAGAGGCTGCCGACTAGCAGTGAGGGCCTTGGTGAGTCGGTGGGGAAACTACACCCTCGTTCGCTAAAGTATACAGCGGAATAACAACTAGACACAATAGCCGAAACTATAAATGGCATACAACAACTGAACTAAACAACAGAAGCAATGTATAAAATAATAATGATGCAACATGGTACATACGTCTAAGGAAAGTAGTAAACAAACCAACAGGATGAAATACAACTGAAAAACAAAGTGAAAAAGAAAACAAAGTAAACTACTCAACATCGCAAGAAAATGCTTGGTCCCCTACTCTCCAGCTCCACAGCCAGTCAGGTACCTAAAGTAGAATGACCCTTTACCTTATCTATACCTGCAACAACACAGTATTCTTGGTCCCAAAAGAATGGCCCAAATAGGGTGTGAGATAAAATCCTAGTAGGCCATCACACAAAGATCTGTGCTTAACAGTCAATGAATACAAGGCAAGTAAAATTGTAGGAAATAGTAAAAATACAAGCACATAGCTGCTAAAATCCACAATTAAATCATAGAAGGTACACAAGTAACAACAACATAAAGAAGAAAACAGGTAACCCTCAGGGTTGCTCTACCATCCTAACCCCTAAGGTTTAACCTACAAGTACTATCAACCCTCTAAGAGGCACACACAGTCTCAACCCTCTGGTTAAGCTAAGAATAGACTCTCTAAGAAAGCCCTCACTGTTAATTCCCCCTTATAGTCTCGTATCGTGCTAAAGGCTCTCTAGGGAAGCACTAAACGTCTCATTCCCCCTAGGCCCTGCGTCGAGGAACAATTGACTCTCTGAGGAAGCACTCATTGTGAATTCCCCCCTGTGGTCTTGCATCATATTAAAAGTCACTCTGGAGAAGCCCTTACATCAATTCTCTTTGTGGTCCACTACACTAGGTTCTCACAGCATTGTGTGAAATAAACATGCTCAACGTGCATGCATCGTCCAAGTAAACATCAAGAACTACTTAGATATCAATCTAAGGCTCAACAAAATAACAAGTAAAAGTTCCACTATCCTACGACTAGGCATGGGAACTGGAAAAATGCAAAAAAAGAAAAAAACATGGAAAACATCTAAAATATAGTAAAAACTACCATATTCACAAGCAAATACGTCTACTCAAGCAATAAAACAAAGCAATTAATACAACAAGTGAAAAAACAAGAACACACAATACCCCGTTCAAGGGTATTTGTGGAATTTTCAAAAAATATTCATCGACCTTCAACAAAAAAGTACAAACCACCTACCTTGATCCTAGGGGATCGATATACTTGAACCATGAAGAATGATTATCCTTTGAACACCGTATATCTCAAAAAACACAAAAAAAAAATCAACCTTAGATAACATTAGAAGGAGGAGGAATTGGAAAACGAGGCTCAAGAAGAGAAAAGAACTCACCACTGCGCTTCCAATGCAATCGACCGTACTCGAATCAGAGAACGGACAGAGAGGTGGGAGCTTGGGGAAGATTCGGCCATACGGGTCACTCTCGGACGAAGAAACTAGAGAAGGGGTGTGTTCTATCCGTCAGGCGCAACCCTGATGCGTTTAGTGAGTAAAAGAAAAGTACACAACATGTAATTTTAGAGTACACGACATTTACTAGGTTTTTTTGTACTCCACCAAAATCGGCTTGCAAGTCACCCCGACAGACCATGTGTGTGGCCCAGGCACGACCATCACACGGCTTTGAGGCGGAAAAGAGTATGTGGCGTGTACTTCAAAATTTTCCAAAAACTCCTTTTTTCATAAAAACTCCAGGAAAAGGAAGGACGTACCTAAAACAAAGATCCGGGTTATTAAAAACAACCCCCCTTAAAGAAATTCGTCCCTGAATTGACCTAGCAAGGCATAGAAGAGGAAACCCCGAACTGCTCCAGCCACTGCGATCGTACATTGGCCTCCCTCTCCCAGGTCTCGTCTTGTACTTTCCCATGCTGCCATAGCACCCGTACAAGAGGGACAGACCACCCATGGAGACCCTTCATACTGCAATAGACAATCAGGATGGGATTCTACTCAAACGATGCATCGGATTCGAGATAAACTTCCTCAGGTTGAAAGATATGAGATGGGTCTGAAAAGTAACGTCGGTGCTGAGAGACTTGGAAGACTTCGTGCATGGCCCGATACCTTTGGGGTAGCTACAACTGAAAGGAAACCGACCCAACTCTCTCCAAAACCTCAAATGGCCTGACATACCACGGTGAAAGCTTACCCTATCTCTGAATCCTCTTGTGTCCCAACCTCGGTGTGACACATAGGAAAACCTGATTCCCAGCCTCGAACTCCAGAGGTCATCTCCACTGATCAGAATAAGACTTCTGTCGAGACTGTTTTGTAGCCATCCTCTTCCAGATCAGCTCTATCTGCTCTGAAGTCTCCTGAACAAGACGAGGTCCCAGCAAAGCTGCCTCCCCTTCCTCCAGCCAGCACAAGGGTGATCGGTATAGCCTACCGTACAAAGCCTCGTATGGTGCCATCTAAATGGTCTCCATGATACTGTTCTTGTAGGCGAACTCCACCATAGGAATATGCTTCTCCCAAGAACCACCAAAGTCTAAGATGCATTCTTGGAGCGTATCCTCAAGCACCTAGATCGTGCGCTCGGACTGGCCATTTGTCTGGGGATGTTATACTGTACTCAAAAGTACATGTGTACCCAAGGCCTTTTGATGTCCCTTCTAGAACCGAGAGGTATAGCGCACATATCTGTCAAAAACAATAGAGTGTGGAACTCTATGCAGAAGAATGATCTCTCTGAAGTAAAGACATCCCAGATCATCAACGCTGAAGGTCTCTTTGATCAGCAACAAGTGAGAAACCTTCGTGAGCCTGTCGATGACAAACCAAACATAATCTTTCCCCCGAGGTGACCTCGACAACCCGGTCATGAAGTCCATCGCAACATTGTTCCACTTCCACTCCGGAATGGGTAACTACTGCAAAGGACCCGCTGGTCGCTGATGCTCTGCTTTCACCTGTTGACAAGTAGAACATCTCATGATTCAAACAGAAACATCTTTTTTTCATACCTGGACACTAGTAATGGTGATGAAGATCCCGATACATCTTGGTGACGCCAGAATGAACTGCCCAAACTGAGGAATGAAAATCATGCTTCGGCTCCTCGTGTATATCTGATGGCACCCATACGCATCCATGGAAACACAAGATCTCACCCTCACCCACTGTCCATCCAGGAAGAGGGTCCTCTCTTGACACGCTCTCCCGCAGGACTATGCCTTCTGAGTCTGATAGTTTCCTCATCCGTACCTGATCAAGTAGTGTAGAGGTAACAACTACAGAAGATAATAAGGTCTATCCCTCTCTATCATGCACCTCCAGATGTATCTCAGAGAACAAAGCCATAAGATGCCACTCACTACTGGCCTCCTAAACCGCCTAAATCTGAGTTCTCCTGCTCAACGCATCTGCCACTGCGTTTCCCTTTCCTGGCGTATAGGCAAGCTCGAAATCAAAATACTGAAGATAATCGACCCAAAAGAGTAAGGCATGAACGACAACTACCATCTCCAGATCGTGCGTAGGGTAGTTCCTCTCATGTGGTCTCAACTGCCGAGACCTGAACGCAATGACTCCATATCCCTGCATAAGCACAACTCCTAGCCCAATACCTGAAGCGTCATAATAGACTATATAGCTCTTGCATGGCTCCCTCAAGACTAGTATCGGTGCCGATGCCAACCTTCCCTTCAGCTCCTGAAAGGCTGACTCACAAGAATCTAACCATAAGAACTTCTCCCCCTTCTTTGTCAGACATGTTAAAGGTGCTGCTAGGCGTGAAAAGTCCGGAATGAAACGTCTGTAGTATCCAAATAGCCCAAGGAAACTCCATACCTCAAAAATATTCTTCAGATGCTCCCAGGAAACCATAGCTCTCACTTTCTCTGGGTCCATAAATACTCCTACCTCTGAGATGATGTGGCCTAAGAAGTGAATCTGATCCATCCAAAAGTGGCACTTCGAGAGTTTAGCATAAATCTGATGCTCTCTCAGTGTACTCAGAATGATCTCATGATGTGTGGCATGGTTGTGTTGAGTGTGAGAGTACACCAAGATATCGTCCATGAAGACCATGACAAAGGAGTCAAAGAAACGATGGAACACTATGTTCATCAGTTCCATGAAAAATGCAGGCATGTTCGTGAGACCGAACGACATGACTGTAAACTCGTATAGACCATACCTGCTCTTGAAGGCTGTCAGAGGTATATCTGATGGTCTAACGCACAAAAAATGATAACCGGACCTCAATTTGATCTTCGTGAATAGTCGGGCTCCTCAAAGCTAATAATAGAGGTCATCGATCCTCAGTTAGGGATATCGGTGCTTCACCTCCAACTGGTTCAGCTTCCGATAATCCACACAAAGCTGAAGGGTACCATCTACCTTATTCGTAAACAGGACAGGGGAATCCCAAGGATATGTACTGGGTTGGATGAAACCCTTTCCCTGTAAATCCTCCAACTGCTTCTTGAGCTCCTGCAACTCAGGTGTACCCATCCTATAAGGAGGAATGGATACTGGTGCTGCTCCTCACAATATTTCAATTGAAAAGTCTAACTCATGCTCCAGAGGCAATCCCGAAAAGTCCTATGTAATGACGTCCCTGAAGGGATCCACCACTGGAGGAATGTCCAACTGTAACGTCCCCTGATCATCCAGATAATGACTAGAAATATGGGCCATCACCCATCCAAGCCCATGATGCTCGAGTCTAGCTCGACTTGCCTAAACATCCCATTTTCCTATATGAAAAAAAGATTCACCCTCAGGTGAACAATACTCACTCTGCGGAAATAACAGTCGATGACTGCCTGGAAGGGAACCAACCAGTCCATCCTGAGGATGACATCATAGATTTTCATCTCTAGGAAATAGGGATCCCAAAAGTAAAGATACCGTGCAACCTCGAGAGGTCACTCTCCACACTGACGTACAGTAGATGTCCTCGTCCCCAAAGGTGTGTCTAGTGTCAACGAGTCAGCAGAATAAAATACACTGAGCCCACGACTCTCCACAACTACAAAAGAGATAAAGCTATGCGTAGCACCAATATCGAAAAGAGATGAAGATAAAACTGAGGTTACTAAAATCGTATCTCAAACTGTAGATGGGTCGGGATCCTACTCCTGACAGGTCTACTCCACGACAAAAGACTGCCCTGTACCGTGGCCCCGCGCCCCAGGCTGACCACTATGAGCAGAACCTCCCCACTGGTGCTGAGGGACTGGTGGCAGACCGCCACTGCCTCGACCTCCCCCTCGGATCAAATGGCCGGAAGAACTGCAGTTCCCCGACTGGTGAGAGACTGGTGGTTTTTCTCCTGAATGAGGAGTCATGGAAGAACCCCGGTCACCAGCTGCTGGTGAGAGAACCTAGTAGAAACGCAGAAGGTGACCCATCTTGCCGCAATATCGGCACTCCACGAGGTCTCTCTAGCATTGCGGCCTCGTTTTCCCTGACCAGCAAAACTGGTAGCATATCACCTGGCTGCCTGATGATGCATCCCGCTTCCTCAGATCACTGTGCGTAGACTCCGTACGGTGCTTCTTACTGTCATCTGGTGGAAAACTAGCTCTAGAAGCAGAACCGCCCTAGCTTGCAGCTCCGAAGTCTCTTAGATTACATTCCGCAATCAGTTCCTGGTTGACGATGGAAGTGATGGAAGTCAACTGGAAGATATTCACCTATGATCAGATCTCTCGCCTGAGACCATCCTTGAAATTACTAGCTAATAACACCCCACTCCCATCCCAGAGGGGTTTGAAATGCTGTAGCTCGGTGAAACAAGAGGAATAATCCATGATAGAAAGAGTACCTTGCTCTAATCTCATGAACTCCCAGGCTCGGTCGGCCTTCAGGGTCTCCGGGTAGAAGTAGTCATAGAACACGTGCTGGAACTCCTCCCAAGCCATAACCTTTGGATGACCCGCCTGTGACATCACATCCCATCACCTCTTGGTGGAGTCTCAGAGCATGTAGGTAGCGAGCTTGACACACCTATCTGGAGGTGTCTCCAGATTCTTGAAGATAATTAGCATGGCTTCCAGCCATGACTCTGCAGCCTGTGGTCCTTCGTCCCCCAAGAAAGTTGGAGGATGATGCTGTTGGAAAACCCGCATCAATTCTGCCATAGTCGTGGAAGGAGGCGGTGCTCCCTAAAGGGTCTGGATCATCCTCATAAAGCCTTCCATGAACTGCACATCAGCGCCAACAACTGGTATGAAGGCTGGTGCCAAGGCTGGCCCGACTGGAGGATCAGCAGGAAGTCCCTGATCAGCCATATCTGGCGTCTGATCACTGCCTGACGACAGACATACAACTAGAGGACGTCTCGGAGGCATAGCTATGAAAGATCAAAAGCACACCTTAGATCATAAAAACAAGTACAGAGAACACAAGGGTACAAAAAGGGAACAAGGGAAGAAAAACACACAAGTTTACAAAACACGACTACACGACGTGTATAAAAATTACACGGCGCGTCTTCTTAAGCCACTGATATGGGCATGTACTCCTGCCCCACAAGTCGTGTGACACCTCATACTACACAGGGTGTTGACCCAACACACGGTGTTTATTTGAAAACTATTCCCCTTCCCGAGTCTCCTTACATAGCTAACCCACATGGTTCGAAATAACCCAAGAATAAATGGCGTGTTCTGAACAAACACAACATATACTAGACAAGGCTTCGGTGACCCGTGTTTGTAAAGTACACGACCGTCTACATGGATGGAACTTACATGACGTGTTCTGAACAAACAAAACATGTATAAGTGAAGGTGTCACCATCCCGTGTTGTTCGTGACAAAGTCGGGTAACTGAAAAAGACTACATGGCGTGTTCCTAAAACAACATGGCGTGTCAAAGAGAAGGTGACACGACCCATGTTGTTGGTAAAATGGCCGGGTACCTGGACTGGACTACACGACGTGTCCCTTTACAACACATCATGTTCTACTAGAGCTTCCACGACCCGTTTTGTTAGTGACACGACCATGTACACGACTCCGAACTACAATGCGTGTACATACCGTACACGGTGTGTTCCTGAAGTTACTTTCATGACACCGTGTTTCTGCTCACACGGTCAATGACACAGCTGGAAACTAGACGACGTGTATCCAAGAAGTACCCATTCTGTATTCTGGGTTTTTCTGGGTAGTAGCTCAGAAACTACATAGAAGCCCATAAACACTGAAAACATGGCAAAGAGGTTCCAAATTCCGATCCGTGAGGGCCCATACTCCCCACGAATCAATGAATGGCATCTCCTATAGTCATAGACAAGAAAAAACTAGACCATGATCCACCAATTTTCGATTCGAGAGGCCCCATAACACCTCAAGAATCAAAATTTGTCATTCATTTAAGCAAAGTAGGAAGCAATCAATCCTCTAACAAGGAAGCATAGATTCTATCAAGAATCCATCACAACAGCATGCATAATATATACAAAGACTATCTCAACAACATGCAACCGTTAATGCATCCTATATGGCATGGAAAGAATGCATTACATGGGATTTATACAATTGCCTATATGATTCATGAGATGGCATACCCTCATATCATCGGGTTGCAATAGAAATAGAACCGAAATCATCTAGGAAATAACAACATAAATCATGTGAATCACTCTTGGTGAAATCATATCAACCATAAAATCTCAAAAACAGCAAACTGAAATTAACAAGGTAGTATTGATTTTCCATGTACACGGGTTAGCTACTCCCGGGTACAGCTTAATACCTAGTACCGAATCCATCCTATCCCTGGATAAAGTCTCCAAACAGTAAAGCAAGAGAAAAGACCTCCTCTAATACCACTTTTTAATGTCCCAGTTCTGGAAGCCACCTGGAGGCTCCCTGTACCCAGTTGGTCACATGACCTCAAGCGCATTTCCCCAAACGCCAGAGGCTGCCAACAAGTAGTGAGGGCCTTGGTGAGTCGGTGGGGAAACTATTCCCTCATTCGGTAATTTAAACAGTGGAAGAACAACCAGACACAATAGCAGAAATAATAAACAGCATATAACAACTGAACTGAACATCAGAAGCAATGTATAAAATAATAATGATGCAACATGGTACATATGTCTAAGGAAAGCAGTAAACAAGCCAACATGGTGAAATAAAACTGAAAAACAAAGTGAAAAAGAAAACAAAGTAAACTCCTCAGCATCGCAAGCCGTTTCTTGGTCCTCTGCTCTACAGCTCCACAGCCAGTCAGGTACCTGAAGTAGAAGGGCTCTTGCCATTATATATACCTGAAACAACAGAGTCTTCTTGGGCCCAAAATAATGGCCCAAACAGGGTGTGAGATATAATCCCAGTAGGCAATCACCCAAAGATCTGTGCTTAACAGCAATGAATTCAATGCAAGTTAAAGTGAAAGAAACCGTAAATAGAAAAACACATAGCAGCTAAAATCCATAATTCATGCATAAAAGGTACACAAGTAACAATAGTAGCAGGAAGAAAACAGGTAACCCTTTGGGTAGCTCTCACAGCCTAAACCCTAAGGTTCAACCTACAAGTACTATCAACCCTCTAGGAGGCACACACAGCCTCACCCCTCTGGTTCAGCAAAGAATAGACTCTCTGAGGAAGCACTCACCATCAATTCCCCATATAGTCTCTTATCATGATAAAGGCTCTCTAGGGAAGAACTCAACGTCTCATTCCCCCTATGGCCCGTGTTGAGGAACAAAAGACTCTCTGAGGAAGCACTCATTGTGAGTTCCCCCCTGTGGTCTCGCATCGTATTAATAGACACTCTGGAGAAGCCCTTACGTCTACTCTACTTTTGGTACACTACACTAGGTTCTCACAGTCTTGTGTGAAATAAACATGCTCAGCGCGCATGAATCGTCCAAGTAAACCACAAGAACTACTTGGATATCAATCTAAGGCTCAACAACAAAACAAGTAACATTTCCACTATCCTACGACTAGGCATGGAAACTGGAAAAACACCAAAAAAGAAAAAAAATGGAAAACATCCAGAATATAGTAAAAACTACCATATTCACAGGAAAGTACATCTACTCAAGAAATCAAGCAAAGAAGGCAATACAACAAGGGCAAAAAAAACACGCAATACCCTGTTCAAGGCTATTGGTTGAATTTTCCCAAAATACACATCGAACTTCTTCAGAAAGGCACAAACCACCTACCTTGATCCTAGGGGATCGATAGACATGAACCACGATGACTGATTCTCCTTAGAACGTCGTAGATATGAGAAAATGCACAAAACGATCAACCTTAGATAATCTGAGAAGGAGGAAGAATTGGAAAACGAGGCTCAAGAAGAGAGAAGAACTCACCGCTTTGCTTCCAACGTAGTCGACCATGGTTGAATTGGAGAAATGAAGGAGAAGTTTGAGCTCAGAGAAGATCTGGCCATACGGGTCGCTCTCAGATGAAGAACCTAGAGAAGCAGTGTGTTGTGTCCATCAGGCGCGACCCCAGTGCGTTTAGTGAAAAAAAAATAAAAGTACACAGTGTGTACTTTTAGATTACACGGCGTGTACTAGGTTTTTTCCATACTCCTCCAAAATTGGCCTCCACGTCACCCCTACACATCGTGTGCGTGGCCCGGGCATGGCCAACACATAGCTTCGACCCAGAGAAGAGTACACGGAGTGTACTTAGAAAGTACACGGCATGTACTTAGAAATTTTCCAGAAACTCCATTTTTCGTAAAAACTCTAGGAAAAGGAATGATGTACCTGAAATGAAGATCCGGGTTCTTACACTCTGTTTGATGATTACTTTAATTCTTGACCTGATGACATGAGGGAATTCATCATTGTTACATGCATCATTATAGGCAATAGAATTCTCATGTCATGAATATTTTTATTTCATATATGTTTGTTTCTCTACATTCATTTCTTGATATGAATGTGATTATTGAGTGATGTTGTGATAATTTCTTTATGCTTATATTACTCTTGGTTTTGATTGAGTGATTTACTATCTCAATTGATGAGGTGTATGTTCTTCCATGGTTTGGGATGATTATTTTTCAGAATCGAGCCATTATGCTATAAATAAATGGGTTTATTTTTCATCGACGAAGTGTATGGTCACTGATATAATGAGAATGGATAACCATTATAAAGAAAACATGACTTATAATATGAAACTGCTGCATGTCCTTATCACTCCTTATCATGTTTATGAAAGGTAGAGGAGTGAACCTGGTAATTAAATATAAATTGAAATAAAACTTATACATGAGAACATACTATTACCTAGCCATCTATGTGGGTAGTTGGGATAGTATACCTTGGGTACTAAAATTTTCCTTGTTCATATTCCATTAGTGTTGTTATTTATCTTATCAATGCATTTTCTGAGATGTTTTCATAGAATTTATAGACTAATGCCCCCAGGATGTCCCCATATAGTTTTCCAATAAGGTGGTGATGACCAACCTCTAGACATGGTTGGACCTAAGCTTCTAGTCTTTCCATTAGGAGTTCCACTTCAGAAACCACATGCTATAAATTAATTGTGAACTGACAACTAGGTTCATGATAGTTTCCTATGTTTGATGTAGTCCATGAATGGTGCTCCAAAACTGCACCAGAAATGGATGATATCACCCGTGAGATCTAGAATTAGTGTCCTCCTACATTTTCAAAAGATGGTGGTCCATAGGATGATAAGTCTTAGCTAGATTCCACTATTCCCATGTTTGGAAATATGAATATGCCTCTAGAGTGGGGTGTTAGGGTTTCCTTATAAATTCTTTAGTATTCATCCATGTGTTTGTTTGATGTGACTACCTAGGGCGGTTATCATCAGGGAATGTTATGGGTTGATTTCAAGAATGCCTTTTATGATCACTTATATCAGCAGACGCTGAGAGCTGATAGAGACAAAGAGTTCATGAATCTCGAGCATGTTTCTATTTTATTTATAGAGTATTCATCACATTTTACTAAGTTAAAACACTTCTCACCACTTCTATTCTGTGATGATCTTTCACATGAATGATGTGTTGAGGATGGGCTCCAATTTTCCATCAACATGTAGGTGAATGTATTTAACATGTTGAATTTTTCTGAGTTACTCATTTAGGCTATTACCACTGAGTGTATCCTAAAGGAAGATATCCATACTAGGTATAGAGGATCTCTGTCAGGACATGCTAGTAGTTCTCCCGGTGGTAGGAAACATTCACTTGATGTTTTTAATTAGATTAGTGACAACCAGAGTGCTCATATTGATAGAATTACGGTGTGACATCAATGTGGATGATGGGGGAACATGAAACCTCATTGTGATAGGGACCCTATGAAGTGTTGGTCTTTTAGCTGAATGGGGTATCCTTAGAGATACTGTAGGACATTTCCACTAGCTTCGATTGGAAATGGATTTGTTCCAGCTCCACTTTCTCGAGCTGGTTCTTTTGTGCCACAATAGATGGGGAGTTGGAATAGCACTGGCAGGACTAACTAAGGAAGAGGTCATGGATATTGTATCCAGACCTTTAATCACTAGAAACACCAATAGAGAACTTACAATGGTGGTAGTCTAGTTGTTGCACATATCCATGGAATAGGAATATTACATTCACTATAGCCGACACCCAAGGATCAAGCTACCATACCAACTACAATAATAAGTACTATTCTAGTTGAATCTCCTATAGTATATTATTTATTTTCTATAGGTTATTTAATCTCTTTTATTTATGTATCTATCATGGAATGTTTCAAACATGAGATACAATATTATTGTGGTGTAATCAACCTAGATACCCCAATTGGAATATGCTTCGAGGGAATACTCTAGTATAGGGACTATCACCTTGAATTAGGAAGTTAAACTTTATCAGAGAACCTCTATATTATTGAGATTAAAGGCTTCAATATCATTCTTGTAATGGACTAGTTGGTTCATTATCATGTTTGTTTTGACTTTTATCATTGTAGGGCATCTTTTACATCACCATAAGGCTACATTTATCAACATAAGGTGAGTGGGATATCTGGGATAGCATAGTTGGACCATGGAATCATGGTCTAGGTGGAGTGACCACCCAGATCTCATATCTCTTCATAGAGTATCATGTTTTAAAAAAAGGTGATTACCCTCCCGTAGTAGTTCATTTAAGGGATTTCATTTCTGTGGATTTCTCTAGCTTACCTCCTAAGAGAAATGTAGAGTTTATAATCAATATTATTCCAGGATCAGTAGTATTGTCTATTCCTTTATACAAGATGGAACATAAAGAGATTCAAGATCTCAAGTAGTAGTTAGAGGATTTATTGGACTATGAATTTATAAGAACCAATACATCCTCATGGGTTTCTCCCCTGATTTACGCCAAGAAGGAGGATGGAAAATTAAGTTTATGTGTTTATTATTGATGGCTGAACCAGCTTACAGTCTAGAACTAGTATCCAATACCTTGAATATACGATATTTTTGACCAGATCCAAGGATCAAGAATATTAACTAAGGTCAATCTGGGATCTGGATATCATCAGGTGATAGAAATTCTATCAGACACACCTCATACAGCTTCTCATACCAGTTTTCTTATGTATGAATACCCAGTTATTCTGTTCGGTCTTACAAATTCTCTTTCTGCATTCATAGCTCTAATGAATAGGGGGTTCCATTCCTATCTCGACTCTTCTGTCATGGTATTTGTGGATGACATATTGGCGTAATCTCATACTCATGAAGACTTTGAAAAACACCTTGATATTGTTTTGTGTATATTGATAGAGAATAATCATCATGCCAATATTACTAAGTGCCACTTCTAGATCAAAAAAGGTCACTTCATAGGTCATATATTCATAGAATCAACTATATTTGTTGACTCTGAAAAGTTCAGTACATTAGTTTTGTAGGTGAAAAGTAATAACGTGTTTAATATAATGAGTTTCATAGAACTAGAAAGATATTACACGAATTTCATAAAAGACATATCATGCCTTATTTCACCTCTAACATGTCTTAAAAAGAATGGTGTCAAGTTCTTGTTGTCAAAATCATGTGAGAAAGCATTTTAGGTGTTTAAAGGGGTACCTGTCTCAGTACCTAGTCTCACTCTTCCATATAAAGGCATAAGTTATACCCTCTTCTGTGATGTATCAGGCATCGACCATGGAGAAAAAATTATGTGGGAGGGTAGATTCATTTTATATGGATCAATGTGGTTGAGGCCTCATGAGAGAAACTGACTTACACATGACCTGATCTAGCCATTGTTTTCCATGCCTTACATTGCTAGAAACATTATCTATTGTGTGAGTGATTTATGGTGTACAAAGATGATTATAGACTCAATTATATATTTTCATAGTATGAGTTCAACATCAAACATCGGATAAGGGATGAATATCTATAATACATTGATTTTGAGAATACCTGTATGCATGGGAAGCACAATGTTGCTGCATATGTGTTGGGTCATAAAACTCAAACACATGTCGTAGGAGAAATCAGTGATAAATATATGTTAATGGAAATATTTTCTATGTTTCATCTAGTGTTTCCTGATAATAACAAGTAGTCTTACCTCTCATCAATAATAGTCACCTCTTCCCTCCTTAATAATGTGAAGGTTAGACAATTTTTAGATGCTTAAGGAATGGTTCTCGAGAATATTTTGTCAAAAAATAACCCACCTATGGATTGTTCTGTGGATATGGATAAAATTATGCATATTCATGGGAATGTATTGGATCCTATGGATATGATAGAGGAGATGATGCGTGAGTCCCAAACTTCTCAGTGGGCAGTTCATCCAAGAATCTCCAAGAATTATAGAGATATGTGACACTACTATTGGTGTCTTGGGATGAAATGTCATATTTCATGATTTATCAATAGATGTTCCTCCAACCAGTAGGTGAATAAAGAGGACCAGACACCTGAAGGCTTGTTATAGATACTTCCAATCCTATAATAGAAATGGGAATATGTTTCCATGGACATCATAGTAATCTTACCTAGGTAACTAATAGGTAGTGACACATTATAATTAGTTATTGACCAACTAACGAATGACCCAATTCATTGTCATTTGGGAGAAATTCTTCGTTTATGATTATGGTGGATTTATTTCCCAGACATCCTAAGATTACAAGGGGTTCCATGCACTATAATTTCATATAGGGATGCTCATTTCACATCATGGTTTTGGGAAGAATTTAAAAAGGATATGGGAACACATGTTCTTATAAGTAAAACTTTTCTCCCGGAGGCCAATCGAAAATTGGAATGGAAAGAACATGTTCCATATGATATGCTTGGAGCATGTGTCCTTCTTTTTAGTGGTTGTTGGGATAAAAATACCCCTCTTGTTGAGTTACCCTATAATAATATATTTTATGAAAACATTCTGATGGATCATTTGGAGGCCTAATATTGTAGGCTATGTTGTTTACCCATGTGTAACCTAGAAGTATGTGAAGCATCCCTAATAGGTCCTTGTCTCATTTAGGGGACTACATATTAGGTGCAGGTAATCAGAATGTGTCTGACTACTACCTAGTCAAGACAAAAATCAAATTCATATTAGTTTTGATGACCTCTTGAGTACGAGGTCTGGGATTGTGTTTTCTTTCGGGTATCTCCATTTCTAGGCAATATATGGTAATAAAAAAATTGGATGCTATCACCTCATTATATATGGTTGTTTAATATTTTGGAGGGAGTGAGGCCGGTATCCTATCAGTTGCTATTACCTTAGAGGTATGGTTCCATGCACATCGTCTTCCATGGTTCACATCATTTCCAATACCATTCTGACCCATAGCATTCCATTGATCTATAGAAATATGAGTTAGATGATGTTCCATCCTTTGAGGAGTACCGGGTATGCATTGTTTACAAGATCATGAAGGCTCTTTGAGGCCAGTATATCCATCTAGTGTCTGTTCTATGGTAGTACAGTCTTGTGCAAGACAAAACCTTGGGTTGGGAGGCATATGTAGGTTCCTGGTGGGTGGATTTATTCTGTGATAGTATTTATCCACCATTGGATGGGAAACTCAGGGATTTGTACATTTAAAGTGGGAAGATGGTAAATACCTAGTTTTTTCACTCAGGTATGGATCCTTTACATTTTTGTCTAAATATTTATTTTGGACCTCATTTGGATACCTAATGAGTTAACATATGTTATGATAGTGTATGGGACTTGTTCAGAGCCTAGAATCCATTTTTTTTGGAAAAATGGGAAGGTTGCACGGTTATAGAAAACCATGCAGGTAGGCTGCATGGATAGATCTAATTGTATGGAGGGTCATCATTTTCGGGCAGATCCTTCTCACACCATCGGCACAAATATTCCATATCCGTGTCGCCTAACCATGTTAGCGACCCTCTTTTCCAGGTACATGATCATGTTTTGTGTATCATTTAGAGAAACTTATGGAAAAATTGTTCATAGGATACAATTTGTGTAATTTTACCTTTTTCCCATAGTTATCTATTTAAGCTAATCCGAATTCCAATGGGATTGACCTCATATCGTCTCATTTGGGAGAATTTTGAATCCTAAGAGAGGGATTATGATATACCCACAACCATTCATGATTCTATTTGTCATGTTGGATTCACAATTGTATGTAATTGAGTCTTTTTGATCCATTCTTATTCTCTCTTGATCTCAACCTGGTTATCGAGGTGTGAGCATTTTTCCTCTTTTCATAGATCTACTTTGATCCAAGCCAAATGAAGGGCTAATAGACAATTATAGTCACATAATACTAAGGTGTTTGTTTTATAACTCATCCCTCATGTTCGTTGGTTTAGGAATTATCATGTGGGGCCCACATATTTCTTCCATTGCAGTTTATTGAATTAATATGCTAGGCTTGTTATTATTAAAATCATATGGAAATTCTCTTTCCTAATATGAGATTAGTTTTTAGTGGTTACTCCCACAACCTCATCCATCCTGTATTATATGTTATTCAATAATTTTCATTTTAGTGTTTTGACATGTTTGAGCCCTCATTCAGCTGTTCCTTGGCTTGGCCTTACTCAAGGAATGATTTTCTATATTAAATGACATTAATTAAATTGTTAATTTCATAATTTAAAGTATCACGTATGCTCAAAACTTGACCCACCCAAGGTAAGTGCTTCAAATTTATAATAAAATGTGAAATGGAAACTGGTTAGTATACTTATTACATTACTTTACTGTATTTTAATGATAATTAATAATAGGTTGCATGTTCGTACAACCCATTACCATGTTGATAGAGGGATTCATACTGAACCTTTATTGTTGAATATTCTTTAATTGGAATTAATAAAGGATTCATGCTACTTGTCCTTGTCACACAAATGAAAGGAAAGGATTGCATGAAATGGACTTGTTGAAAAATTAGGAATTGATTAAATGGTTTCCGGCACAATGGACTTAGCACATAAATGAAATGAAAGGCTTGAACTAAATGAAATATTATATAAATTAATAATCAAATAAAAGTTCAGGACTTGAAATCTCCTTGGAATATTATTCAAGTATTTTTTGATCAATTGGGATCAATTTTCTGGTTAAAGGATGTGGCTTGCTTATGTTGAGACCTACCTAGATCCCGATCCATGCATATTATTGGATTCTAGGTATGGAACCATATGATCCCTCAAATTGTATTAAAGGATGCATTGGATACACTTCATAGACCCAACATTGACAAGTTGGTTCTATGGTTATAGCCTATAAGGCCCAGTCATGTCTTAGCCCCGTTATACCTTGGGTTGTCACCTTGAATTCATAGGCACATTATTATAGAATTCTTTGTAATATTCTCCTTGTATTACAATCATACCCTTATCCAGGATACATTTATTTCTGTGTTGGTGAGCATTATGGTCTACATTAACTTCATTATTACATTGGAATTTCATTATTAAATATCATTACTGGATTCCTCGTTACAGTTTTGAACCTTCACTATTGCTTACATGTGCCTTATTATAAACTAATAATAATAAAATAAGGTGTTGGTTATATATTCAGTTACCATCCAAGGGATGAATCATGTACTTGGGTATTCATTTACATTGTACTACTATACTTTATATTTTCATTCTTGCATACTGTTACATTTCCATTACACATGATGGAGGTTATAGACACCGTTGGTGGTGGCCCATTGAGATTTATCTCACACCCTCTCCAGGAACTGTTTGGTACCAATATAAGATTAAATAACTATAGGTGTTGACAATGTCAAGAGTTCAACTTCAAAAACATGATTGATTACTGTTTGGGATGGATCTTGAAATTTGTTAACTGAGCGAGAGCTCAGAATTATTCGTATAGTCTTTTGATTTTATTTATATTTTAGTGGAACATGTTATGAATACTATCTTGTATCCATGTTTTCATGTTTTCTAGGGACATGAAATATCATCACTAGTTGTTGAATGATTGTTTCATATTCTATTTATATCATTTGTTGATCTTTTTGTCTCTATTTTCCATTATTCCTTATGTTTACTTATATTTATTTCATTATTTAAATATTTTATTACATATCCACTGTGCTTTTTGGGATATGCCCTTTATGTCATGTGGCCCACTGGGCTCATGGAATCTTTTCCGTGGTATCTAGGTCTATGAAGCCATTTTGTATATTGTGATAATTTGAGTTTTTATATCATGAATCTCTTTATTTTCATTGTAATATAAGTTTCATTTCATGTTTCTATTTTATGGTAGTTATGATTCAAATTTAAAAAAGTAGTTAGAGTCTTTTGTTAAATTCTCAACATTTATCAGCATTGTTTATGATTAAGTCTCTGATATTGAAATAATTTAATTCCAATGACTATTTTTCCCCTGTGTTTATTCATGATACTTCCAAGTAAATGAACCTTTTCCCCCTTATTTGGTACTTAAAATGTTTGAGATTTTTTTAATTAAAATACGACTTCATTTATCCCTTCGGTCAGTAATATTATTTATTTTGAGTCAATGTTTTCTAAAAATGTTTTAAAAATGGTTTGAAATGATACATTAAGCTCACATTGAAGGGAAAATATTTTAATTTTTTTTAATGATTTAAAAATAGTTTGAAATGACTTCCAATACATCGTTTATAATTTTTCAAGATTATTTTCAACAAAATAGGTTTTAAAAATGTTTTATGTCTTAAAATGTTATGTCTAAATTTAAAATGGTAATTTCCTAAACTTTTTAACGATATATTAATGGTATTTCCATTAATATATCCCCGAAACCCTTATTGTTACTTATCCTATACTGGTGATATTTTGTATGGATTCCATCCACATTATTTATATGGATGGATTATCACTATTCCAAAGAGAGCTTTTTGATCACATTTCTTATCCATGGGATAAAAATGTCTCAATGAAATTATCAGGGAACCAATTAATTTTCAGTAGGATAATATTATTTCAAAGTGATTTGTTGTTAAAACTGATTCTTTTCCACGAGATAATCATGTCTCAAAGAGATTTACATGAAACCCCTTTCTTTTCCATTTCTTTACTATGTTATAAAATAATAATTATTTTTTTCTATGAGTTTTATGATGAATTTTCTATGAAATTTATTCATGTTGTTTCTCTCATACATTATAAATGATGGGTTCATCTAGATATCATCATGTGGGCCCGTTAGATCTTAATTGATGGGTGCACCCAGATTGTGCTCCAATGCATTGTGTAATGATTCTGTTCCCTGTATAATTAAATTAAGAGTTATTTATATGTTTAATCCAAAGTGTAATAGTCATTTAAGGGTTATTTAAGGGTTCTGTGAGATGATGTTATAAAATTTCAATATGTTTTATCTATGATTGATATGGGTTTATGATGTTTAATTTGATCAAGATTGTTATCACAAGGAACATGTTTGTTGATTCATATGAATATTTCCTTTTTTAATGAATTATTCCAGATTTTCATTTTTAATGATATAATTATTGATGGGAATGAATATTCATATGTTATACCCATTCACTTTTATTTTTTCATTACAACATTCCTCTCTTCTTATGATCCCTGATGAAATTCATTTGTTAATAATTACATTTTCCATTACTAAGAATTTGAGATCACCCCTATTATGTATCATTTTACCCATGTTATAAATAAATAGGATGAATGAATTATGTTTATAGGGTATTTTATATGGATGATGATAATTTCCTAATGTGAGATATAACGTTTGGGTTATGTGGGGAAATTATCATTAAAATTCATATGAATTATTTATATTAGAGTGTTCCATAGTTTTCTAAAACTCTAAAACAAAAATTTAATCTAAAATATAAGTTGATATAATATTTCATTTTTATATTATAAATATTGGATGGAAAATATAATGGGTATACCTTTTCAAAATTAAATCCTAAAATTTAATGTTTGTGATTTCACCATAGGATCCAGGAGTGCGGGTCCTAAGATATTATAGTTTGTATCAATGTTTAGTTATGATAACATTGGAGATTATTATGTTTTCATGTGTGGTGATATTAAGAGTTATGAATACCATTATAGGTCTATAAAATTATGTATTATTGTAAGTGAATAGCCTTTGACACATCATTTAAGGGTTTTGGGTAGTAAATTTTTTTATGTTTTCAATGAAATTTTTAGTGTCTTATTATTAGGTTGAGGTATTTGTAACCCCTATGATCAACAAATATTTTTTTAGGGAGGAATAATTTTTTCCTATGTAAATGGAAAAAGGACAACCTAAAAGGTTATGTGATAATCAGTCAAATCCTGCAAGGCCGTGGGGATTAAACCCTCAACTAAAGAGAAATAAGTGTGTAGAACCTACCACTAGATATCATGATATCCTGGTTAGTATGAAATTTTTATAGGTTAGTATTATGTTTATTTCAAAAACAAATGGTATTTTATTTTAGGAATAATGGTCTATTTATCATGGAAGAATACGTAACCAAATATTTCTAATCCTTGGATATCAAACATAGTTTGAAATGATTGAATAATTTTAAGGATAGTTATTTATGGAAGGGTTTTGTTTGAACATGGGTATTAAATTTGATGATTAATGTGTAATATGAGGTATTATACAATTTTAGAATTATCATTCCAGGTGATAACCATTTTGGTATTGTATGATGTATAAAGAAAGGTGGAAGAGATTGAATATCCCATTTATGTTTTTGTTTTATTTAAAAGTTCATTTTTGTTCCACATGAATTACAAATTCATCTCCAAAACTCAATTTAGATAAAAATATTAGTTTTTGGTGGATATTGACAAAAGGAAGAAATTCTACAAATCAAGTAAGTATACATATATTCTTATCTAAGTCATGATGGTAAGAGAACTCATCAACTCTATGAAAACATTATTGAATAAAATATAACCCTAGTATGTTCAATTATGATAAACCAATGGTACTTTCTATCATCATAGATTTATGGTTTGGAGGCTCGTAACTTTTCATTAATCATTCACTTCCTTTTGATCAAAGACCTCAATCACTCCATATAATTATTTACACTTTCCCTCCATTACCACCTATATTCTCTTATTTGTAGACATAGTTATGGGTTATTCCATATTTCCTTTGTATATAATTTTTTCCCTTATAAATATTATGCTCTTGTAACCCTTTTTATGATGTGGGTTTATAATGAAATTATTTTCCATGTCCAAACTATGTTTCCAAGATAAAGTACATATTATTAGTGTAACGCCCCGACCCGAGCTACCTGGAGTCGGTGCATTACTTCGTAACATTGGCATGATCACAAAAGATCATGTCTTCAAAGACCGATTAGTTTAGTAGTCTTGGAAACACTAGATACATTCATAAATGTTACATTACATCATAAAGTGAAAAACTAATAACAAAGTCTTCATAGTCCACACTCATATCCTCTTCTGACTATCCCTGCAGGTCATTCATAAAACACTTCTTCACATCCTGGAAAATATTAAAACATTGAAAGGGGTGAGCTCAGATGCTCAGTAAGGATAACAATATTGCAGAAGCTTTCATAAATAAACATAAAAATTTAAGGCAATGTATAACTAAAACAAAAGCCTTTTAAACTTTAACATCAACATAATATGGTAAAAGTAAATTGAGATAATGTCATTCACTTCTTCACATGGATATTCTACTGGTCGAATAATCACATGCAATATCAATAACCACTTTCATAATGAGGGAATGTATAATGCCATACATTCTGAAACATTTTGTCAAGGCCTCGGCCAAGACGTCTGAAATGATTAAGGCCTCGGCCAAAACCATAAATCAAATTGGGATAGGGCCTCGGCCAATTCCACCTCTAGTTGTCTCATGAGACCTACCGATGCATCGAGGACCTATAGTGGGCTCCACCCGTCAATTATTAAGTCCAATACATTCCTCATATGAATAGGTTTAAACATATCATAAACAATAACATAATCGTATCACATAAAACATGCATAAAGGAAACATAACATTTCCACATTTCAATCACAAGATATCAATACAACACATTGATATAATAAAAACTCTTTCAAAAACATTTTCAATACCAAAATAAAAGAAAGTTAAAACTTTGTATTTATTTTTCATTAAAAAAATGATGTCTTGTAGAGGAAGTCGAAACTCAAATAATGGCCACGGCGACAGAGAAGTCGTTATCGCCACATAAGTACGGAAAGAAAAACATTCCCTGTTTTCGTTTAGCAAAACGCTTCATATAAAAAAGATTCCTTTTGAATAAACGTAAAAGTCAAAGGGGTTTATACACCATATAAAAGAAAGTTGTGTATAAAACCAAATATGCCTCAATGAAAGGGGATTGAGACAAAGTCCTTAAAAAGATCATTTTTTTTATAAAGTATGTCTATTATGTGTATTAACTATATGTACACATAAATAATGTAAAAATAAAAGATAGGACATAATAATATCATGACATAATTTGAAAGTAGGAGATTAACCCAAAGAATAGAAATTGGGTTAAGAAGTTCCCTTACCTCGTGTCTGACTTGACTCAACCGTTCTTTAACCTCCTGAATAATAAACTAGAGTTAATATATAAATTATTAAGAACCATTTTCGATTCATTACCCTTTTTATATCAATTATTACAATGATATGAACATTATGTAATTATTTAAGTTAATAACGGTCGTTTTGTCGATCTTTGGTACTTGAGTCAACAATAAACTTCTTATAATTACATGTTGTTTATGTGGTAGAATATCCATTATCTCTAGAATTATATTCATGATTTACATGTCATATATATCATATATATCAAGTATATACATTCATTTATAATATTACGTAACATTTAGAGGTAAGAAATGAAATGCACCGTTCATGGAGACTGTAAGTCGTACGTATGCATGAATGCTACTTTCATTTCTATTTCGTATTTAATGGAATGAAATCATAATGATATAAATGTATAATATAATTCCAGTATAATATAGTGTATAATACCATTTACTCCATCCTTTATACATCCCACATATGGCATTAACGATTCAAATCACATTGAGGGGGCGGTAGTCCTCACTTCCTAAAATGAAATTACCGTGTTTACCCATAATGGAAATCAAAAAGTATGCCATAAATGAGAAATACGGAAGAATAAGTAAAACATAAACATATTATATATAAATATAGTGACATCTTAATGGCCACCTTTGATGGTGTTATATGAGTGTTGAACAATCATCGTTTCGCGAGGCAGAAATTCGCCATCCACAGAAACCGTATGTTCTTTAACCATTAGATGTAGGTGTGTGTAAGTGTAGCTAGAATCCTTCTTATAACAACATCCTAGTATATTTAGGATACTGGTGTTGTTACAAAAGAAATGAATAAAAAGAGTTTAGTGGGTTGGAGAAGAAAAATAAAACAAAACAACATTAGAGAAGACATTACCTCAAAATCGGGTAACTCTTTTTGATTTGAGCCAAAGGATTCCTTGGGAAGAGTTATGCCCAAAGTGAGGCTTCTAGGAGTAAGAGGGGGAAGTTGGGAGAGTATTTGGGCAGAGGTTGGCTGATCCAAATGGCTTGAACGTGTGAATGAGGTGGTAGAGGTGGGGGCCTTTTATAAGAGGAGAGGAGGGGCACTCTTGGAAAGTAAGGAAAGTTTACATTATTATACAGTGCTTTTCGGATTCTAAAGGTCACACAATTATATAATTCGTGTCTAAGGTGATAAGGGTTTTAAATATACCCATAAAATAGTCTTTGGACAAGTGTATGCCTTGGATTGTACATTATCTTTTCATTTTATTAAAATCATTAAATAATGAGGTCATCACTGCATCATAATGATGTCATAAATAATTTAATTTATTTAACGTCTAAAAATTATAAACAAATTCTATGATGTAGGAAATCTTTTTATCTTTCCAATGACTATTTATAGTCAAAAATATGACTTGTATAACCCCATGTAAAAAATTTTTAGTAAAACATTTTATGTTTGTTTCATTTTTTACATTAACATTAAATAAATATATATTAATGTCATTTTCCATCCAAAGTGGCTCCATGGGGACCCCAAGTTGACCCATGGGTTTTCTTGGTCGGATATGACTCATCCAATAGGAGTAGGACAAGTTTCAAGCTCATCTCATATTATTAAAACATTATTTTTATCTTAAACAACACTAATTACCTCTAATCGCGATTAAGAACTTAAAAGTTACTATTCACCAAAAATTATTTTAATCTCATTGAACCACATTTTACTTCTTAATGACAACCATGTATGTAGGATTTTTAAAAATCAAATCACAGAAGTGGTAATATTTCATTTAAACGAAAAATCAATTATTTAACTACCACTTAGTGGTTTCACTATTCATCAAAAATTGAAGTTTTTCATAACAATGCCAAAATTTCACCCTAAGATATAATTGATATTCAGAATTCAGAAATGATTTCTATTTTACAAAATTCCAAAAATATAAGTTTTATTAATTAATTTTATAATTAATTCCCGCTGTCACAACAAATAGCGTGTTTTTAAGAAACAATTTATATCAAAAGATTGACAATTGTTTATGTCCAATTTCAAAGTGAAATTAATTCTAATGAACACCATTGGATAACATGGTAAAAATGTATTCTAATTATACTTTAAAACCACTCAATAGTATAACTTATCACTATAAACTATTTTGATTAAAAAAAATTTTTTGAGTATTTTTCACTATTCATAAAAATTTTGAAGTTCTCAGAAAATCACAAAAAAATCAACATAGGCTAATTTAAATATTAGGAATACAAAAATGAATTCCATTTTGAAATATAAATTTTCTATAATTTCCGAAAGTGGTTATTACTATTCATAACAGCTACTTTGATTAGTCGTGGTGTTTTAGAACTCGAACTTGCGTACAATGCAAGCTATTGCATTATTGAAAGAGAGGTGTATCGTGGATGATCGGGGTGTTACATTCTCCCCTCCTTCAATAAATTGCATCCTCGCAATTTGATATTTTTCTTTGAAAATAAAAGGTTGAAAATAGAAAATACCATTGTGGGAAACCCACATCGGAAATAAGGTTAATAAAATTTAGCCTGAATAAGAGGGAAATGGAAATAAGAAAGTCACCACCAAATTATGATCTCGATAAGGAGAACATTGGTGGCAATTAGAGATATATAATTGGAGGAAAAACGTAAATATTTGTAGGGAGTGATTGAGGTCATCAATCACAATCGACTGTCAAATTGAGGGCCTCAAAGCCTTCAATCTATGTAGATTTAAAATATTATCAGTTCAACAAGTCATAAGGTATTAGGATAACCCATTTTTTTGTTTTAATATCCCTTTACTAAAGTTTAATAATTAATTTATTCATTGAATATGATATTGGTATATATATATTTATGCTTGACAATTAGAGTTTCAACCTTCAACTCATCTTTCACTCAAAAATATAATAGAACTCAAAAATATTATACTTATCCTAATTGTATAAGGTTCCAAATGGTAACACATACCATTTAGATTAGTAAAATTATATTGTAATAACCGGGGACTTCCTGAAGGCTAGTGGTAGGGAATAAAGGCATGTCACACTATGGTTGTGGGTTAGATTCCTGCAGCTTTGTCCGACGCGATGGGTTATGCGCCACCCTGCAGGTTGTCCTTTTCCTAAAACTATAGTATTATAATATTCCAAAAATAATCTTCAGAAATGTTTTTACCTTAAACAATACTATCTAAAGATCAACTTAATCCATTCCAACCTTTATAGTTATCCAAAATACCCTTGTCCAGACTTTCTCTAAAAGGTCTCTTAATTCCATAATCAATTTATCAGATTCCCCAAACAAAGTAAAGTTTCTATTATTGTCACATACTAAAAATATGATTACCTTAATCATATTAAAAACTTAATGAAAACAACATATACTGCATTAAAATCCTTATATATATCACATTATTCTTATAACCATAATCTTGTTCTTGAGTCCAAAAACACAAATACAATAATTATTCAACTTCATCTGTAGTAACAGCATAAGCTTGGCCTTGATCCCTTGGCCTTTTCTGAGGTAAGTTTATCTGACGCTTAGGACATTCATTTGCATAATGACCCATTTCTCTACAATTGATTCCTTCAACTTTGATAGCCTCTTTCTTTCCCTTGCAATCACGAGCCTGCTGACCTTTTTCTCCACATTTATAACAAACTCCCATTACTTTTAGGCAAGTACCAGGGTGATTCATCCCATAATTATCACATAATGGAAAATCCTTCTTTCCCTTTTTCCCTTTATCTGTCTCTTGTTCCACAGTTCTCTTCTTCTCTTTCTTTACTTTGTTGTCATAAGACTTAGATAATTCCTTTTCTGTCTTGATAGCACATGAGACAATATCTTCGTATGACAAGAAGGATTGTGAGACTAATGCTCTATGGAGAAATGGTTTAAACCCATCAAAGAAACGATGAATCTTACTTCTTGGGTTACGTATATAATCTGCAGCATGCCTCACTAACCTTGTAAAGTTGGCCTCATACTTTGCGACATTCTCATCCTCCTTTTGTCTCAGACTCAAAAATTGTCTTTCCATATCTGCTCGATGGTCACGAGGATAGTATTTTTCTAGGAAAATCTCTTTGAACTCCCTCCATTCCATATTCAATACGTCATCATCTTCCTTTGTGTTTTGAATCAGCAACCACCACTGATTGGCATCTTCAGTGAGGCGGTAAACTGCCATGGTAACATTCTCCCTTTCGCTACTCCCCAAGGCATGGAATATTTTCTCTAAGGTGTTTATCCATTTCTCAGCTACTAATGTATTTTTACCCCCATTAAATGTTGGTGGTTGTTGCCTCATGAAGCGGTCTAACATTGATCCTCCACGTTGCGGATCATGGTGCTCCATACGAGTAAGGTTATTATTCATAACCTGAGTGAGTTGTCCCAGTATGGTAATAAGTTGATCAGCACCAGTTGTATCTCTAGATCCACAATAATTTTCTTGAGTAGGAGGGAAATCCCTACACGAAGTGTGTGCGTTGATACGGTTTCCATTCCTTCCACTACGTTCCATTTCTATACAATGGCATAAACTAGATTAATTTATGAATCAAAATACATAATTCCATACTTGTAAAACACTTTACATAAATTGAACTATTAATTGATATAATCCATAATCATAAAAATAAATATTTTTTTGAGGAAGTATATACTCATAACCCTTCATAGTGGTTTGTAAAGAAAATGAGAATTATCCTAAGCATATCCCCCGGGAGTGTCGTAACCAAGAGTGTAGCAAGGCCCATTGTCGTGCACCAGTTCTCGTTCGAGTCTGGCTCAAAGTGGTGTTTTCGGGTTTTACCCCTAGGTACATCTGTGCCAGATCCTCCTCTACCTGCTCGTATCCAGACAGGGATGTAATGCTTGGAAAACTCACAAAATCTCTATAATAACAAAATTCTAGGAAGTTCATCTATACTAATCCTCAAAGTCTATCTTCGGGCTATGTGCCCTAATCAGAGTTTATCTAAATCTAGCTTCCAAGGTTAGTATTAAACTGCCTTTGATACCAACTGTAACGCCCCAACCCTAGCTACCCGGAGTTGGTGCATTACTTTGAAACATTGGCATGATCACAAAAGATCAAGTCTCGAAAGACCGATTAGTTTAGTAGCCTTAGAAACACTAGATACATTCATAAATGTTACATTACATCATAAAGTGAAATACTAATAACAAAGTCTTCATAGTACACACTCATATCCTCTTCTGACTATCCCTGCAGGTCATTCATAAAATACTTCTTCACATCCTGGAAAATATTAAAACATTGAAAGGGGTGAGCTCAGATGCTCAGTAAGGATAACAATATTGTGGAAACTTTCATAAATAAACATAAAAATTTAAGGCAATGTATAACTAAAACAAAAGCCTTTTAAACTTGATCATCAAAATAATATGGCAAACGTAAAATGAGATAATTCCATTCACTTCTTTACATGGATATTCTACTGGTCGAATAATCACATGCAATATCAATAACCACTTTCATAATGAGGGAATGTATAATGTCAGACATTCTGAAACATTTTGTCAAGGCCTCGGCCAAGACGTATAAAATGATTAAGGCCTCGGCCAAAACCATAAATCAAATTGGGAAACGGCCTCGGCCAATTCCACGTCTAGTTGTCTCATGAGACCTACCGATGCATCGAGGAGCTATAGCAGGCTCCACCCGTCACTTATTATGTCCAATACATTCCTCATATGAATAGGTTTAAAATATCATAAATCATAACATAATCGTATCACATAAAACATGCATAAAGGAAACATAACATTTCCACATTTCAATCACAAGATATAAATACAACACATTGATATAATAAAAATGCTTTCAAAACCATTTTCAATACCAAAATAAAAAAAAGTTAAAACTTTGTATTTATTTTTCATTAAAAAAAATGATGGCTTGTAGAGGAAGCCGAAACTCAAATAATGGTCACAGCGGCAGAGAAGTCGTTGTTGCCGCATAAGTACGGAAAGAAAAACATTCCCTTTTGTCGTTTAGCAAAACGCTTCATATAAAAAAGATTCCTTTTGAATAAACGTAAAAGTCAATGGGGTTTATACACCATATAAAAGAAAGCTGTGTATAAATCCAAATATGCCTCAATGAAAGGGGATTGAGACGAAGTCCTTAAAAAGATAATTTTTTTATAAAGTAGGTCTATTATGTGTATTCACTATAAGTACACATAAATAATGTAAAAATACAAGATATGACATAATAATATCAGGACATAATTTGAAAGTAGGAGATTAACCCAAAGAATAGTAATTGGGTTAAGAAGTTCCCTTACCTCATGTCTGACTTGACTCAACCGTTCTTTAACCTCCTGAATAATAAACTAGAGTTAATATATACCTTATTAAGAACCATTTTCAATTTCATTATCCTTTTTATATAAATTATTACAATGATATGAACAATATGTAATTATTTAAGTTAATAACGGTCGTTTTGTCGATCTTTGGTACTTGAGTCAACAAAAAATTTCTTATAATTACAAGTTGTTTATGTGGTAGAATATCCATTATCTACAGAATTATATTCATGATTTAGATGTCATATATATCATATATATCCAGTATATAGATTCATTTATAATATTACGTAACATTTAGAGGTAAGAAATGAAATGCACCGTTCATGGAGACGGTAAGCCGTACGTACGCATGAACGCTACTTTTATTTCTATTTCATATTTAATGGAATTAAATCATAATTATATAAATGTATAATATAGTTCCAGTATAATATAGTGTATAATACTATTTACTCCATCCTTTATACATCCCACATATGGCATTAACGATTCAAATCACTTTGAGGAGGCGGTAGTCCGCACTTCCTAAAATGAAATTATCGCGTTTACCCATAATGGAAATCATAAAGTATGCCATAAATGAGAAATAAATAAGCATAATTAAAACATAAACATATTATATATAAATATTGTGACATCTTAATGGCCACCTTTGAAGGTGTTATATGAGTGTTGAACAATCATCGTTTCGTGAGGCAGAAATTCGCCATCCACAGAAACCGTATGTTCTTTAACCATCAGATGTAGGTGTGTGTAAGTGTAGCTCGAATCCTTCTTATAAAAACATCCTAGTATATTTAGGATACTGGTTTTGTTACAAAATAAATGAATAAAAAGAGTTTAGGGGGATGGAGAAGAAAAATAAAACCAAACAACATTAGAGAAGACATTACCTCAAAATCGGGTAACTCTTTCTTGATTTGAGCCAAAGGCTTCTTTGGGAAGAGTTCTGCCCAAAGTGAGGCTTCTAGGAGTAAGAGGGGGAAGTTGGTAGAGTATTTTGGAAGAGGTTGGCTGAGTCAAATGGCTTGAATGTGTGAATGAGGTGGTAGAGGTGGGGGCCTTTTATAAGAGGAGAGGAGGGGCACTCTTGGAAAGTAAGGAAATTTTACATTATTACACAATGATTTTCGGATTCTAAAGGTCCCACAATTATATAATTCGTGTATAAGGTGATAAGGTTTGGAAGTATACCCATACAATAGTCTTTTGACAAGTTTAACCCTTGGATTGTACATTATCTTTTCATTTTATTAAAATCGTTAAATAATGAGGTCATCGCTGTATCATAATGATGTCATAAATAATTTAATTTATTTAACGTCTAAAAATTATAAAAAAATACTATGATGTAGGAAATCTTTTTATATTTCCAATGACTATTTATAGTCATAATTATGACTTGTATAACCCCTTGTAAAAATTGTTTTAGTAAAACATTTCATGTTTGTGTCATTTTTTACTTTAACATTAAATAAATATATATTAATGTCATTTTCCATCAAAAGTGGCTCCATGGGGTCCCCAAGTTGACCCATGGGTTGTCTTGGTCGGCTATGACTCATCCAATAGGAGTAGGACAAGTTTCAAGCTCATCTCATATTATTAAAACATTATTTTTACATTAAACTACAATAATTACCTCTAATCGCGATTAAGAACTTAAAAGTTACTATTCACCAAAAATTATTTTAATCTCATTGAACCACATTTTACTTCTTAATGACAACCATGTATGTCGGATTTTTGAAAATCAAATCACAGAAGTCGTAATATTTCATTTAAACGAAAAATCAGATATTTAACTACCACTTAGTGGTTTCACTATTCATCAAAAATTGATGTTTTTCAGAACAATGCCAAAATTTCACCCTAAGCTATAATTGATATTCCGAATTCAAAAATGATGTCTATTTTACAAAATTACAAAAATATAAGTTGTATTTATTAATTTTATAATTAATTCCCGATGTCACAACAAATAGTGTGTTTTTAAGAAACAATTTATATCAAAAGATTGACAATTGTTTATGTCCAATTTCAAAGTGAAATTAATTCTAATGAACAACATTGGATAACATGGTAAAAATATATTCTAATTATACTTTAAAACCACCCAATAGTATAACTTATGACTATAAATTATTTTGATTAAAAAAGTTGTTTTAAGTATTTTTCACTATTCATAAAATTTTGAAGTTCTCAGATAATCACAAAAAATTCAACATAGGCTAATTTCAATATTAGGAATACAGAAATGAATTCCATTTTGAAATAGAAATTTTCTATAATTTCAAAAAGTGTTTATTACTATTCATAACGGCTACTTTGATTAGTCGCGGTGTTTTAGAACTCGAACTTGCGTACAATGCAAGCTATTACATTATTGAAAGAGAGGCGTATCGTGGAAGCTCGGGCTGTTACAATTAGAATGTAATTTATTATAGTTGCAAAATGTCACACCGTATTATTTTAAATGTTGAAAATTATATTCACTATCATAAAGGGTATATAAAAACTATTTTATCTGATGATACATGAAATATTGAGTTTCATCAATAACATGTGTTATAAGGAAGACATTTTTTTACAGTACAATAATATATAATACATTATTATTTAATAGGATTTTTATCACTTAGATGATGGAATGGAGGGAATAGAAAATATTAACTAAATAAGGAAAATATTTTTTACCCATTTATATATAAATTATTATTTGTGGAAAAATTAATTAGAAAAAAATAAAACATCTTTGAAATTAATAAGAAATCATTTACTTGAAAACTATTTTAATGCGCACAACTATGGTTTTTCCCATAAATTAATAAAATATATTTTTTGGATTATATTAATTAAATATATATATAATATATTCAACTGAATGTATAAAATTTATTTTATGTGTTTTCTAGACATGATAAATCCATTTTGTCTCTTTAAACTTTTTATTTATAAAAAATTAGTGTTTCATCTTTTTGTGCCGCACTTATTGAAAATTTTATTTTTATCACTTTCACAAATAAAATTGGAAAAAATTAACATTTTTTATTTAGAACATCAAAATTTAAAAGGGGTAAATTTTTGGTAATTTTTAGAAAATATTTTTTTAGTGAATAGTAATAAATACCAATTTTTGTAAAAAGTATTTTCATTTAAATAAATAAATTAATTTAAAATTATAAATATATTTAGAATAAATTTTCAATGAAAATATGTATTTTATATTTATATTTAATTTAAATAATTACTTTTTAATCAATTTTAGGTTGATTTCTAATTTGTGTTTTTTTGGGGATTAACGATGAGTTTTTCTAAAAAGTGTTTTCAAATAAATATTGTTTATCATTTTAAAATAAATAAAATAATGCATAATAGGTATTTTTTATGTAAATTATAATTAATATATATATTAATATTAATTTTGTTTCATATAATGATTATTATTAGTCATAGATTTAATATAGAGTTATCTTTTTCTAAAAAAAACTCTTCTTAGAAACTCGATGCCATGCTGCTCCTGCTGAATTAATACTAAATTAAAACATTATAATTATGTGATTTGAATTTTGTAAAATATATTATATATATTTAACAATAATAATTTATAAATTAAAATACGTTAAATTTAATTTTTAAACAATAATATTATTGAAATCAATTAAAATAAATTAAAACATTTAGGGTAAAATCGATTTTACTTAGTGGTTAAAATATAAACATAAGGGTCCCAATGAGATATAAAATTTTAAATACCCAATTTCATGAAAATATTTCAAAATTATAGAATCTATTATATAGTTTGTCTCATTATAAGATCCTTTTGGTAGATAAAAACATGGGATCACCAAAAGTTATTTTGAAAAATACCATGTTTGTCATCTCCCCCACTTATAAAAGGGCTCCCCTATCCTCCCCTCTTTACACCTCTCATGCAAATTTTATAATCCAATAACTTACCAAATACCTTCCAAATTTCCTTCTTCTAATATATCATGCCTTACTTTTGGAATAAATCCAATGATGGAAGGCCTTTGGTGCAAACTAAAAGGAGTTACCCAAAGAAGAGGTAACATTCATGAAAATGCTTTTTTATTTTATTTCTTCTCTCCAAACCATAAATTATTCTTATACCATGAATAATTAATAAAATAAATTTCATAAATTTTTATATATTTTTATGTTAAGTTTATGACCTAAAAACACACAATCCCATCTATTAGTTATGAAAAAAATTATCATGAGTACCGCAGACTGCCGCCAGACGATATGATGTTCATTTTTTCGTTACCACCTCTAATGGTTGGGAATAATTATAGACATAATTTTTATATATAAGATTTGTAATATTAAAAAAATAATTATACCTATTTATTAATTATATTATATACTTCCTTTTTACATTTCATACCATAGGGGATATGATAATGTTACTCGTTTGTACGTTAGACTACCTCGTCGCGAAGCTATGTGAAGTGTTTTTCACCAACATGTTACATGTAAGGTAATATTTTTAATAATTATGAATATATATGATATAAACGAAATAATTATGATATTAATGACATAATTATGTTTCTATAAATATGATATAACATTTATACTTAGTATTTTACCCCTTGAATAAGTGATAACATTGTTCTAGGATGTGTGGAATAATGCCTCCTCGAACGGAGGAAATTCATATTTTTTCATGAACACCTCAAAATAATTACATATATAAAATTATATATAATTAAATAATATGGTGAATATTATATAATTATAATTCATTAAATATAAAATATTACATACCTGCCTTCCATAATGATCACTGAAAAATGGAAATGTCAGTCATGCGTACGTATAGCCTACCATATCAATGATCACAACGGTAGTTCATTTTTCAGAAAAGTATTTCATTAATTGTTTTAAAAGAATAATTTATTTATAAATATGATAATTATTTTATTATTATTTTAATGTTTAAATAATTAACTCTTTGACCATAGTCAATCTACAAAAGTCATATTTGAGACATAAGTTGAATGAGGTCAAACATATGAATTAAACATAATTAATTAATTAATTATATATGACATGTTTATAAGTGATATAAAAGTAATAATAAACTTTTAAATGGATATATAGAAATTAACTAATTATATTAAGTTTATTATTTAACATGATAAAGAACAAGCAAGATGAATCAGACTCAATGTAAGGGTATTTCCCATCCCACTTTAATTTCTTTGATATATATGTCATATTCATAACTTATTTTTATACTTTTATGTATATAAATTCCATGAATTTAATTTATGAATCTTATTATAAAATAAATTTTTAATTACATAACCATTTTGGGATCACTTCTTTCCCAAGGTTTATGGATTCAATGTTAATAAATTAATAAGGGATTTTTGTCTCAATTTTACTTATTTGAGACGTATGTTATATTATACACCTATCTTATTTTTATGAGGTCTATATAATAATACTATTAAATTTTATATCATCAATATTATTATTATCATGATATTAAATGTTTCATATAATGTTATTCCTTCACGAGGAATATGATTCAAACCTACAAAGTGGAGAGAGTTATTTGTCACAATCTCATGGTTTATCATGATTATGTATGATTTAGTATCTGATGTTGATATATTTTAATTCTAATGAATTATTTTATCCTTTAGTAATTCATGATAATTCTAATAAATTTTTCCATTTCCACTTTTTTTTAATTAAAATATTTTAGAATGTTTTTTAAGAAAATATTACTTTATTTCTCTATTTGGTAAAAAATCGGTATTCTTTAAAAACAATGTTTTCTAAAAATGTTTTCGAATTTATATTAAAAGATATTTTAATATCATTTTCAACAGAAAGGATTTTAATTTTTTATTTGTTTCAAAAACTGTTTTTAATGATTTTCAAATATTCATTAATAAAATTTCAATGATATTTTCAAATAAATAGGTTATTAAAATGTTTTATCTTTTAATAAGTAAATTTCAATATGAAAATTTTATATTTCTCAAACAAATAATGATATTTTAATTTAATTTCCCTTTTTCAATTTAGAAAATCCTTTGTGTACATATCCTCTAGTAGAGAATTTTTTATTAATTCTATCCCCATTATTTTTCTAGATTAATATTGATTGTTTTAATGATATTTTTATATAATCCATTTATTTTTAATGATTTAATAATTTATATATAAAATTATCATGGAATAGATTTCTTTTATAATGATTAATCATGTTCTAAATATAGTTTTATGAAGCCCATTTATTCTTCATATGTTTTTCAATTTTTAAGGATATTGACATGAAAACCATTTTTTTACATTGGTTGATCAGGTTATAAAAGAATAATAATTGTTTTTATGATTTTTATGATGAAAGATCTATGTACATTATCCATTTTTTGTTTCTAGGACATTATAAATTATGGTTGTGCCTTGATTCTTTTGGGTGAGGCCCTTATAGCATAAATTATATATACAACTAGATTGTTCATTAATGAATTGTGTAATAATTATGTTCTCCATAAAATTATGTTGGAAGTTGCCTATTTGGTTATTTAAATTTATAAGGGTTCTATAATATTTATATGAGATTATTTTCAAATATACCAATATGTTTTATCTATTATTTATATGTATATATGATGTTTTTTTTCAATATTTAAATCATATGGCACGTGATTTTATTATTTTTAATTTTTCCTTTATTAATGCCTTATTTCATGTTTTCATGTCTAATGATGTTTGTATTGATGGGTATGAATATTCATATGTTATACCTAGGAAATTTTATTATGTCATCATACCCTTATGTTGTTCTTATGTTCACTAATTTTTCTTTATTTTTATTTACTATTGTATTTATTTTTTAGTATATATGGGATAAAATACCAATATACTACAAAATAGGGTTTCTTAAAATAGTGAATCCCTAGAGCATCAATAAAAATAATGTTTTAACCATCCGGGGGAAAAGAAACATTGTTGGAGAAATATGTAATAGATCTATCTCGAGGTTTCCGTGATGTAATTAATTCAATCTCTTTATTCCCATCATTAAATGTTTTCATGACTCTTGTTGTGGTACTCATAAAATATTTTCTCTTATAACTATGATAGGAAATGAACCACACAACTGGGTATATCCCATGCAGAGAGTTAAAGATCACATAATTATTGATTTCCACCACATTAAAGTGAATACATCTAGAATTTCACATACCTAACCATGTGAGTAGTGTATTACCTTTGTCAGTAAGAGAGTCTCCATATCCATAATGTTCCATGAATTTAGGAATGGAAAACCATCTAGAATAACACATTGATGATAATCATTTTATAAATCTTATGTCTTCCCTTATTGATTATTTGATCTCCCCCCTATTATGTTTCATTCTAACAAGGTTATATATAAAGAGTTTTCATGAATTATGTCTATAAGTGATTTAATATGGATGATGACGATGTCTAAATGTGAGAATGAAATGATGGGTTAAGTGGGATAAATTCAAATTTAATGTCATGTATATTTTTTATGAAGTATTTTATCTTCATTATATAAATAAATTAACCTAAAATGTAATATAGTATGTAAGTGATCCAATTTTTTCATATGATTTTCTAAGGTTTGTTGGAAAAATAATGGATCACCAATATCATCCTCAATGTCAAGAATGTAATTTTTTGATTTTAGAATAAGATCATGGATTGTGTGTTTTAGGATATTATACTTATTCTCCTCAATTAAATCCTCCCATTAAACACAATAGGTCATAATACATTATACCACTCAAATTTTGTTTAACCAACACCTGATGGAACTCTAGAGACACATTCCAACCTGGTAATATCATACTCTTCCCTTGGTTTTAGTGAAGATAGATTAGTTTTAGGGAAGGAATTTATCATCAATATTAATATTTTATTATCAATCTATTACCATAGTCTTGTTATTGTTTCATTAGCCCCAAGTAATGGGTCATTTTATTACTTATCCCCTACCATTACTCCCCTATATCAGGTATGGTGTTGTGGGTTTGGTATGGGGAAATGGATTGTTTTGTGTATCTTCATCATGAATTAATTTAGATTAATTATTCATTATTTTTATTACTACAAAAAGTTTATCTATAATATTTACTCTAGTTGACATTACTATATTGTTATATTAAAAAATTTATGAATTTTTTTTAGAAAATGAATAAAATAGGTTATAATATGAAGTCAGAGTTGATCAGGATGGCTAACTCTCTTCTTATTCAAAATTAATATACTGATATGGTTAAATTATATTATATATTATACTATATTGATGTTAATAACAATTAGATGTATAGAATATGAAAATTATAATGAACATGAAAATAAAAAAATGAAAATATTTTGAAAGTAAGTACACTAGTAATGTTATTGTGAATTGGAAGGTAACTCTGTATTAATATCAACTAATATAAAAAATAATAAAATAAATATAATTCTGGTGCTTAACTAGGCCACTTGACACTATATTTTAGAGGGAATATGACCCATTATAATCCATAATGTTGTGGTAGAATTTGAGGCAAGTATATGAATAGAATTGAAGTTCATCAATTTAGGTTTTTATAGGTTTTATGAGGATTTTTTTAATTCTTATGTGGGATGTGGTGTGTTTTCATGTCCTATTTTCGGAAGGACATATTGTGTGAGTCATTTTATTTCTTTTGAATAATTTTTAAGAATATATAGATCTTTTAGAGGAGGTATTATAATGATTTAAACCTAGGATGGTGCTTCTTGTTATAAACAAAATATAAGTTGGGAGTGCTTCTAAAATCGAAGATATGTGTCCAAGGGTGTTATCAAGGGATTATGGTCAGTTTAGATGTTGGAATTAGTGTTTTTAGATGTATTTTTTGAATGGTGATACTTCATGGTATTTAATAGGTTACAGGACCAAAGAGATTATTTTAGCTGCATGTCTTGTCTAGAGATTTTATTAAGAACATTGTGATAAATACTTGGGTTTTTTTGTAGTAGTTCAAAGATGCAGGTCGATGTTTAAATCCAGTAATTGAATATTGAGGGGAAAAAATTTAATTAGTTGACATCATAAGATTATCTTTTTTTAGGTAAATAAAGGGATTAAAAATTGGAATATGGGTTGTGATATTGTTAATGTGATTAAAATGAAATAATTGTAAGGATATATTATATAATATTGAAAGATTCATAAATAAATAAATAAATTAGTAATCTTTGATTTTATTCAAAACATGAATATAATAAATTATGGTTCAATTGAATGCTTTGTAATGTTGTGGATATGAGTTTTTAGGAAACTCTTAACGGGATTCATTAATTATAGTGGGATAAATTATGATATACTACAAAACAATGTAATGAATAAATGATCTAATTAGTAATATTATAATATTCATATTAATAATAAATATTTAATTAATTTTAATATCTTGTATGAGGTAGTGAGGATTTCTATTTCAATTTGACAACCATGTTTCTTGGTTATTAAATGTTTATTAATCAATGTTATGATGGCTATATAATTTTATAATTGATATTTAAATATATGGTTTCTTTTGATCATACAATTTTTTGTTATGTGAAAATGGTATGTGATGGCTCAGGTATTACATTTATTAAGGAAATAGATGATGATGATATAGTAATAGGGAAATATGTAAGGTTATTTGGATTGGTAATAATGACATGACATGGGATGTTGAAATGACCTTATTATGGATTCACTATAAGCATCATTATAGATTATTGTTGGTTTCTACAACTAGATCCCTACTATTTTGAGTGGGAGAATCCAATTAATAGGAAATTAAGAGGGGTGGTAATTTTTATGAAACCCTTTGTGTAATAATATTACTGATATTTCCATAAATATTGGATGGACATTACTTATTGATGAATGATGATATTCCTAAGAGATGATGTTGATGGAAAACATTTTGATGTCATGTGATGTTATATAACTCCCTAGGTTATGGGTGTTTTTGTCTTAATCATTTCATGATTCTAAATTTCAACTGTTTAGGTGATTTCACACAAGTATTTCGTGGTACAATTTTTAACATAAATATTGTTCTTTTTATGAATAGGTTTCTACTAAATACTCTAAGGGAATCACCCATATATAGTTTCATGAATTATTTTTCCAAATATGTTGATAGGTATTAGGATTATTTCTATTCTGGTGGATAGATAAAAGTTCTAAGTGGATGATTTTTATTGTACTATATTCTATTGTATTATATATATGACACATAGAGATATTTAATGGATAAGATTTTATATCCTCTAATAATATATCATGAGTTTATTGGGTATTTTTTGCATTTTTCACGAAATTATGAGAGAAATGCCTCCCAAATGTGTGATAGATACCCTCGATGCTAGTCTTCAACCCATGACCTATTAGAGGTGGGCTTTAGAGGTTAGGCACATCCTCAATAACAACCCTGGAGGGGTTTCAATGGGTGTGGGTCATGAAAGATGAATTCTATATATGTAATTGGACATTTCTAGATAATTATGGATGGATGTGAAACATAGGTTTGGGATATGTTGATCTATATAAATCATTGTATATTTTTATATTTTAGAAATAATTAATGTGCCATTATTATTTTTATAAACCACCACCCATGTAAGATAACAGAACCAGTAACCATGCCAATTTTGGTATTGATTGATCCCCCTAATCCAAGATGTGGTGAAATATATGTTCGAATACCCACTACATCCCTCCCATTTGGTAGTGTGATATGGTTATAGTAATTGTTATGGTTATAGTTTCATTCTGAATTGGGTGTGGCTATGGTATGATTATTTTAAGGTCAGAAAATTATGTTGTAGGTGGATATGGTAATGTAATGGAGAACTACAATGTATGATGTTGGGATTGGAGGGAGACCAATATAGTGGGGGTGTGGCTGTAGGTACTTTTGTTGCTATATTTTATTGTATTATTATACATACACTCTATTCATATTTTTGAGAGTTCATTTATGGTGTGATGGGTTCATATATTTTACTAGGATAAGATAACATGTTATTTTAAATATTTATTCACTGGATCTTAAATATTATTCTACCAAATTTTCATAAGATTTATTGGGGAGGAAACCACTCAATATGAATTATACTCACACATACATTAATGTACTGTATTTCATATTTTTATAACTTTATTAAAGATCAATATAGAACATCAAATCTTTTGACATCGATAGTTTCTCCAAGTTGTGGTATTCCTTATTTAAATTAATATTTTTATCATTTTATTGATATTGAATGTTGTATTTTTTATATTATTTTATGTTTTATGGAATTAAATTATTTGTGTAGTATTTTTTTAATACATGATATTTTCTTATCGACCAGGATTAGTGTTTTGTTGGTGGATGTTTCTAATTTTCATGTATTAAAAAATGAAATTCCTCCATTTTTTTAAAATTTTTGTATCCATTGTTGATGTCTCTAACCCATGATATATTATTGAAATCTTTTATGGGTTAGTCCTGATCTCATTAATAACTTTGGTTGGGGGGGTCTTAATATGGTTGGGTCATGGAACACAGTCACACACATGCGTATATATATATATGTATGGGTGTATTTTTATATGTATGTTTGAATGTCTTTTTCATAATAGAAAAAATAATTATATATATACAGACACTTTGGTGTTTTATTTTTTATTTTTTTTCAATTGTGTCATATTTTTTATGTCTTTCCTCAAATATGTATATATTAATTACTTTTTTATTTAATTTTTATGTATAATTAATTATTTTAAAATAATTAAAAATTAAAATCTTAATATTTTAATATTTAGAATAAATTAAATATAATATGACATAATAAAATATGGAATATTTTTTTAAATATACGGAAGTGCCAATTTTCTTCAGTATTTATGAGAAAATTGCACCACTACAGAATGTTCATGTATATGTTTCGATCAGTTGTTCAAATATTTTTTTATGATATTATTATTTTTTGGAATACAATATAGTCTCCATGAATTAATAAAAAATTATTGCATACCATTAATATAATATTCATATGAAAATATAATTTATGGATATAGGATTTGTTAATTGGAGTTTCATTCATGTGAGGGGCCGTATGAGAATTTATATTTAGGAAATGTTTGATTTTTTATTTTGAATAATTAACCTCTTTGTATAAATTTAATATTACGTAAAATAAAACAAAGATAATATATATTTTTTACAAATATTTTGTTTAGTTTTGTTATGTAGGGGGTTTATATTCTCTGGTCAAAAAAATATCTTATTAAAAGTTCTTTATGTATTATTTATGTTAGAACATACATTTTTTAAGAAGAGAATGATGGATTATAAGTTGTTAAAAAGGGGTATTTTTTAACTATAGTTATTTTTGGATGAGTTTGTTTGAAATTGGGTTCAAATGATTTAATATGAGTTTAATAAATTTTCAATCAAATTTGAGCTAGTTTTGGGATGTTTGAGGTTGTGTTAGTTGATGAAATAAAAATCATGTCATCTTAATAGGATTATAATATGGAATGTTTGATTAAATATGATTATATAATGAATATTGAATTCATTGGAAGATATTAAAAAAATAATCATGGTTAATTGAAACACAACATAGTTTACAAACAAAAAATGGTATTTAGTATTTTTTTTACTAATTTTTTAATCAAACTTAGTAGATAACAAGGGATGACTAAACTAAAATATATTATGTTCCATATTTTGGGATAAAATGGGTAATTGTTCATAGACTCTTGGAGGAAAAAGTGTATGTTCTGTGTGGTTAATTTATAATTGGCTGTGCTAGAAATACAACACATCAAAATATTTGATTGTTTAGTTATTTGTTTTTCATGATCTATTTCTAAAATAGAATATGAATAATTATATTTTGGGTTTATAGATGTTTAAAAAAATAGGGAAATAGTATCATTGATGATAATTGTAGATAATTTTTATGAAGAGAAGTAAACTAAATATATATTGACTTATTCGGATTGAATCGTGATTTAGTACGAATTGTGGAGTGTACAAGAAACCAAATTACAAATATTCAAATGAATGAATTGTTTTGAGGATGAATTTTTGGAGGTTCTTTCGTAGTTTGACCATGAAAATATGTCAAGGTTTCGATCACCATTCCATGGTTTTTTTATCATCACAATTTTTAAATTATATTGATATTCAAATATAAAAAATGTGATGTTTTTGGGGAGATTTCACTTGATCATTATTGAAAATAATTAAGGTAAATAATGATTATATATTTGGAAGTGAACTTAAATTTTATTTATAGAGTAATTTTAAGAGAATAAATAAATTTAATATAATCAAAATAGTAAAATAAACTACATCATGGTTAGAGTAAAACATTATATATGTAATACTATGGGGTATAATTGTGTGAATATTAATAATTAAAATAGATAAATGATTTAAATTAATTCATCATGAAGTTGGTAATGATAAATTTAAAATTTAGAATGGAATATTGACTTCTTCTTTATCCATTCATTATATATTAAAGGTCAACCATATTCTTCCACACCTAATCTTGTTATAATTAGTGGAGGGATCATAAGTGGTTTTAGACAATGGATTAAAATATTAATTCATCATAAAAATTGTAATTTCTATAGATTGTTATTGATTTTATTGGCACATCAACACATCATTATTTGATGTTTTCTATTCATTACATTTTTGGGCTGTATAAGTATGAATACATGTTCTAATAATCATTGATTTAATGTTTGTATGTTTTTATGGATTGATTTGTATTGATATATTTTTTTGTTCCTTCTAATATAATAATTCTAATGATTTTCAATCACCCCAATTCACCGTAATTTATGGAATTTAGGGCCTTATAGTTTAAAAAAGTGGTATCATGGAAAAAAATATTAATTAGAGGTTAAAATATTATATGAACAGAATTGATATATATAATTGTATAAAAAATGGAGTTCCAATTTTTTATGTATAAAATTATTATATTTTCAATAATTTTATGTGATATATTATATAGCCTATTGGATTTGATGTTTTACCTGCTAAAAATAATGTGTCCCAAGTATTTGACCAAGCATTGTTTCCTTTGAATTAAATTAAGAAGAAATGAATCAACACTGATAAAAAGGCACAAATTTATTATTCATGACACCTTAAAATATGAAATACATGAATTTGTTTATTTTACTTCCTAAAATGTAATTTAGGACAAGTTATAAATTATTTATGATGGATAAAAAATGGTAGATAAGTAAATATTCACATCTTTACAAATAATTTTACCAATTTATAAATCTATCTAATTGATAAAAAAATATTTTCTTTAAACACAACAATTTTATTTTCAGATACATATAAGGGGTTGGAAATAAAATAATTGATGAGGATATTATGGAAAATATTTTAATAACACTCACACACTCACATAATCTAAAAATATTAGTTCATGATTAAATGGATTTTATAAGGATTTAACTTAATTATTTGTAATTTAGAATAGAAGATTATGAAATAAGGATGGAAATGGAAGGCCTAATATGTCATTTTATATGAGGATATATTTCAAAAAATTGAAAAATAATGATCCAAATCAAGGTAAAATTATAGATGATGTGAGAAATTAATTGTTATATCTAGTATCTAGAATGTTCAAGTAAGGTAATGGAAAATTTAAATGAAAACTACCCTTAATATTCTCCAACTATGTTAATTTTTGGAAAATTATTAAATTGTTAAAAATAAAGTACTAATAGTGATGATAGTGAGATAAATTTCTAAAAATATAGAAAATGATGTTTTCCCTAGATGATACATTTTTTTAAAATAATCTATAAATAAATTTTATTGAAATGGTTTAGTATGTGAAGAGGAAGAGGATTATCATTATTTTCTTGAGAAATTTGATATTGTATTCATGTATGATTTGGAAGATTACTTTATGTAAATTATGGAGAACTCAAATTCATTGAAAAATAATAATAATAACAACATGAAGGAGTATTTGATCATAAAGTATTCTTAAATTTGAACATTAGAAACTATAAAATTAACGTTAGGAAACTATGAAGCTAAGTGGATTGCAAAAATATTCCTCAATGTATGATGTTCCCAAAACATAATCCACATGAATGTAAAATGTTATTAAAGATAAATATGTTATATTATAGAATCTTAGAGAATTTGTTGAGTTAAGGTTTATGATTAAGGACTAAGATAAGATAATTCAAAATATTAATCCGTATATTGAATAATGATGGAAAATAAAAAAATTAAATAAAAATTATGTGGTTATATTGAGGTAAAAGAAATAAGATGCATCAAAATATTTAGATTATAATAAGAATATATAATTATATAATTTTTTGGATAAATAATTCATTGAAAAAGTAGAAATATGAACAAATATTTTTTAGAATTATTTTAATGATCAAAGGAATAGTAACATATGTAAGATTTTACCTAGACATAACGGTGAATTAACCATGAAAAAAACTGCAATACAGTTGTAAAAATAAAAGAAAAATGTTATAGAGATTTCTCAAAAGTAATCATTGACGAATATAGAAAAACCTAAATGTAATTCAGGAGATACGAGGATGAGGATTGAAAAAATAAGTGGTTCTCGTTGATGAAATACAAATTATTTTGTTACATAGGTTATACCAAGACCTATTATGATATACCTATAAGATATATTAATGTTTAATACCCATATAAAAAATATTGAAGGATGAAAACATATCATACACTTAAAATAAAAAAAATATTTATTAGTTTTTTTAATGCTCTTATTTTTGTTAAAATACATATGATTCTAGGGTTAAAATAATAGCAATGGAATCTAACAATCTCTCAAAAAGGATGCATGGAAAATTGATGTAGAATATTAAATTTGAGAGTATATCCTATAAAACATTAGAGGAATATTACATTAATTATTTTTCAAAAAGGAAATACAGTAGACCTACATATGATTTAACTCAACATGGAATATTTTTGAGTTGAATATAAAATGGCGAAGAAGGATCTTTTTGTTGAAATTTTGTTACAACGTGTATAAATAGTAATACATTTATACACGACAATCGGTGTTTATCCTATATAACAGTAAATTAAAATTTTTTGAAGCATAAAATGTTTTGACTTAATGGAATAGTTTATATGAAAAAAATTATCATTAAAAATAAAATTCAATGGAAATATAAAGTTAACTGGAGAATAATTAACGAAAGAAAATGTTGTCTTTATTGATGGTCTTTGATGAAATATCATTAAAGTAAGTCAGTTTTGTAGTTTAGGATGCATATTCAGGTTCAATAAAAAGTTATATTTGGTCAAATAAATGGAATCAAATTCAATTATGTATATAGAATCATGATATAAATTAATCTCATTTAAATGGAAAATAAATATAACGTTAATTTCCCTTTGTTTAAAGAGGAAAATAAATTCCAGTGTTAAGGATTTAGAAACATTTACCAACATTACATGAGAGATATATCAAATATAATGGTTTTTATGTATATTATTAATATAAAAATATATAGTAAAAGAACTATGATTCTTGTGTGATATGGTATATAGTACAAAATCTATAAAATACAATGAAGAAAATTTATTCAAACGTTTTCAATTATGTTTCCGTCTATATATGTGGTCCAATAACACATGTAATAATAAAATGATTTCTTATCCATTGTATAATAGTTTTTTTTATTTTTAATAATTGTTTTGAATATTTTGAGTCATATTTATTGAATAAATATTTTTATGAGGTGTTACGATATTAAATGAAAAGGGAATTCAGAGGCTTCAACATAAAGAACATTACTGGAGAGTGATACGAAAATGTTTAAAATTAATTATGATGATTGATGTACTGATCATTTAGGATATAAATTGGAAGTGTTTATTAATATAAAATCATTGGATATAATAAATTGAAATTGTTTTTATAGTGATTGAGATTCCCTTGAGAAGAGATAAATAAATATGAAATTCTTGAGTTTGAACTGGAAAGATAGAAAATTCCCCGACCATTAGACATTGATGGAATGATAAAAAATTGTGATAATTATAATAATTTTATAGGTTTATATGAATTTTTATCAAGTAAAGAAAAGTGGATAAGGAATTAAGAATATGAATTTTTTACCGAGTATATAAAATTATCTGGATCATAAGTCTTTGGATCATAAATCATTGCATTGTATGACATCGAACTATAAGAATTCATAGATGAACATACGACTTTGAGTTCCAACATAAATATTTATATAGTAATTCTTTATATCATATGGATTTCAATCTAAATGCATTATCCATTGACTTTAGGGTAGACCATATGACTCTGATCCAGATTATATGACTTCATCTAGATTGTATGATTTTCCTATATTATATGATATTATGAGGGCGTATGGGTAACATGCATATAGGTAAGAGACATATTTACATGTATAAAGGTAATACAAAGGTCATATGATATAATTATAAGCACATAATTGTAATAAATATACTATTAAAGGGTTTATCCATCCAATATTAAGGTATGATGAGTTTCTAAAAATCAATTTTGATGATGTACTGAATGAATACAACTAATTTTATCAAACCAAGATTCATGGATAAAACATAATGATCAACTATACGAACATGATCCTATCTTATATTTATGGAATACTGACCATTAACCATAATAATGATTATGGTATGAGTTCCATTCCATAGAATGAGGTTTCACTTCTCCCTACAATGCATATATACTTTCTTATAAGGATAAACGCTTTAAATGAAGTGTTATTATGTGATGTAGAAGATGAAATATTTTATATCATGTGAATAATAAATTCACATACTTATAGAATTTAAATGAATATGTGATATTTCCATATTACATTCATATTTTATGTGTTGTTATCAAGGTGATTAATAGAGATAAATATTTACTTGACTCAATGAGTATGAATGAGATTCAATGAAGTGAAATCCTACCCAATGTCATACAGATTTCACACATAGAATATAGTACAAATATTTACATAATATTTATAATAATTTATCTATGAATATAAAATAAATTTAATTAACTAAAGAAGATATAGAGTGTGAAGAATATTGAGAGAGATCAGAAGCATTTCATGTGAAAGGACCGAGAGATCTAACACTACATGATATCAAATAGAGACATGGATTTTAAGCTAGGTGATCTTAGAAAAGGCGAGCACAAGAACCTCACTATCATTAGATATATGGAAGAACCATATAAATTGATATTTGGAGTGATTTTGAGACCAACAGAACTATTCAATATGCTATTAATGATCTTCATGTTGCACATGAGAAAAAATGATTCAATACAATCATGATAGAAGATCATATTAGTTGGAAGTGAGGAAACCATGACCTATTGAAGATAATTATACCATTATATAAATATTAAAGATAAGTAATATTTCGGTATATGACTAGTTAAAGATAATTCTTGGTGATTAATGAAAATAACCAATCATAGAAAAATGGTTTAGTGTAGGGAGTATAACTAGACATAACTAGATAATTGAATACTTGGTTATAAACCCGTTTTTTCCAAGATGGGTGATTTCAGTGTACAACCAATAAAAAATTTATTAGATTCAGGAGCCATGGTAATTGATTAAAGGACAATATTGGATACTCTATAGGGTAGGATCTCTAAAAAACTATGGAAATGGGTCGGGTTTTTTTCAATCCTTGAAATTATTGTTTTCTGTTTTCCTTCATATTACTACAAATTAGGTGAGCTTTTGAGATATTAAAAATTATAGGATTAATGATTTAATAAATCAAAAGGTTTATGTTTAAGAGGAGATAATTCTATAAAGATAAAATAGATCATTCATTCACCCATACCACTATCAGTGACCTTTTAAGACATGGAAACCGCATGTGGTGTTATAGGGAAGTGTTTTCTCAGAAACATTCCAGGTTTTCTATATTTTGATTAATATATAATAATTAAATTCATAAATTAGGAAGATTTTTTAGAATCAACATATGAAAAAAGACACTCCAAATATTAAAAATATATATTTTTCTAACAAGATATAAAAAAACTGGTGAAAGGTGAGGTGAAAAGTTTGTGTTAAAATATAAAAGTAATTTGAGAAATTACACCAATTTATGGTAATAAGAGTGGTTCAAAGAATATAATTATTTTTATTATGATTATTATTGTGAATATTATTCTAACTATAATGTTGATGTAAACTTAGTGAAATTCATTCTAAGATTAAGTATCACCTAAATAAATTTAAATAATAAGTGGTTACATGTATATTTTATGTATTTAAGATATTTATTAATGAACAATATCAACCTAAATAAGAATTTATATAAATTTAGAATACAGAAGGTATGATATTAAAAACGCATTACTCTCCAAAACGAAGACTAAAAAGTGTGTAATCTATATTAAATATAATAGAAGATGTCTATTTATTTATGAATATTTGAAAATTAATGTTTTTAAAAATTTAGTATCTAAAATAATTTTTTGGATGAATTCTACATAGACGAAACTTTTCAACAAACTCATATAGTTTTTTAAAATGATTCGTTTAAGTTTAATGTAAAAAACAATAAATGATCTTTATAATTAATTATTAGAGTTTGGAAAATTGTATGAATAATAAATAAAGAAGATAAAATATGATCTGAAAGTCAATCATAGATCAATTGAGTATGAGAATAACTCCTTCAATATTAGATGTCTTGAGATTAAAGTATGGTTAAGAAATCAAAAACCTACACAAGCTCGCGCACCCCAATTTATTTGGAAGAAAAATGCTTTCACACATCTTTTCTTTGAGGTTAATAGTTCTATGAATAATCTCATTTTTTGAATGATGTTCTTAATATAATAATTTTTTCAACCAATACCATGATCTATGAAAGAGGTTCCATTAAAAATATTACTTTTTGATAGTACTAAATATATTTTTCTAGATAGTGAAATATATATATATAAAATGTACAATTATGGATGATGAAAAATGAATATAATTCATAGACTATTTTTATGGTAGATAAAAGAGTTTATATTAATTTTACCAAATAAAAAATATCCAAAATAGTTTATAAGACTTCCCAAGAATATTTAGAAGTTAAATTTTGATAATAATTAATTTAGGGAAATATTTCTGAAAATGTAGGGAATTACTGGTGTTGTAATTGGTTTGAACACAAAGAATTGGAATGTCGGCATAACATTATGATTCATAAAACAATAGAAGGACATAAGAAATGGGGATAAACACTAAAAATATAAAATAATGTATAATAAAAACAGATAAGTTGATATAATTTTAAAATGAGTTTTTTAAAAAATAAATTATAGGAAATGTGTTATAATAATTTCTCCCAATATTTCTAAGAATAATGTGGAAGAGTATATCATCTTCTGGATTTCAGAAGTGGATAAGTATCTAATCAATGGGAAAGTTGAAGGCTACTGGTTGTTTATGTTTAATGAGTAAAGAATCATGAATTATAATAGTCAAATTCATATCATGGATTCCACGATATTATGAGGTGTTTTAGATTAAAATATGGTAACATAAAGTCTCTTATGTTGTAATGGATAATGGTGAAACAAATATTAAAAAAATTAATACATATTTGGATAATGTTATTCCCCATAAAAAATGGAATGAAAAATTATAATTCTATAAAAAATAATGATTCTCTAGAAATCATACCATAATAATTTTAAAATAAAAAAAATCATAGGATGAGAGGAAACTCTAAAAAACAATGTTACTTTATGGATAAATGTGGTGTCCTATAGTTCTCTTATTTTTTTATATTTTTCTCAAACATGTAGTGAATAAATAAACAATTATGAGGGTTTTAGGAACTTTATTTTAATGATGATGATCCTAATAATGTTTTTCAAACAACAATGAATTGTAGTTACTGATTATATCCCTTATAGGGGAGATAAAATGTGGTTTTCCTATCAAGAATCCACCAATCGTGTAAATAAAGAAATTTTTGGTAGACTTTTAAAATCTATAATATGAGGTATTAAATCTCACATATAAACCACATTTTTTGTTATATCAATATGTTTAAAATGGGGGAGTGATTAATAGACTAAAAAATGAGAAAATTTTGTGGTTTTTTTCTTCTTACTTGAAATTTATGATGTGATTGTTTAGATGTGTGAATGATACACTATATTTTGAAATGGATCTATATTATAATCCCCTTGAATGAGTTATAATAGAGGAATCACATATATGGTTATTTGTACATAGTATTTAGATACCTAATTATATCTACATTGTTTCCAATATCGACCTAGCCTAAGTAGACATAGAGGTGACTAAATAAATTCTATTTACAATGGATAATCATGTGGTTCCATCCTCCCATAAAAATTAGATTAAGTAGCAAAATAAGAAAATGTGTTAATGGAATGAGAAAAATATATGACATGAAAACCCCTACAATTAAAATTGTTTTTATAATCAATAAAAGGGAGTATTGAAATATAGATAGATTACGACATTGGCATAGGAATATGATGGATATTGTTAACAAATTCAAAGGTTGATATTATTATGATGATTTGGATTATATATTTATTTTCTACTAAAATGGTTTTCCAAGAATTGAATAAATATTTATTGAATTAATTAATTAATGAGCCATTTCCTTGTAAAATTTAAAGGGAGTTTTTAGACAATATTTTGAAGAAATCATGTTGTGATCTTCAATATAAAATTGGTTATTAATTTTTATAAAATGTGTGATGATCCGTAAGGAAATCAAGGTCATGTGTTGGTGTATATATAATCACTGGCTCCAAATATTTGGAAGTGGTTTTGGATTTATTTAGATTATTTGTATATTAGATGAATGAGTGCATAATCCTTGACTGGGAATTGTAAAAATAGAATAGTCCTTGGTCAGAAGACATCGGTGGGATCATATTACATCAAGCTAGTACAAAGACAACAAGTAGTTCGTAAGACTTTTAGAAAAGGTAATAAAAGTGTAAAATACATTAATTATATGAATTTTCAGCCAAACATATGAATTTATCCATAATTTATGTATTTTGATCATAATTATTTGAATCATAAGTATTTACATCAGAAGACTTTATGATTAAACATATGACTGTGATTTTGAACATAATTATTTAGAATATACATTTTTTTATGTTTTTGACTTCGGATTATAAGATTTTATCAAATTAATTCTACACACATCATATGATTGTTATTATACTCAATATACTTCATCCATAATGTATTTATTTCCCAAAATATAAGGCTTTTATCCAGTTAAATGTTAATAGCGTAATATGTAAATATTATCCTGAGTGAATAAAGCTAATCCCATTTTTTTCAAAATATATTTAAAGTTGATCCAAAAAACTAGTGAGGTACAATTATATGATGCAGTACGGTTTAAGTGTTATTTTATATATATGATGGTCACATTATTGTAAATGGTGGACTATGTAAATTTTACTCCATCCTATGTAATATTATATTGAGTTTCAAGAATTTATTTATGATGAAGAAGTGAATGTGTACTGATGATGATTTCATGTTTTCCGTCATAGATCCAATATCATGAGAAAACACAAGATCATAATTATATATGATATTAAATTGAAACTATCCATGAACTGTTATATACTAGTTCATATGAGTTCCACACTATAGAATAAGTTTCCAGGTTAGAGTGTAATGAATTTTCGCATGCTTAAGTAGATAAATGGTATAAATACAATGGTTTTGTGGGATAAATAAGATGTGATATTTTATATCATGTGATGAATAAATTTTTATTCTTATAGAATATAAATGAATATGTGGGATTTTAATAAATTTTAGACAGTTGATGATCGAGTGTCAATGGGAAAAAGAGAAAACATTACTTGAATTAATGATTTTGAATTAGGTTCCAACATGGAATGATCCTACCAAATGTCATGTTTTTTTCGATACAAATAATACAGAAATAATATTCATATAATATTTATAATAGTTATGATAATATCTACATGAATATAAACTAAACTCTAGTAATTTAACTGATGATAGAGATTGAATAGTATTAAGATAAATCACAAGAACTATATGGGAAAATACTAATATATCTCATAATAAATAGTATCAAAGAGAGAGAGAGAGAATTTTTTGAAATTTAGTGATTTTCAAAGATAGAGGTCATAAGAACCCAAGTATTTTATCAATTGTGTATTGAACACAACACAATAGATATAAAGTGTGTTTCAAAATGGTTTAACTGATTTCAGGTATATTTTGATGATCTTGAATCTTACATAAGAATACATGATCCTATAGGATCACATAAGAAGATCATATCAGTTGATGAAATGAAATTAATGAGTTTTAATATATATTTATACCTTTAGAAAAATAATTAAGAAAAGTTTGATTTGGGTGTATCAATATTAAATTAAAATAGTTTGTATTTGGGACCTATAACCAATTGTGAAGAAGAGTTAGTGGACAAGGACTATTACCAGAGATGACTATATGATTAGATACTGGGGGGTGAAACTAGTATCAACGAATATAAGTGATAGAGGGTATAACAAGTCAAAATCTATTAGATATTTTGATCCACTATAATTGATAATAAGACTATATTATAGTATTTGTTGGTTGGGGTTTCTATCGAACTATGGCATTGAGTGGGATTTCATGTTGATCCTTATAAAGATTGTATGATAATTTCATTTATTTTAATAATCATGAGATGATGCTATTTCATATTAATTATCATATGATGAAGTCATTAATTCCATAATGGTTGAGGTTTAAAATGAGACACTTTTATATAAGATAAGTGAGATCATAGATTCACCCCTATACCATTTAATGATCGATATTGACCTATAAACTTCAAGGAGAAAGGTATTATTTATTTTTTGAAGATAATTAAAATAAAATGGGTTATATAATGTATATTTAAATTAACAATTAGCTGATAGATTGTATTAAAAAGTATTAGAGGTAACCTGAAAATAAAATTTGAATGATTATCAAAATATATGTCCAGACACTATAATTGAGTATACATCCATTGAAGTGAATAACTATTTAGAGAAACATATAATTATATATGAGGAATGATTGATGATAAATTCAAAGACAAATGTACTTAGTGAAAGGAACAAATGTATAGTGATTAATATAGTAAAGAAACCACTTATTTAGAGTAGTATTTTGAGGAATTATTGGAAGAAGGTGTTGAAAGGGGGTTCCCTAGACCCAACATGTGATGTAATTTGATTACAATTACATATACACAGGTTGTTAAAGAAATATCTGATTATATTTCCATAATAGTGCTGATACTTCTGCTTCCACTGTATTTATGAAATTCCCTCAGATTACATGTCATATCAAAGGTTTATAGTAGATCTCAGACTATAATGAGAACCTAGAGAAATTATGATTGCAACCATAATGTAATATACTATGTTCCTGATACATAAGACTGATAGGAAAAATATGATGTGAAACAATTAGTTGACGAGGGATCATAATCATTGAGACATCTTCTCATCAAGTTTTCACTTGGTGATCTATAGTAGTTGAGATATGGAGGTCATGCCATCCAATAAGAACACCACATGTTTTAGGTGCCACTATTTGTTACAATCTACAGACATGGGTAGTGGTATCCTAAGTTAGGATTATTATCAATGTGTGAAATTTGATCATATACATTGAAGAATAGATAAATCCATGAAAATGATGTTGTGGGGAGGTTGTTTGTGTGGGGTGCGTCATTGTGGCATGACATTGGTAGAATGATCAAGAAAGGATATTTTACTTTTGAGTTGAGTAAGAGATATCTTAGGCCTTGTTGATCAAGATGGTATTACCCTCATAAATCCATGTCCATGGTGGTCGAAGGTAACTCTCTCTGGTTAGATATAAAATAATAATGTAAGAAAATGATAATTATACAATTTTTCATGTTGCTTTATGAGATATATTATGAAAATGAGATTATATTACAAAGTGTGTGTTTGTAGGTTGGTTGTCATTGCTATGACTTTTCCATATCAATTTAGGGTACTTGATGGGTTGTTAGACTCTACTATTGGTCTTTTAATATTATTCACTAGTATTGAGATAAGGTCCATGAGGTTAACCCACAATAGTGCGTTTGATAATCTCCCCTATTCTATTTAATAGGAACATAGGACATGGTTGGACCCACCATGAGGTTTGAGTGATATTCATGTTCTCTTGATAATTAATAAACTAATAAATTCATTATTATTAAAGTAAAAAATAATTGGTTTGAATTTATTTATTACATATATTTATAAGTGAGTAATTAAATCAAGGGTTAATATTATACAAAAAAATATTAATAAAATATTCCAGGTTATTTTAGTATTATTATGAGGTATGAGTCAAGTTAATGGATCAGGTTTATCATGTAATATAATTAATATATATTATAGGTATGTGTTAAAATATACATAATTTTAATGATTTACTATAGTTAATCAGATATTTTATAAATACTACTTATTTAGTCGACATTTATTACATGAGGGGCGAGAACTGTAAACGGGTATTATGAGCATCCACTATATTAGTGGAGAGAATCTCATTCCATCATATGATTCACTCTATTGGAATTGATAGCTTCTCTCTTATCCAGATTCCCAGAGACTTAATCACTCAATACGAGTGTAAGATCACAGTTCATCATCATGGATCGAAGATAGATGATCATGAAGATCGTCACTAAACTGAAGTGATCATCAGCGCATCACTCTAGTTCCCAGAATTTGAAGAACGAAGTGCATACAGATTCAAGAAGTGCGTGTGGATGATCTATATGAATTTAGAATCAAATTCACTGAGAAAAAGTTTATAGAAACTTGTGACAGACTTACGTACATCAACTCATAATTAGGTATTTGTTTATTTTTGTTAATTTTTCTTTGATTAAACCACACTGGATCCTTAGACTCTACTAGGGATGGATCTCTATATATTATTATGTTTCATCATTCTACTGATGGAAAAGTCTTAAATTATCAGCCCACCAACATATGATGAGTGCCCCGATACCTTCAATTGGTATCATAGAAGCATTTTTTTCTAAGAAAAGACAAATTAATTTTCATTAAATTTTAAGTAGAGGGTATTAAAATAGATCTAATTTATCTGACTGCTCGTCAATCTAATTTTAGATGACACAGGTATGTCCATTTGAAAAATATTTATGAAATGAAATGGCTTTTTTTAAGATCTATGATTTTCATATTTTAATTTGGTTTTGAAGAATATTATATATATATATATTGGGTTTTGTTCTTTAAAATGATAGAATCTTCCAACCAGAGATCCATCGACCAGAGTTCATTTTTCCATCGGGTGTTTATTAAAATATGTTTTCATAAAAATCATATTGTAGAAAATTTAAAAAGTTGTAGAGGCTTTCTAAATGCAACAAAGTCGGGTAATTTCTTATGTTTTATTGATGATTAGAAAATTATGTGGAACGTGACCCACAAGATTTTCCTCCCTCTTATTGGCAGTCAGTCTCTCCTCCCTGGACCTACCCAGATATATTGTTTCCTTGTGGTAACCCCACCCTCTTAGTGGAAACTTCTTGTTATCTTCATCACTATCTTCCCATTTGGGTAGCCCAAATGGAATCCACAATCACCGACCCCTCTTCCTCCTCAGTAAACTACAACCTCCACCTACCACTAATCAGTACCCCATCGACTCTTCACACCACTGGACGCCACCCCTTCTGAGCCCAGTAGTGCCTCCATTAGTGAATCTCATCGCAACCACCAACCTGAGGTTCACTAATTACATGCCATACAAGTTGAACTGGGTTCTTCTTCCATGCTTCCTCCATAGGTCCCTACTGTCACCCATATCACCGTGTTGCAGACACCTCTCTTTCGTCGGAGATAGATCGCACACGGATCTGGCCAAGATATACTGGTGCCTGTGTTTCGGTTGACTCTTGTTTCTTTCAATCAGCTAAAACCATTGTCCCACTAACTTGGTTTCACCCCTTTGTCAACCTGACTCGCTAGACACCACAACCATCAAGCATATCCTACTATCAAGTAGAGGTCCACTAGAAGGTTGTGATTGTACTGTCGTCATCTACAACCAGCCAGTCACGACTTGAGATACACTGAACAGATGCCCCAGGTCTAGTTGATCATGAGCTTCCTCATCATAGTTCGGGGTATGTTTGACTGACCTGGGACAGGGATCAACTAGGAATCCAATGCTAGAATACCCCTGCATGGGGTTTTCAAGGCCCAAATGGACCAGTGGGGCTACGACCCTATCCGCAAAGGGCCTAAGCAAAAATTTTAGAGCCATATAGGAATGAAAAATAATTTTATTTAATTAGTTTTTATTTAAAATTACATAAATTAAAATTTATTTTGGTTTTAATGTTATAATAATCAAAAAAACTAATTTTTCTTTGGTAGTAAATTAAATTATCAATTTAAATTTAATTTTTTATTTTAAATTTAAATTATAGCAGGAACTGAATAAAATAAATTATATTGTCTTGAGCTAGTGGAAAACTCATGTATGTCTGGATTTTGAATTATTTACTTATTTATTTATTATGTTTTATGATTGTAATAAGTTGGTAATTACGTGACGACCTGAACATCATCTTATTTTCGATCAAATTTGTCTAAGGGATTATTCATCCATTGCACATGGTTTAAATTTCACCTCAAGACCCCTTCAACTGCATGTGATTATATTTTTACATTGACAATGATGTCTTATGACGTAGAACCTACCAAGTAGAGGTAGTAATCTAGACAAGAAGCGATTAGATTTCACTCGGGGGGAGATATGATATGATTAAGGATTTGACTCTGGTATTAAACCCCCTAGGTCAGGCTTGATTAGTTATTGATCAACGACATTTAGATGCTAAAGAATATTCAGGGTGAATTGTTTCATTTATGAATTATTTTCTATTTTATGCAATTTCATGATTATTGCGTGATCAAATAAAATAAAAAACAATATAAAAGTAAAAAATTATGATCTATGTATTTATAATACATGTTTTTTGTGAGAAATAAATCCTTTATTGATCATATATAGTAGAAAATGATTAATATTTTTAAGAAATAATAAAAATAAATCAAAGGTATATTTTTTCATAATGAATTTTATTACATGAATTTGAACTAAATTGGGTGTTTGAGGTACTCATCAGCCATTTTTGAGAGTTTATCCTACTACTAGAGGGTTCTCATGAGAGTATTGGGTTGACGTAAATAATGTGGTACTCAAGGATTATCCATATATTAATTTCAATCACTTTAGAGGGAAGGTGTTGAGAGAATCAAGTTATGATTCCAATAGGCTCGGACATTACTCAAAATATCAATGATCCATGAGTTAATGTGGTTGGAAATCCTAGTTCATACCTTGAAACCCTTCAAGTAGTGGAAAATCCATAACTTGTAGACTATGAGGGGAGGTTTTGACAATCATTTCCACTAAAATACTCAAGTGACAAGGTATTATGAATCTAATAGTGAGGGAAATTAATGAATGATAAAATAATGTATGAAATTTGAATGATATAATAAATAATTAAGCATAAATTTCTAAATGGTAATAAAGATAACGTACTTAATGAGAAAACTTATTAGTTATAGATCAAAAATAGAGATCTCTAACACAAAATGTAAATTATCTCTACGATCTATTTTGGATAACAAAAATATCTGGACCAGACATTAAATAAAGGAGTGGTACTTGAGCTTGCGTAGAGTACTACACCATGAAATGAGACTATATGTGATGGAATCCTTTGTTCCTGGTGATCCTTCTTTGGGAAAAATCAATGGGGATAATGAAAATTGAAAAATACATGTAGATGATGCACTAGATGTTCATCACATAATGTTGTCATCCATGTATATTTATTTGAATAAAATTTATGAGGATGAGTTTGCCTATAAGATGCTAACTCATCTTAATGAATTATATTAGGAAAGATAAGGGAATGATATTTATGAGATTTACAATCCCCTTTAATGGGTCAAGTTAGTAGAAGGGAATCAATTTGGACATCATGAAATATAGATGGCCCTATACATTGAGATTATTGAATCCCTTTGGTTCAATATAAACCAAGAAATAGAAATTGATCTCATTCTTCACTCCTTAATGCCCATATTTTCAACTTTCAATGTTATTTATAACATGAAAACCAAGAAAAAGTCACTCTCAAGTCTATTGGATTTAGTTCTCCAAGGTGATTTTGATATATATAATTCCAATTCATTGGTCTTCATGTGGAATAAGAGGAGGAAGGGCAAGGAAAAGAGGTATATGGCCAAGTCCAGGATAAATACACCAATGCACCATACTTCCAAGAAGTCGAGGATATTGAGGTAGGGTAATGATCAGGAGTTTCTCTAATTTTTTCGAAGTAAAGGCCACTAGAATAAAAACTATAGAGATGATATGAATAAGTATATTGATTCTTCCACTTCAACTATTTTTTTCATTGAATGTAATATTTTTTATCCACATGTTTTATATTTTATATAGCATGTGGCTCATACATATCTATTCATATACAAAAAACTAGTAGATTCAAGAAGATTTAAAATGGAGAAGTAGATCTTTGAGATTAGAATGGTGTGAGTGTAGTAGCCTTAGAAGTGGGAAATTATCACCTTACATTTCCCGTTGGTTTGGTTCTTTTATTATGTAATTATTATTATGTACCCTATGTTACCATAAACATAATCCCTATGTCACATTTTCTCATGATGGGATTTTATTTCAAGTTCGGAAATAAATTTTATAACTTTTATAAGGATAACATGTGATATGGTATAGAACATCTTAATGTTTCCTTATATATACAAGAAGATGAAAATATGGTAATGATAATCAATTTAAAAAGAAGTGATCTTGACTCATATAACACCCACTTATGGAATATCATGATAGGTCATGAAAACGATAAGTGATTAAAAAAATTACATCAATAAGGGTATTTATAATTGGTTTATGTTAAAACCCTTTCATGTATGTCAAACTTCTTTATAAGGAAAAATGACCAAACCACCCTTTTCTGGGAAGGGAGGAAGAGAAAATGGAATACTATTATTAGTTTATAATGATGTATGTTGTCTATTTACAGTAGAGGAATGGGATGGGTTTGTGTAAAATCTTATTGATAATTATAGTAGGTAAGGCTATATCTACTTAATGTGGTATATTCTATATTCTTTTTGGTTGATTAAGGAAAACCAACATGAGGTATAAAACTAGATCGATAAGAATATTATGTTACTCTTCTCAGACTAAGGTAGTGGGTATCTTAACTAAGATTTCATTGATTACTTGAAGGAGTGGGGGATAGTGTCCCAAAAAACATTTCATTACACACCACAGTGGAATGGTTTTGTTGTAAGTAGGAATAGGAACTTTCTAGACATGGCCAGATCTATGATGAGTCATGAAACATGTACATTATCCTTTTGAGGATACCCTTTGGAGACTGTGGCATATACCCTTAATCGAGTATAAATTGAATATACAAATGGGATTCTATATGAGTTATGGTATTTAAAAAACCATGAATATTAGACATATTTGTATGGAAATGCGATGCATTCATCAAGACTATAAGTAGTGAAAAAATAAAATCCTGAATCATAAAGTGAATATTTATAGGTTATCCAAATGAAACCAAGTGATATTACCTATATAACCCTTCATATAAGATATTTATTATAGAAATTAAATCCAAATTTCAATAAAGGGATCACATTTTTAATGAAAATAGATGGAGAAAGACTAAATTCGATGAAGTTATTGTTCTATATGAACATGATTTGGTATGGGAACTATCTCCAAAAGAGAAAATGAGAGAATAAGAGGTTATTGCGACATATGTACTTCTTTATTATACTCGAGAGATTAGAGAACCAGTGCGTTATAGTTTTCTTTTCACTGTAGCCGATGACACATTACTTCTTGTGGATGGTGAACCTGTATCCTAAATGGAAGTAGTTGAAAGTAGAGATGATTCTAAATGGTACGATTCCATTAATTTTGAGATGGGATCCATGTACCAAAATCAATTTTGTATTTTGGTCTACACTTAAACTAATGAAAAACCCATTGGGTGTAAATGGGTATTCAAGAGAAATCTGGAAAACAATGGTAAGAATAAAACCTATAAGGAAAGACATGAAGTGCATGGTTTCATAAAAAATCAAGGAATATACTACGAATAAGCCTTATCACCTGTAACAATACTGAAATCCATCATAATGTTTCATGCAATATCATCCTTCCATCATTATGGGATTTTGAAATTTGATGTCAATACTACTTTTGTAAATTGAATGTTGGTTGAATATGTCTATATGATACATCAAAAAAGGGTTTGTTAGGTAATAGAATGCCAATAAGCTGTGGAAGTTGCATAGATCCATTTAAGGGTTGAAAAGGGAATCACAATCATGGAATTTTCATTCTGATGAGACCATAAGTGAATTTGGTTTCATTAAAAATAAATTTTATCCATGTGTGTGTAAATATATTAACGGTAATTCCCTTGTTTTCATTTTATTATATATTAGTGAAATATTATTTATGGGAAACAATGTGAAATTCATACAGTCACTTAAGCCATGTTCAAATTAATTCTTCTCCATGAAAGTCTTAGGTGAAGCAACTAACATTCTAGGGATCAAGATATATTATGATAGATCTCAAAGGATGATTGGTACAAGATAAAGTACATATATTGAAAAGGTAATAAAAAGGTACAATATAAAATAATCCAATAAGGTTTTATTTCCCATATCACATAGTATCAATATCTCTAAGAAAAAGTTTCCATAACCCCAAGAAGAGATTGATATACTGAGTAGAATCCCTTATGACTTGGTAGTGGGTTATAACAAGTATTCCATGTTATGTACTGGGTTTGATGTTGGCATCTATTTAATCATGGATGAATGATATCAAACTAAACCAGGGGAGCTATATTGGGATGATTTTAGAATAATCTAGAATTACATGAGGGTTATAAAGCATATGTTCCTAGGTAATGGAGGATATAAGGAACTATTAGTGATAAGATACATTGATTATAGTTTCCATACAGATCATGATGATCAGAAATTGTAGTGACATTACATATTTCTCATAAATTGTTGCGTAGTGAGCTGGAGAAGCTCAATGTAATATTTGGTCATCAATTTTAGAATAGAATTTGAGTATATAGTGGCTTATTATTCAGCAATGTAATATATCTAGATACACAATATTATTTTAAAAAATGGGATTTTCCCATCATTGTAGAACATATTCCAGTTTATTATGATATTATTACAGCATTGGTGCCTTCTATGGAGCCCAGGTGACAATATAGGAAACATAATAAACTTTTTTAGTTTTATCTCTTGAGGTATTTTACTTAGATAAGTGAAGTCACAATTATAAGAGTAGACACATAGCTCAATATGGAAGAACCTCTGAATAAATCCATATCTTCGAAAAATCATGATTCTCATGTTAGAGGTGGTGAATCGAGACTTGTTAGAAGTTATCTCTAGTGAATGTTGGAGTGTTGAAAATGGGTATCCTAGAACCAACTTATGAATAAAATTTATTAGAATTCCATGTATATTTTTATTTATAATTTTATGTGATTATCCTTCAAAAGAGTATTGACACTTATGAAACCACTATATTAATCTTAATCTCCTTAGATTTCAGGTTGTACAAAAGGGTACAGAAGATACAAGACTATATTTGGAACCTATACATTCTATGACAGTAATATTAAATTAATGTAATATGGTTCTAATACGTTATACTGATAGGAAACAGTTGTTATGAGACTATCAGGTGTTGGTGTCTCAAAATCATTGAGACATCTTCTCATGATACTCAAAATTGGTGATCTCTAGTAGTTATGTTTATTAAGACATACCATCCAATAAAAACCCCACATGTTTCATGTGTTATGGTCTATTCGTATCTATAGACATGTGTATTGGTCTCTTGAATTTATATCATTATTTATGTGTACCATTTGATTGCATACATTGATTCATGGCCAAAACCATGAATGTAATGGCGTTGTGAGGTGTTTTGTATTGTGTGAATCATTGGTTGAGAGATCAAGATATGATGTGTACCCTTTGATATGAAGAAGAGATATCTCCATCCTGGTTCACCAGGATATTAGTACCTTCATAAGTCAATGTAAATTGTAGTAAATGGTATGTTCATCATGTTAGATCAAATAATAACAATGAAATAAAATGATGATGACACAAGTGTGCATCCTATTGTATAAGATATCTTATTACAAATAGATTATATTACACAGTGCATGTTAGTAGGTTGGATTTCATTGAAATAACATTTCCTTATCTCTTTAGGTTCCTTGATGTGTTGCTAGACTCTATCTTTGTTCTAGGAATACTATTCTCTATTATGGAGATATATCCATAGAGGTTCCAGACAATAGATCATTCATGTATCTTCCATATTTTTTTGAATAGGAATATAGGACATGGTGGGACCCACTATGGGGTCTTAGTGTTTTCCATGTTCTATTAATCACCCATAAATAAATAAATTCATTATTATTTGGGTATATAATAATTCGGATTATTTTAACTATTATATGTATTTACAAGTGATTAGGTAAATATAAATGTTAATATTATTCGAATGAATACTATTATAATATTTCAAGTGTGTTTAATATTATTTGGAGTTACGAGTCAAGTTAATGGCTCAGGATTATTAGGTAATATATTCAATATATAATATGTGTATGTGATAAAATAAAAATAATATTTATAATATAGTCTAGTTCAACATAAATAATTGTTGATAATACTTATTTAGGGGATGTTTATTACATGAGGTCCAGGAACCCTAATCAGGTATTATGAACACCCACTATATAAGTGGAAAGAATCTGATCCCAAATTTTGATACACTCTACTAGAATTGAGAGATTCTACCTCATCTTGATTCCTAAATAGATAATTACTCAATATAAAGGAACGATCCAAGTTCATCTTCACAGATCAAAGATAAAGGATCCTTGTGATTGTCAATGTGTTGAAGTGATTGTCGGAGCTCCGTGCTATAACTTGGAATTCGATTAACAAAATACTCATAGATTCCAGAAGCATGTGTGGATGATCTAGATGGATTCCAGGTTTTATTATTCAAGAAATGGATTATAAATCCTTTCAATAGAATTGAATACATCAAATTGGATTGAGGTATTTTGTCATTTTTTATTATTGTGCTCGGATTAAACCACATAGGATCCTCGAACCACATAAAGTCCTAATCACTAGATTTGATGATGTTTCGTTGTTATTATGATGGAAACATTTTAAATTACTGACCATAATCTTCTACTGAGAATCCTGGAACCTTTAAAAAGTAGTGTTAATTGTGATGTATCCTAAAAAATTAGTATGGTTGAGTCCTATAATAAGACAACACCATATGAGATGTGGAATGTAAGGAATCAAACTCATAAATACTTCAATTGAATATTAGTTTTATATTCAGAAAAATAATCTTAAGGTATATATGTTGATCTAATGGAAGTGATGTTCCCTTTGGTTGAGATCATTGAGAAGGGGAGGGTTGAATTGCTGATCAGTTTTAATTTTTATAATAATTATTCCTAACTTTATAATGAATCATTCTCAACCTCTTAAATCCAATTAGTGTTATGATCCACTAAAATATAAATCTCCGCCTCACCTATTTTATGAATAAAAATATAATGAGAAATAATCACATGATATTTAAAAGGTTTAATAGAAATACCAACTCTTTTCCATGTTCGATATCCCCACCAACATGGATTCTTTTACAAAATTTATATTATGAATAAAAAGGAACATGTAGTGAATTGTTCGACAACCCTTGTGGTCATCTTTCATGATATGGATGGATATTCCCCCAACTATATTTTTTGTATCCTATTAATTCATAACTGGTTATACACCCTATAAAAAAAAATTCAGGAAAAATTTCTACACCCCATCTATAAGTTTATACATTATTATATTTTGATCAACTTCAGAGTGTTATTCACACCCTTTATAAGTAAAAAGGATAAAAGTTATGTGTGTACAACCATCAAGATCTTCCAAAACTCTCTTAAGCTTTGATTAGTCACAATAATTTATCCAAATATTTTGTAGGCTTGGATATGGTAAATGTTAATTTTCCATAACGTCATTGAAATCCTTCTTTAAAAAATTTACATATGATTGATTTATCCAATTTTACTTTGGATAATGGGTCTGTCTTATTTTACTTCATCTGATGGCTTGATCTAATTTTCCCTTTAACAAACCTCCTCACTAGACACCGGTCAGAACTACTACATTCAGAGTCACCTTTTCCAATAAAATCCTCTGATAAAGAATGTCTAACCTTCTATATTTCTTGATTTATCTATGTAGAAACTCAATCTTCAAATTTTAATTCTTTTTTAATATAATGGAAGCCCATTTGATGGAGATCTGATCTAAGTTCCTTCATTCAATGTAACTCCATCCCATCTTCTAAACATCAACTCAATTATTTGGAATCTTACCCTATCACAAAATCATTTGAGTTTCATATTTTTACATGCATGATTAGTGATTAATGTATAATATACTTTTCATCCTTTATTTTTTTTGGCACACTTACAATGTAAATGGTGGTAAAATGAATTGTTTTTCCTACTCACTAATACTTCAAATTACAAATTATTCAAACATTTTAATTTCATTTGAAACCTTCTCGAGTATTTTTGTTAAATGTAGAACATTCATGAATTCTAGAGAACTTTGAAATTTTTTAATTTAGTTTTACTGAAAAAATAACTTTCTAGATTTTATTTAAGAACTATCAGTTTGATGGAGAAATGTTTCTCTATCTAATAAGTTTATCTCAACATGCTACTCAAACATTGAATACCAGATTTGAAATCATCATAATTAAGTACTGCACATAGTGAATGTAATGTAATTTATCTATCCAATATTGATTATCTTTCCTAGGAACTATTTTCATGGAAATGATTTATCATTATTTATCTGGTGAATTTTTATCTAGCGCTATGAACATCATCTCAAACATCATTTGTGTATTTCTATGTAGAATTCCATTTTGTTTCTTTATCTATTAGACTTTATAATATACAATCCACTGAATCTGTTCATAGTCCTCTATGGTAGATTATGTTCTTTATAGGTTTATATATATTTCCCTATATTTACTCTTACATCCATTGATCTACCAAATAAATATTTTAACTCAATCTGTATTGCACTTTAGTTTCATTAATCATTAATTTCATAACCACATTCTCCCAACCTTATAACTAAACCATTATTTATTTTATCAGTCCAAAAGTATGATGTCCAAAAATATTTTCTTGGATATATATATCTTAATGTTCATCTACAAGATTGTATCTGGAAAAAATTGCATATGGATATCTTTTAGAAACTTATTCTCTATCAAAAAACATTTGTTTTGAACTCTATGTTTGGAACCTTGTTTTCCATCCACTTTACCTCTATAAACATAAAAAAAATGTTTTTCACTTGATTTCTTCTCAACTACCAGGAGAAAACTACTTTGTACAAATAGTCTATCCAGAAGTGAAATATACACTTATTATCTATTACAACCTCCATCTTATATCACGAGAGATTCATTATATAGTAAAATTTTAATGATAAGAAAAATCATCATTTTATTTTCATTACTCAGAACCCCAATCCAACATTCTTCATCTAGAAAGGTTTGTATGAAATATAAAATCATCCTCATTTATCATAAAATCATTTGTATATTTATTTATTCAATAGTTTCCTCTTTTTTATTCCTATAATTTTTTGGTTCATTTCATCGTTCTAACTCTCTATCCAAAACTATGTGTTTCAGAAGGTCTGTCTGAAAGGTTTTTCCAAAATCCTTTTTAACATTTCTTCTTATATAAATCATCAAAATTTATTTTGTTATTTCCTTATCGAATTTTCATAAGGAACTTTTCTACTAACATTCTTTACCAAATTTTTATATATTTATATATTAACAAAAAATACATTTAAAATACATCTTGGGACATACAATCTCCTCATTTGTGGTTGTTTTCAAAACACCCAAAATAAAATAAGACATATTCATAATCAATATGTATACTCATATTTATCCCCGACTATTGTTTTCAATTTCCTTATCCCCGATTTTTCTTATCCCAATTATTGAAAATACAATTAAAAGGGTCAAATGAAGATTATATTTCTTGATTATAAAATCATTAAAATATTATTTTTGGGAACACTAGATTAAAATACGTTTATTAATAGAGATACTCTAACCAAACATCTTTAATTCAATGTGGGTCATCATGATGTAGAAAAAAATAGTGTATAATTAAGGTGATCAATATTTTCCATAACACTAATCTCATGTAATACTTTTCTCATACATCTTTCTATATCTTCATATATAGGGAAATATAAGAAAATTTGTTAATATAAAAACAACATTCTCCAATCTCAACAAGAATATAAAAATATTTCAATTATATGAACAAAACTTCACCAAAATCATATATTTCATACATTTATTTTGTTGTTCATTAAAAAAATTGAAAGAATCACACCACATCTTATATTTTTCTCTCCTTCAAGGATATCAATTCATAATTTATCATGGTAGGGTAAGGTTAATGACAATAATTGTTTTTACTATAAAACTTCTAAATAGTTTATCCATATTCCATACTTTTACTCTTTAAATTACATAATTTTATTATAGATCGACGGGTACTGTAGCGGCAGCATGGCACTGTAGCGGCGGAGGGCACTATTGCAGCTAGGTTACTATTCACAGAATGGGCCTTAAGCCAAAAATTTGGGCCTACGGGCTATGTAATGAGCTATATGCCCACTGGGACTTCGGGCTATGTAATGGGTCTCCCTATACCCAGTTAAAAGAGGTCATTTCTTTTCTTTATTAATAAAATGAGGCCTCGACCCTAACCTTTAAAAAAACATAAATTTATTATAGAGAAAAATTTATTTTTGGAGTAAATAGAAGCCTCTATTTTCCTTAGATGGAATTTTTTAACTAATAATATTCAATTAGTATAAAATTATTCTTCTTTTTTTTACTTGGATGTAATTTCATCATTATTTTCATCCATCTCAGAATTTGGAATACAATGTTTCTCAGATGTATAATCTTTAGCTAAAATTTTCACCCAGTCATTATCATTTGTAACATTTGTGATACGCTGAGATTGTGAATATCATTTCAAACGTTCTTATTGGGCTAGTAATGTAGTCAAAGAAACTATGTTTACATTCACATATTTAACACATGTGTTTTTCTTTTTATGAATTCATAATGTAGAATCATTTGATAGCATTTTATTAACTTGGTTCTCAACATCAGAAATATATCCCCCTTTTTTATTTGGTATATTTTTTTATTTCCTCCATGCATCATGCTATAAATATTTTATTTTTCCAAATAATTAAACTATATTTATTTAACTGGTGATCATTATTACTATTCATAACATTCTTAAGGTATTACGCTTTATTCAGTTTTTTGTTTTTTTAAGTCTTAAACATTCTTTTTCTTAAAAAATTTCATTTCATACTCCTAAAATTTTTTAATGAAATATTTTCTTCTTTGATCATCATTATTCTTCCTTGATTTATACTTGTTTATGGGTAGTGAAATATTTTTCAATCATGAATAATCTATGTGTCTGAATATTCCATAACCACATCAGTTTCCTATGAACATCGATCCGTCAAACTAATAGAAAAGCTTAATTGAAGTATGTTTTTGTTATTTCTTCAAAAAATGTGTGAAATATTACTCAGGGAGATACTTTATTGAGGAATTACACTCTCTCTTATCATATAAAATGGGTTTTCATAAATTTTACATGTTATTCCACCATAGTTAGTATAAATAGATATAAATTGTGATTGGACATTAATAAAAAGAACGTTCTTCTATGCAACTTTATTTTCACTATCTTTATGTGTTTTTCCATTTACCTCAATTAAATTAGTGAAGTCTTATATCATCTTTCGTAAATAAATTTTTATTGTATAATACATTGATTGCGTTTCTAACAACACTAATTCCTATTATAGATTGTTTATTTAATAACATATAAATTTTTTTCATGTTTAGAAATATGAAATCTGTACTACATACAATATTCAACATGTGTAGGTTCTACTATGTTGATATATACAACTTATTATTCATACCAAACATTCCAATTCATTTCTATCTCATAAAATCTCATTTTATAATCTCTAATCACATTAAGGATTATCTACTGATTTTTTGATTCACTTACCACTCTCAAAATTTATTTCATCAAGATCATTATTCAACTTACTCTTTTCCATTATGAGTTTTTTATTTTTCACATTTGATGATTCCAAATCCTCTTTTAGAATCTATAAAAATTTTGTTCTATCTTCACCATAATCATCACTTCTTGATACATCACATCCTTTAATTACATGAGAAATAATGTTTATATAATAATTATATTCAAAACTAGATAACAAACCATCCTTCAATTTTCATCTTAAAAAACTATTATTTCTTTTATAAGGAACCTTTTTTTGTACTTTTATTCAAAATAATTTCTTGTAGTTTTTATCATATTCTTAAGACTTAGACTATTTATTTTTCATTATAAGAAAATATTGTGATAAGTGACCTTTCCCACCACAATTTCAAAAATTAAAAGAATTTTTATTTTTTACTTCCAATTTCCCTCATTGAATATTTTTTTAAAGAAGTATAAATATATTGTTGAAATATTAAACTTCTTAATATAGCACTGAATCACATGATTATTTTTCATTAGAATCTTTTGATATGATTTTTCATTTAAAAAATATTGAATGATAATTAAATTTCATAATTTTTCATTAAGACTGGGGATTTTATTATTTCATTTGACCAAAAACTATTTTTAAGTCTTTCATGAGAGAAATTATCTTGATATTATGAAGATAATACTTTTTCAACAAATCTACGTGGAAAGTTTCTAATCAATTATTTAATAGTAGTATAATCTTCCAAATTCTCACAAAAAAATATAATGGTAATGAAAATATCATTAACTATTGTAATTTATATATCAATACATTATTTATCATCCATCTTAACATCTTAAAATATATATTCCTTGATTTATAACTTAGCTTCCTTAACATACTCATTTTCTAAATAGTTGCTTCTCAAATTATCCTCCACTTTTTAGCTATTGATAATATCATGATCTATGTATACACATTATCTATATGTTGCATAAACATTTCATTCTGAGATTTTCTATCAATTTCAAAATTTCTTTTATCACGAGATTTAATGGAAACATTATTAATGAGAAGAAATCTGACAGTTTTAGTATCTGTTACTTCAAGTCCAAGAGATATATGATTGGGTAAAATTCCATTTTTACAAATGTGATAGCTTATACCAAAAAAAATAGAAACACCCCTCTTATTAACTAAATTGAATTTATCCATCCTTAGAGTTAGATATTTTATAGGAACGACATTTGGATACCAATTGAGGTTCCCTTGGATAAATGTCAATGAGATGGGGTAGGTATTGATCAGTGATCGATTTTTCTTTTGACAAGAATGTTTCTTAACATCTTAAGGTAACATTATTAACCATTGAAAACTTTTCAGAGATACGATTCATTGAAAAATAAATCTCAACATCAACATTTATATGTGAAAAATATAAAGAGAGATAAAAACAAGTTATTTATAAGGTCTAGTATAAAGACACACTCCGTGAAATATTTGATATCCCCAAAACATTGATTCATTTACTAAATTTATTTTATGAATACAAATGAATAATAATTGAATAGTTCTACGAACCTAGTAGTCAATTTTTCTACTATTTATTTATACCCCCCAGAAATCCTTTTTGTATACTCTTCCTTTACATATAGTTATACAACCTAGAAAACAGGACTCCAAAACAATTGGTTCTTGATCTAGTTTTCCTTTTATTGAACTCCCTCATCATGATTTTGTTGAATTTTCTTCATTCAGAGTTAATCCATCTGATGGAATCATCTGATGAATCTATGTCTAAAGAAGAAAGTGTGATATTGGGAACTTTCTTCTTCATGTGACAAGAAACTAAATCAGTAACAATCACTTTATTATTCATGCGTGGAACCACATTCGATGGATATTTGATAAAAGTTCATTTATTCGATCTAAATCTATATATAATTCACAACATTAAATGGATTAGATGGAAACTTAACCTATTATACAATTAATAGAGTTTCAACATTCTACATGCATGAATAGTGATTCATGTGAAATGTACTATTTATCATTAATTTATAGGTGTTCTCTGAATATCAAAGGTGGGTAACATACATGTTCTTCCTAATAATCAAAATTTTCAATTACGAATTCCTTACCCAATTCAATTTCAATCGAACTCATATTGAGTAATTTGGAGCTTTCTTGAAAAACCGTGAATTCTCATGATATTTTACATTTCATAACATAACATTTTCTAAAAAATATATGTCTGTAATTTCATTAAGAACAGTTTTTATTATAGAATGGTATTTAATAATTTGATATGTTAATATAATTTTTTTATTTAAACATAAAATTCCAGATTTGGAATCATCGTAATTAAAGACTTTACATAGCTAGTGTAATGATCCTTATATTTCCTATGTCCATTATCTTTACTTGGAAATCTAGGTCTAAACCTGTTTTAGCATACTCTATCCAGTTCATATTCATATTGTACTATAAAATTCATCAAAAACATCATTTATCTTTTTATTCTTATAATTTCTTGCATTTTATCCTCTGATGGGGTTCATAATATGCTGTATGTTAGATATTTTCAAATTTCTGTTTGATGGATTCATTCTATTTTATCATTATACATATTTTTTATTTATTTTGTCTTATTATATTTATTTTCCATAAATATTGGTAACTAAAACATTTTCTCATTAATACATCCTTCAAAAACCACTTTTCCCAACATCATAACTTGGAATATATTCATTTTATTTGTTTAATTGTTTGTTTTCAAGAAATAATTTTATACCAATATACATCCATATGTTCATTCGATAGATTGTGTCTTGAGAAATGTTTACAAGGATCCCTTTTAGTAACTTCTACTCTAATTAAAATATTGTTTATGGTACTCTATTTCTAGAAACATATGTATAATAATATATGTTCAAATTATCATATTCCTTTCAATTTATTTCCATACACATTATACATAATGTTTGGAACATGAGTTATTCTTAACTCTAGTGTAGGACTAATTTTAACATTACCCTTTCTGGAATTCAAATATCCATTTATTAAAATTTAAGACTTCTATCTTGTATCATGATACTTTCATGCTTTAGTAACATTTAACAATCATAAAATCATCATATAATTTTTATTACTTAGTAACTCTGTAAAATATTATAAAACGAGAATGGTGTGTCTAGAATGACTATCTATGAAATAAAATCTTCCTATTTTGTTTTATTGTAATTTCATTATTCGATTTTTCATAAAATTCCTATTTTCTATTATAAAATATTGTAACATTAGTTTTCTTTACCAACTCTCTATCTGAAAAATTGTGTCTAGAAAGGTCCTTCTAGAAGGTTTATCGAAAAACCATTCTATTGTTTATTCTTATTAAAAACCTCAAACTTTTATGTTTAATTTACATAGGTAATTTCCTTAAGGGACATTCTCTACACACCATCTTCTCCAACATTCTACATTTTTATATATTGAAAAAAAATATTACCAACACATTATGTGGTACCTATAGGAGGAAGGGTTATTTAATTTGTATTTAAATTGGTTTACTACCAATAAATATTGTAATAAGAGTCTTGAAAATCTCCTTTAAATAAATATTTTCAAGCTTAATGAAGAGAAATATATAAACTTACTCATGAATTCATAATATAGAAAAAAATATGTTAGAAGATGATTATGAAAAAATTTAATAATAAACTATTAGGATGTTACATGATGAAGATTATTATGTTAAATAAAAATATTTATAGTTCCTAAATTAAGTTAAAAATTAACTAATATGAAGAAATTTAAAAATAAAATTAATTAGTTCAACATCACTTGTGATAAAAGAATTAACATTTAATTAATGAGTGATATGTTTCAAGAAAATTTTTCAATTAACATAAATAGATCTGATGTCCTTATAGGATGTAGTAAAGGATGAGTCATAGGTAAGGTCCAAGAATGAATAACATGATTTGAATGAGAATAATAAAACCTATATGCTCATGAATATTTTGATTGATCATTAAATAATAGGAATAGAAATATTGCTCAATAAAAAATATGTTGAGTATTGAAATTTAAATTGGAAGAATGCTATGTTGTTTTAATAATTCTATAATAAAATAAATGGAATGGGTATCAAAGAAACACATTCAACAAAAGTTTATACTTAAAACAATTCAAGTATTATTTACATTTTTCTTTCAAATTGTATTTAGGATTTAAAAAATTATAAAGATGTAATTTCTAAATTGAGTTCTAAAATTGTATGTCACTATTATAAATATAGTGGGTTTTCAAATTTATATTGAGAAAATCAAGGTATTTCATTTATAAAAATACATTTATGGATTAAATTAAGTACCATAGGATTAGTATACTCATATTGAAACAGACATGATGAAGTTAGAGTTAAATAGAGATGGAATTATTCTGAACGTCTATTAAAAGATATTAATTAGAGAATAGACCATGGTACTTATTTAAATTAATGATATCATATGATACTATAACAATTAATAATCAATGGATAAATTTTAAAAAATTATGGAATCTTAGTGAAATATTTTAATGATTGTAGAAATCATTTATTTTATAGGCATATTTTTTAATCAACAAGTTGAGTACATGTTTATATCTCCTTCTAAATATGTCAGGTGGCTATTAAAGAAGTTATAATTGAATAATTTAAAACTTTCTTCAACTCTAGAAACAATAGACACTAAAATTGGGAAGCATATAAGAGGAATATTTTTTAGTTTGATGTTAATCAGAATTATGAACAGAATATTACATTATTTGAAATAAATACGACAATACATAATTTTTTCCACATTTCTTGTCTCTTTTTCTATTAAATATGAATGAATAACACATTATAGAATTCAAATAAATATTTAGATATGTGAAATTTACACCTTATCATGGTATAAATTTTTTTATAAAAATATATAATTTATTGAAGGTATAATATGATAATAATAGTGAAGGAGATATTTTGAATAAAAAACCCATGAGTTGATGAGTATTTTTCAAATGTGGTAAATGTGTTGGCTATCATATTAATAAACAAGAAAGTATATTACTAAGTATACATAAGATGTTTTTTCCCATTATAAAATTTTGTTCATAATTTACATGTATTAAGAATAACATTAAATTAAAATTGAATGATTTTAATAGATCTATGATGATTTTTTATAATAAAATTTAGATATACCTAGGAAATAATTAAGCACACAATCTACACTTTATGTATGAAAAATCAAGAATCTTTTCATCTAAGATAAGATAAAATATGGTGTTTCAAAATTATATCATATATGAATAAGTAAACAATCATAAACCATATTCATGAATTCATTTACCATATTAGTCTTTAAGAAATAATAATTGAAGCATAGTTTCAATGACCTCAGAAATATCAAATATTTTTAGTAAATAATCTCTTCTCATATGAGACAAATTTTTAAAATTGTAGAAAATAAACGACAAACCATTTGGGTTGTTTTCCAAGACATTTAAAGAACCTATATTTTCCTCATCATGATTAAATTTTAAAAATGTTTTCAAAATGTATCATTCTTAATAATCTCATGTTTTGGGAGATAAATCCCCACTTAAGAGGGGGTTATTGTTGTACAATAAGAATTAGAATTAATAATCCATAGTAAATATTGTAAGATACTTGTTTTCATTAAGGCCTCAGTCCATTAAAATTTCTGCCTTATCCATTATTTTCATTCAAATAAATGTTCCTAAAAATGTTATGGGGTTTCAGGGGGTGTTCAGGCTTAGTTTGGGGACTGGAGTCTTTGTTTATGTGGAAAAGGGGGTGGAAAATGGTTAAAAAATGATTAGTGATAACTGCCAACCATAATTGTTCATCTCTATATGGGTTTCACATGTATTACCAAACCATTCACATTAGGATGAACAACCCATTAAATCCTAAAATTAATTGTTGGTCCACTAGGAAATGTTATTGTTAACATCTAGACTAGCCAAGTGGGGTGTGGGGCCTGGGACAATGTGTTGTGTGGCTCTTAAATATAAGGGGTTAAGGGATTAACACACAATTTTGTAATCCATGTAGAAAAACCATGCAACCCATTAAAATTATAGAAAATAAAAATTTCCCCTACAACCTTTATGGTAATTTCACCAATTGTCTTCTCACCATTTTCGTAAAACAGACCACATGTGGGCGGTCCTTTTCATTTCATCATGAGGGTTTAAAAGATATCCTTCATTATTATTCCTAATATAATGTTGTTAGTTGTGTTGGATCACACTCAGAAATCCCCCCAATATAATTGCATATTCTTCCATTTTACCTTTCCATATTGTATTATATTTCTATGAGAGATCATATACCCTATTTTAATAGGTATTTCATACTTTATCTAATTTACCTCATTTGATCCATAATTTTAAGATGATACTAGATTATCGGTATTCTACCATTCTAAGGTAGGTGTTCAATCACATTCTCCTCAAAGTATAATTGTTTATGGTTTTTCTATGTAGTGCTTGATGATGGAATTCTTACACATTTCTCCTAAAATGGAACATCTATTAATTATCACTTAGACATAGACATTATGTCACCTTAGACCCACTAACATGGATAGAGTTGGATAACCTCATCCTGAACCCCCACATATGGTGGGTTTAGTTAAATGATAATAATTACAATTCATTCCTTTTTACTAAACCACACATCGGATTTGTTGACCATTACAATTTCTTGTGGAATACGGTAATTTATTTTAATTAATGTTAATTGGATAGGATATTACATAGCATTTGGTTGTTTATTAAAACTAAGGTAACTATTTATTATATTATTTTTTCATTAAAAGGATTCGTCATACTTGGTCCAACATTTTATTCCTAATAGAATGCCTTAATAACTCATATGACACAACCCTAATTCATTGATTTAGTTTAGAAGGGAGATATCGACCATGTTATTTAGTCTTTGTCTTCATTATTGGATTATTCTACATGGAACTACTTATCCATCCTCCATCTCCAGAAATTAAAATTATATGTATTATCTCCTTGGATTTAGTATGATGTCCTCAAAAACATGATTTCTTGTATTATCTCCTTAGGATCCATTCAATATTTACTCGAGTGTGCTTTAGTCTTTCCCTAGTGACTCAGTTAGTTTCTTTTCCAGTGGAATGAAAAGGTTGTATGCCTTGGATTACACATAAAACCCTAGAGTTTGGCTGTATAGTTTTCTAATACAAGATAAATCAACCTTTTAAGTTCAAGTATTCCTTGGATTCACATTGTATCATGTGTTATTATTATATGGACACTTTTTATATGTTCTTTGATGTCCTAACAAATTATAGGCCATATTCTTAGATACATCTAGAATATGATGATGTAGGTAGAGTTGATCGGGTTTATTGTACACATTATTCCTTGTTTCCCTCATGCCCCATTTGTGTAAAAAATCAAGATGTCATCTATTTTTTTATTTTGGTTATTAATTATGTCTGATTATTATATTCGAGTTGGTTTATTTCTTCTGTTTCATTAGTGTCCTTTAACTAATTTAGCTATTATTAACTGAGTTCTATAATTTATTAAATATTGTAATGTCTACCCACCATGACATTGTAGATCCTGGATTCTAGTTATAATTCTATTGTGTTTGTGGAGGCACTCTTAAGGTGATGTGTCCCCTCATGTTTTGGTTACCAATCAATAAACAGTGTCCAGGATGTCAAAAAATGGTATCAAAAAACAATTATATTCCTTGCCTTGCTATTTTGGGGTGGTATAAGGGAGACTTGTATGTGTGAAAATTTGGTAATGATCCTATGCCTAGAAGTAGATAAACCTCATATAGGGAATGTAACAAAATTCAGTGATGATAATCACTCTTCTGTATCTAAATTTTTAAAGTCATATTCATTTCACCACAAGCTGACACATATGATTTATGTTGTTTTTTATGATTTTTGATCTCTACACTTACCTTAGAATGGAATGGAAGCATTGTTCATGCATCTTTATATTTACACGAGGATTTAAATTTCATGAATATTCCATTTCATGTTTATTTCAGTGTGTTCATCCATATTGCTTATCGTGTGTTCCTTGACTTATATACTGTTAAATTTTACTAACATTATTATGGTAATTTTTTGGAAAATAATTATATAAATTATGCTTATTCATAAACCAAAAATAAATATTACCAGATGTCTTGATGGTTTATTGTTTACCAAACAATCATCACATGTATGAGCAATGTAACTATGGGTACAAGAGCTAAAAAATTAGAAGAATGCGATTAAATGTATGAAAATTATAATTTATAAAGATTCATCGTCTATTAATCAGGAATGGTGATCTATCTTAACAAATAATCATATATGACTACTTAAATACTATTATTGGATTTAAAAATACTAGTTGTAGTGACATTAAGTTCCAATTGTATCTTATAAATCATTGGACTTTATAAGTTCGGACTTGTAGTTCATTTAAATGAACCATTTTGAAAATATAAATTTTGTTAAATTATGAATTACAAATAAAATTGAATCCAATATATATGGATTCCAATTATATCATAAATGGTGTTTTCCCCATTAACATTCTATTGGACCTCTATAAAATATAACCCCGGTGATTGAAACAAGGATCCTTAAATATACCCTAACTTCAGACATGGGTAGTTGGGTTTGTATATATGGGGTAGTGAACCCTTATGAATTTATTGTAATCTTAAGTAAAATGTATTATCTTACATCTTAATCGGATTCATGTTCTTGGTATTATAGATATATTCCTCCACAATGGCCTCATGTCGAGAGCTATGAATGAGGCAATGACTATTTTTTTAATGTACTGGAACCTAACATGCCTTTAGTTCCACAAGAGGAAACTCTGATAATACCAGCTATTATACATAGTCTACGAAATAGTTCATATATTTTTTAGATTTTCTTTTAGATAGTACAATATATGGAGGGTTCTCTATAACAATCAATTACTAGGTTAGAGTAGGCATGAGAGTTACAGTTATAGTACCCACATACATTTCAGAGCTATGGTGGCCCACTGGATGCTAATTCAGCGATATAGGATATTCTATATATATTCCAGCATCTAGAGACATATCTCGAATGTATTTTAGGGATCACATCTTACATGATTCATGGATCCAATAATTTTTTGTGGTATGTTCTAAATCAAGAAGAATAGTGTCGTGACATGGTTTAGAGGGACTAAAAATATATCTTCTAAAATAAATTTTTTATAGAGAAAAATAGAGACAATATATCAATATAGTTTTTTCAATTTTATAAGGGTATTATGTCTACCAAGGAATACTCTAATAATTTCACTATCCCCATTATCATAGAAAACTTTTTATGGTGATGATATGCCAACTGAGATATTCTATGAGGATGGGCTGATATCATCCACACAATCAATGGTGAATGTATTCTTAATAGACACTATATCAGAAATTATGATCTAGGCCCATATCATTGAGTATAAATTGATGTAGGTTTAAGGTAAAAGGAAGGTAGTTTAGCACCAATAGAGGGAAGCGTTTCATTTAGTGGAATGAACTATCTCCTTGAGGGTTCTTATTATGGAAGAGGTAGTCAGTGTTTCTACATTGAAAGATCCTTTTTGTGCAAATGGTATGGATGGAAGGTCACATAAAGACTCACTTATAAAGATACCTAATTTAGAACTGATCATATGGGATAATTGGCCATATTCAATGGCTTTTGGACATTCCCACTTATTCCTAATGGGAGGAAATCTTCACTAGCTCCTCTCTATGAAGTAGGATTAGTAGGTCTATTCCATGAAGGAAGATCGAGTATGACCATACAGGCTAAGAAGGTGGATGAGGTTAAAAAATCTAGGCCGATAATACAAAGATTCATCATATCAGACCTATTCAGGGAGTTCAAGTGATATCTCAGGTTCATGGAGCTATCTAGTTTTATGTAGTACAACCTATACATAAAATGAATACTATTAGGCTGTCTATAGTATGAAGTACAATATTATTGTCATGTAATTTAATTTTAACTCTTTATGATATAGTAACATCAAAATAAGTTTTATCTATGGATATTGTTGAAATTAATGTTCATAAAATTGATTACATATACAGTGTAATGACTATTGATACCTTATTGTGAGTATGGTAAAACAATTCATGTAGATTTCCCCCATAATAACTTGAATGTTCACCACCAGGTATTTAGGATTCAAATATAAGCTATCTCAAATCTTTTACGGAGGATCTATATGATCAGCCTCTTGGGGTATTATGATCAACCTCACTGATCCATGTCAATGGAGGTTCTGATTCATCAATTGGTAAACCTCTATGCATGAAATCATTCCAAATAAGGATGCACTTCCCTGATCCACCTCATGGGGTGTAATGATAATCCTATAAGATCAACCTCAAGGGGAATTATGGTCCATCCATTAGTAAACCTAAATGTATAACATCTTCCCTCCAAGGCATGCACCTACCTAATATACCTTAAGGGGTGTTCAAATCAACTTACTAGATCCACGTCAATGGGTGTTCTGATCCATCATTTTATAAACCTCTAGTATTTTCATCTTCCCTCCTAGGTATGTAACTCATTAATCTTCCTCAAGGTGCTTTATGATAAACCACTAGGATCTGCTTCAAGGGGAATTCTGATCCACCCAATGGTAAACCTCTACATGCCACATCTTTCCTCCAAGGGATGAACCTCCCTGATCCACCTCAAGGGGTTTTCTGATCAACCACCCAGATACTCTTCATAGGTTATTTAGATCAATACATTGGTTAAACTCAAGGTTAAAAATATTCCCTCATATGGATGAACCTCCCTGATCAACCTCAATGGGTGTCCTTGTGAACATCATAGATCCTCCTCAAGGGGAATTCTGATCGATCGATGGGTAAACCCTCGAGTGCGACATCTTCCATCCTACGGAAACACACCTTGATCTGCCTCAATAGGAATTCTAATGAACCACACTAATTTTCATAAAGTAGAGTTTTAATACATCCATTGGTAAAATATCATGATGTAACACCTTCTCTCATAGGTATTCACAACCTGTATATGTCTCATGGGAAATTTTGACCTATCCATTTGTTCCCAAAAAGACAATAACCCTATAAATCTCTCCAAAAGCTGTTAAAATCATTCCCTTATCCTTCTCTAAGAGGCATTAAACTTTGGACCGTCCCCAAAATATATACCTCATGAGAAAATGTGATTTGAATGGTAACAATACATAGAATACATACACCCCTAGTGTTAATTAATTTTTGATAGATGTAGTATGGCTTCAGTTCCTCACCTATAATGGCTCATATGAGATGCCCTCCTAATTGGAAGATTCCAAGGTGACCAATGAGCCCAACACCCAAAAATTCTCAATGATTCCCAACATGACAAATCTACTGAGTGAATCTTTTTTCCCTTCCAGATATAAGCATTGTAATTAAACATCTTCCACAAAGAGATAACATATGGAATGAGATCTATTGACATGACTTAAATCTAAGAAGGTGACTCATACTCAGAATCAATCACCGAGGAAGAATCCATGGAAGGATGAACGGACATCCCATTATCCCCTTTTTGAAAAAGTAATAGAGGTAATTTATGAATCTTATTAAATCCACCAACTTGGGAAAGTGTTAATGTTGGGAAACATAATTCCATTGTACATTAATGAACAGGAGGGCCTCAGTGAAATACTTGGAAACATATCTATTGACTATGATTAGGATTATGGATTTAATTCCATGAAGAAAAACAATATTTAATACTTCAATATGACAGATTTATTTTTGGGTTTATAAAATACAACATAAGTTGTGGATGAATTTAATAAAATTAATATTGATATTTCAATTATAGAAAATCTCATCAGCAATGATGGTTTAGTTTCATGAGTGATCAAAGGTGATTATAGTGGGAGATGAGTTAATGAGTTGTTCATTGACAATTTTATACGTGATCTTAATAATGGAATAATGAATAACTGATCAATTTTTTTGTTGGATTATATTAAAAAATAGAGGAATGAATAAAAGAATATCAACATTTAATTATTTTACGAATTTAGGCTAGGGGTAATAACTGGAATCATATTTAATTCAAGATCAATCCTAATTATATTTGGGGATTTATGGAATAGAGGATGAAATAAATTGGAAATAATTTAATTCACATTTTCATTCCATTGAATATATTAAATTTAAATATTGGGGTTTATGATTAATCTCTCGTAAAATAATAATTTTGTGGATCAGTGATTGGGATACATAATATAATCTGGACACTGTGCAGAAATCAATCACTCATGTATATATTATATATCCTGGTCCCAATTATTATTTTTTTCCTGAAAAAATATTATGGGGAACTTTTATTATGGTAGGGGTTTTAATAAAATTTGATAAGGAAATATTTTTTCCCTGATATGGAAAATTTAATTATTTCATTGAAGAGAATGATATCTTATCTCCTCAAATTAGAATTAGGAATTTTATTATTTAAGATCTTATATTTAAAATAATGTTTTAGTTTTAGTAGATCCATTATTTTTATAATAAATATAATATGGTTGGACATTAATTTGATGAATTTCCTAAGAAATTGTTGTGTGAAAATTTCAATAGGAATGGGAATATGGTTTCTCAATGTGAGTACATGGTAAGACTCTATAATGAATTTTATATGATAAAATGAGGGAATAAGTCTTCTATTCTTATAAAACATAATGCATCTTTATGAGATATGGAAATACATGTTCTAGCTAGTTTAGCGCATCACGGGAAAATTGGGAAAATTATCAGCTCATATTTTTATATGGGGGTATTAAGATCTCATGAAAGTTCCATTCCTAATGTGGAGGCTGACAAGGATGCATGTGTTGGTAAAAACTAAACTAATAAGGATTTTAGGATGAAACCTAATCATAAAAATCCATGTGTGAACACTATGGACACTGTGTTGGTGGCTACTTCATCATCCGTGTTAATGATTGATGCTACCAACATGATGGTTATTTCAATATATGATATTATCCTGAGTGAGAATAAAAGAACTAGTTCATAAATTATTTTTCATGTAACTTTTTTTATTAACATCGGTTATTATTTGATGTTATTGGAGGTGATGTTTTAAATACGAAATTAGTATCGATTAATTAAAACTATCATTGTAAATAATCTATTTTTGTTGTTTCTCAAATAATTTATCCAATAACTGATTTGAAAAAAAAATGAATCAAAAAATTGATTTATCCTAAACAGAAGTAGAAAAGTGAACAAAAACAGTATAAAATGTCGCAGTAAACTAGTAAATCATTAAACAAGACACTTACAATTGAACCTACTAATTTACAATATATATTACAAATAAACTAAAAATAAATAAAACAATAAAAACATTCTCTCATTCAATTTGTAAATATCTTAAATCTTGGAACTATATAATTGCGGGTACTAAAAAAGATATAAAATAAAAAATAAATTATTTATCTTATATTTTCCATAAAACCAGTGAAATATTAAGGATAATTTATGAAGAAATCTAAACTTATGGAACATCGTAACATTCTCAATTGAAATTATTTCATATATAAATCATAAAACTCAATATCTCCATTCTTTTACACCATCTTATTTATGGAAATTATTTTTCATATATATTTTAATTAAAAATATTTATTTTATGTAATATATCCTAAATTTTTTAATTTTTATTATAAATTCACAATAGTTGTACAAATATGATCTTGGCTCTCTTATTTCATGAATCTCTCTAATGAAAACACATGACCTGTTTAAAAATAATATGAATAAAATAAATTTTATTCATTACAATAAAAAAATTATTAATATAATCAATATTATGTGTCAAATACATTCTTATAATTTCCTTTCACTCAACCAGGGATAGAGTATAGCTAGTACAATGTCCTCACTCTTGAAAAAAACCCCAATATCTAATGCAAGCTGATAAATAATAATATTTAATGTGAGTTATTAATATGTTAAAAGATATATAACACTTTGTGATAAAATATTTTTCATACACATAAAGATTTTTGAAACATCAAGTATTGAATAATTACATTGTTTTGAAATATTTCAGAAATATAAACTATTCTTTATGCATTAGTCATTGTCAAAGCTATAGGAGAAATAAACTATGGGTTCCTAAATCCATGTACACCATTCATTCCATTTTCTATAAAATTTTTACATATAAACCAAAAACAAAACAAACATAATTAAAATTTTAAAATAAAATAAATGAACATGATATTTTTGTAAATAAATTTATGTGGAAAAAACATCGTCATGTTTATACCTAACTAACATCCACTTACATGATCCGTGATATCATTTTCCAAAATTCCCACATTCATTTTTCATCTAAAATCGACAGCATCAATTGGAATCTAATTCACATCTAATAAAAAATTTATATATTTTAACAATCTATCAAGCCTTTTAGAATTTGTATATTAGTTCATCCAACATTGTATTTTTAGTTTATTATACAGTAATTTTTTACCAATAAATTATTCCTATAAAAAATTACAGAAATATAAATATATAAAATGTTAAATAAATTTAAGAGAAAATTTAAATACAACATAAGATATATAAATACTTTTATGGTAATATGTCAAAGTATTATAGATGGCCAAAGTAAAAAACGATCAATACTTTTTCCAATTGTACTCACCCCGTCTATAGGAAATGGTATTTTTTGATCTTTATATAATATCTGATATAGTAACTATATGAATCTCTATCTCAATATACTTACGATGAATGGTGTGATTGATATAATATATCATCCTATAAGAAAAAATATGATGGTGATCATCAACATGTAACTCGCAATAACTATGAAGCTATAGTGGATGGGATGTAGGGGTTGTATATTAAGGAGTGGGGTCTAGAGGAAGATATGTATGAGTAGGATAGGTATGAGGAGTGGGATATACTAATAGTGGTTTAGGAGTTCAATATGATGTCTGAAAATGTCTTGTAATTTCTACTGACATGGACTATACTGACACTCTAGTATTATCCTCCTTTATCATAAGAAAATCCAAAACTTCAGCATCTAAATATTATATATTTTTTTAAACATGATATATTGATGATGTTTTCAAATGTGGTGAATGTTTTTTTACTGAAACACTTGTTAGTTATCCTTGTACAAAACCTAGGTATTCGGGATTTCCCATTTTTGTAGCTAAAATATCTATTCTACCCTCACTAACAAAGACACCATGTGTCCTGTGATCCTCAAGTACATCATGTATGAAGTATTTTAATTCTTTTAATGAATCACAATATACAAATAGTTGTTTTAACGTAAATAAATAAATCAATTATCTTATAATCCTCCAAAATACAACCCCAGACTCATCCATATGATATTTTCATTTTTTTTCTCATTCGGCCCCTCTTCAATTTTTCATGCCTAGTGGGGGGAGGACAGAATACCTCTGCAGACCCTGCAGACTGAGTTCCCATATTATAAAGATTTTATACTATCATATAATTTCCAATAATGTATAACCTTTCTGGGATAATGTATGAGGGTATATGCTTCTCTAGTGAATCACCTGATGAGATCTCCTCAATTGATGTAAATTAAGAATTATGAATAAATAAATTATTAACATGGTCATTAATATTAAAAAACATCTAAAAAGGTTAAATTTCACATATGAAAATCTATTCCTTTCATTAACTATTAAAAATTGATCCCATGTATCTTCATCTATCAATGGATATATATCACATGGGTTTTGATGTTTTCTGTCCCAAAGAAATGAAATGTGATGTGAGGGATGATATAAAATCCCTGATCTCCTAGGAACCAATAAAAAGAATTTCCTCATGACTCCTCTTGTATTAGGTATATCACATATCTCTCATAATTAGGGGAAACATATAAGACAATAAAAATTTCATGATAAATAAAATAAAAACAAATGATCTTACCAAAATGGTCTCCCACAATCTTTATAATGTCACTTTTCGAACACTTGTCCAATAATTGAAAAAATACTAACATTCCTTTTATCCTATAGAGATACAAAATTCTTAAATTTTTTTGAATTTAGACCCCTTGGAATATCATTATCATCAAAAAAATTTGGTATCCAAAATTTCAAGCAACAAGGAATTGATAATTTTTGTAAATGTGTGGTTCCACATTAACCAACCCTCGAATAGTTTTTCCCCTGGAAGTAGATCATTGATGTAAAGAATGATGATGTGGCTCATCAACAAGAGTATCTTTACATTCCTCCCTATAGGCTTGAATACAATAATTTCCAGAAATACTTATTGGATTAGGGGATTGATTTTTGATTATCCTACATATAAAATCAATAATAATTAGGAAAAAAATATACAAATCCTTCAATTACATACAAATGTAAATAACAAATTAACAATTATCATACAAAATGTAATAAAAACTAAACATAATAGATATTTATTGATATTTTTTTATAGTTAATGAAAATGGTTAAAAGATTAATGAGAAATGAAATGACTTAAATGAATGAATAAAAATAGAAAATTGTTTTTAAATTGTAAAAATTCATTAACCTGATAAATCATTATTAAACCAAAAATATTTTTTTTATAATATAATATTATAAAATATTTTCTTGTTTTTATTTTACATATGAAATTAAAAATAATTGGTTTTCAATAAGATAATTAATTTATATGTTACATATAGATAAACATGGAAAACTAAACTAAAATAAACAAATATAAACTTAAAAGTTAACTTAATAGTTATAATAAATATTTTAAAAAATAAACTAAAATAAATATATCTAGAAAATTATGAAATTTTAAAAAGTAAACCAGAATTAAAAATATGTTACTTGTAATATTATGAATTTTTAAATGGATTTTTTTTCCAAAATTAATTAATCATGATCACTACGTATGGCACAAACCACGACTATGACATTATCATCAATACTATTTGTCAATATTTCTATGGAAGTTGGGATCTCACATAAATCAGCACCACCATTATGTTAATCATCACTGATATAATTTTTTCATTGTAAATCAATAGAACACTACATATCAGATTGATCAAGAAAATAGAAAAAAATATTGTGTTTCCACAATAAGAGGATCATCTATTTATTCTAATTTATTCCGATTAACTAGTGTCATTAAAAATTAATCAAGTCTGAAACTATTGTTCCCGATAGAACATTTATAGTTAAACATTAGAACATGAAATTTGAAATGAAATTCCAATATTTCATCAATGACTCCATAATATAAAGTTGATTCATATATTGGTTTTTTTCTTACCCACTAAAAAAATGCATTTCGTCTATGATCATTAATACACTACAATTCATAACCACACCATTATTGTCTAGATCTTTCGTATGAAATGTATTCCCATTAAATTCATACTCGGACCACGTTATCAAATATAAATTTGGAGGACCCACTAACCATGTCATTGTTTCTAATGTATCTGATCAAACAAAAACTGTCTCTTTAGACCATGGAAAAGAGTTTTGTTTTGCTCATTCAGAATCCACATTTATTTCCTAATTTGATAAATTATTTCAATATATTAATATGAAATGGTATGTGTGTATGATCATTATCTATTTTATTCAATATTTATAATTTTACCTTGTTTATTTTTTCAACTGTAAATGATTTTACATTCAAGACATGAATCCTCTTTCACCGATAATTGAACCATTTATCACAAGATGTAGGCAAACTGATGTTCTCCATTATAGAAAAATAGCTTGTAGAAAACTTTGAAAAGTACTTAAAAATATACTTCTCAACAATGGATGCTTTTGGTCAATATGTATTCTTAATATAACCCATAAATATGTTCATATACCTTTCAAAAGGATACATCTAACATAGATATATTGGTCTGAAAAGCTTTATTTATCTCACCCCATAAACAATTAATTACACCATGATTATAATAAAATATGGACGAACAACAATTTCCAATTTAAATAGTATATAAAAAAAATTTTCCTCGAAACTCATCATTGAATTAAGAATAATCACCTTTTTAGCAATTTAATTGAGAAAATAAAACACCTTCATGATAATCATTATGACACAGATAGGAAATATTCCATGTATTTGAACTAGTAGGATTTGTTACATCAGGACATGATAATCATGGGATTTTATAAATATAAACCTAAAATACATTAACGACACCAGATTTTTTACATTTAAATAATAACCATGTGTCACATTGATATCATGAATAAATTGAAAAAAGATAAATTTCCCCTCTTGGATAGGGTGTGAATAGAAGAGGAAGTGAATGATTTCCTTTCATCGGGAGTGGGATCCAACTCTAAACGTATTCCCATTCAAAATAAGTCCAATATTGAATTAAACCAATATTTAGTCATCCCATTAATATCTAACCATGACCCAATCAATATATCATAGATATCATTCGATACATGCATGAAATCAATGCTATTTTTGACCTCATGATATCTCTAATATGTAAGCTAAATAATCAATGACCATTTTTTCCAAATATTTATATCATAACTAGAATTATGTGCCTTTCTAAATGAAACATAAATGTTTTTCTCCCTCTCAAAATATTGATTAGTGGATAATGGTTTTAGAGAAATATTTGGAAAAACATTCATCCCTGGTAATTTCATACATTTTTAAATATGATAAGTTCAAAATTCAGATTTTTCTTAAAAAGTTAAAAAAAAATATATCATGGAAGGAGTTTGTGATGCATGGAGATTGAAGGGATTATTACAAGGGGTACAATGCTACATTGAAACATGTATTCCCACAAGAATAATATAAAATATCTTTATGTGTTTTAGAAACCATGTTATTCAACAATTTATCTCAATATAGTATTTTAATGTCCATGGAAAATCCATTTCATCCAAAATATCGTGAAGGTCCAAACCAAAAATTATAAATTATGTAGTTAGATGAAAAATGGTCCACATGACCTCATTCCATAGAGTGAGTGACTATGACAAAGGAGTGTCTTGATCAAATTAATCCACATCCCAATGAAGGTCCATGTTGTAATTCAGAATAAGTACCGTTATTGGGGTTTCTAGAGAATTTTCTATGTTTATTCTACAACACTTATTCCACACAGAAGCATCATGTTAATGTTTAATGATATATTCTAAAAACCAATTGTCTATGTTGTGAACACAACCACCATGTCACATAATCTATTTCTTGAAAAATATGGGTTGTTTGAGAATCCATGTTGATTTTGATTAATATTCATTTTTTTGGAGTTTTACAATATTATGACTAAAAATTTGAATTTAGATATTAAAATTAATATGGTTCATGATCCAATGGTTGTGATTTAATACATGGATTTGAATTTTAAATTAATCTTCAAATAATAATTAGTTATCTAGGAATGGGTTGTTTTTAATTATATATAATTATAAGAATGAGACAAATTTAGGGAAATGAGGAGTTTGGATATATTATGATAGAGATAATTTAAATGTGCTGATAATGAGACGATATGAGACAAAATTCTATTTTATAAATTCTATAGTATCAAAAAATATTAGGAAGAACTAGTGTATCCATGTTTTTACACCAATGTATATGATTTAGGAAGAATATATTTGGCAAAAAATTTCAATGCACTAAAGTTATAATATAATGATTATGTGCATTGATATTTTATATACAATAAAAGTAAATCCTTGTATGGTTCTATGAAAATAAAATAAAAAGAAAAAAATATATAGAACCTCTAAAATAAGATATAATTATTCTCTCGTATCAGATTCACATGTTCTTATAAATTATTATATCATTACAATCTTCTAGATTCACCTTTTTATGGGATGTACCAAAGCATAGTGGGGAGATGTACATATAGATATCTCAAGGTTATACCCTAATTTTTATAGCTCAAAATAGGAATTTAGTTGGATGTGTGATAATAGAAGAATAATTTTCACACAGATGACTATCTATCTCATATTGATTTGTAATCCTTTTAAATCATTATATTACTTGTGTGTGTGAATTTGTTTGTGGGATAATAAAAAAAATAAAGGGGGGAGTGAGAACAAGAGCGATCTATTCACTTTAACAAGTGATAGAGGAAAATTTATAAGTGATAAAACATTAAAGTTTATTAATTATATTAAAACATTATAAAATGATCTAGCCCCCCTAGTGTAGTTTATACCCCATATAGTCCCATTTAGTCCCTAGTATGGTTTATAATCCATCTAGTCCAAGATTGACATATTTATTATGTTTACCTTCCTTATAAATTTTGGACAGTGTGTTTGGACATAAGTATTTTGGATAAGTCTAAATGTTTGAATGAATTAATTTTTACATTGGATATTTTTATTTAAGCTTAAAACATTTCTTAATAAATTTTTTGGATTTTTATAAAAAGGAAAACCTTGAGGTCGGGTGATGACCCGTTGCGTCCAGCAAGGCCGGAAGACTTGAACCCACAACCAATGGGTGACAATGGTGGATCACCTTCCACTAGACTATGTGATGTCCTGTTTTGTATAATGTAATTTTTTTATTTTATTTTAGATGAATTATAAATTCATTATTTTTGGTACCCTATACTATTTGGATAAATAGAATACTTTTTAATTCTATTATCTTTTGGTGTCAATGATGAGTTTCCGGTAGAATTTAGTTGAAGGGTGGAACTCTACTTGTCATATATTTTTTTCACTCTAATTATATGAAGAAATAAATTATTTAACTTTACAGAATGAATCTTAAAACAAAAATGTGTCATCCAAATACCTTATTTTTTATTGAACCGATGATATTTAAATAATCATAGATTTATGGCATTGAGGCCCTTAATATCCCATTTATTGTTCACTTGTTTGTTATTGATGACCTCAATCTCTCACTATAAATATTTATGTTTTACCAAAAATTATGTGTCTCAAATTAACACCAATGTTCTCTTATACGAGATCACAATTTGGTGGTGACTTTTTCATTTCCCTTCCACTATTATTAAGACTAAATTTTATTAACCATTTTCTAATTTTGGTTTCAAAAAAGGTATTTCCTATTTTTAACCTTTTATTTTTTAAGAACAATTTTAAATTGTGAGGAATAAATTTATTGATGTAGGGGAGAATATAACACCATAGTATTTTATAGTATGTTATCTCTTTAAGGTAATTCAATAGCTTGCGCCACATGCAACACCGAGAATTTAGTTTGGAAAATATAAACATCTTATTTAGATTTATGACATAAAAATTTAGTTTGGATAAATTTTTTGTGTTTTTCTAATAACTTTCATATTTTGATGAATAATGAGAAAATAAAAAAAATTAATTGGAAAAAACATTTTTAATAAAAATATTTTATAGTGTTTAATTATATATTTGAATGGCGTTGAATTATAAATAGATTATATTTTAATCATTTAATACAATTTTGGTCATTAAAAAGTAATTTTACATTTTTATTGGACATAAACACATATCAATCTTTTTATACAATTACTTCTCAAAAACCCACTTTCTGGTTTTGAAAATGTGAATTAATTTTAATTTAATTAATGAAAATTATATGTTTTGAATTTGGTATAATAGAAATAATTTTTAATTCATAATATATGAATTATCTTATGGTGAATTTTTGGTATTTTTCTGAAAACATTCAATTTATAATGAATAGTGAAAAATACTACATAATACATTAAAACTGAATTTTTCATTTAAAAAATTATTTATGATTAAAAAATTATCTCATAATAGATATATAATACATATATTAGTACAATTTATATCATTGGAGTCATTTTATAATAATATTAGATATATAAAATTTATTGAACCATTGTCACACCCCGACCGCGGACGTCCGTAATTTTTCTCTTTTCTTGGTCCCTATTTAAATTTTTCGAAGATTAATTGTGATTGGTGGTTTCTCGCCGGTGCGCGGTCATCGCGTCGCTAGCGATGGTCGTGCGTTCGGCCCGGGGGACGATGTGTCCACCCGGCGTTTTAAATAGTAAAGTTTTTACATTGACCTTTTATTATTATTATTATTATTTGAGTTGCGTTATTATTATAATTAACTAACTTTTATTTACTTTAATTATTTTATTGTTATGATTATTATTATAAAGTATTATTAAGATTATTATGAAGGTTTGTTCTTATTATTATAAAGTGTTTATTATTATCACAACTTTTTATTATTATTATTATAAGTTTTATTTTTATTATATAAGTTATATTGTTATTGATATTATATGTTTTATTATCATTATTTGAATTATAATTATTATTATTTTTTTATTATTATATATATATATATATATATACCTAAAACCTACCCTAACCCTAGCCATCTCTTTCCCCTACCCAGCCGACACTCCCTCCCTCTCTCTCCCGTCCCCGTTTCTCTCCCGCTCCTCTCCCCTGCTCCCGTTCCGCCCCAGCCTCCTCCTTCAGCCCGCGCCCGACCGACCCCTGCTCGCCGTCGCCGGCCTGCACCGACACCGTCCCGGCCTCGTTTCCTGCCTCCTGCACCCGGCACCGCACCGCCGTCTCCCGCTTCCCTGACCCCGCCTCGCTGCTCCCGGCCCCTCCATCCCAACCGACCGCCGGCGAACAGCCCAGCGTCCCGCTCTCCCCCTCCCACTGCATGCAGCGCCCCCGGCCTCCGGCCCTTCCCCTGCTTCTCCGCCTTGCGCCGACGCCGCGACCCCCTACTCCCTGTCGTCCCGCCTCGCCCAAGCCGGCATCTCCCGTTCACCCCTCCTTCACGCGGGTGCACGCAGCCCCCTCCGCGCTCACCTCTCCTGCTCACCGACCGCCCTCGCCCAACCGCCTCCAGCTCTCCCCCTGCGCACACTGCCTCCTCCCGTGAGTTCTGTTTTGTTTTTTTTATTTTATTTATTTTGTTTTATTTTGTTTTATTTTATTCTTTGTTTTTATTTTGTTTTACATATATATAATGATTTAATATTTTTACCATGTTAATAATCTTATAATTATTTTATTATTATTAGGTTATTATTATTATTATTATATTATTATAATTTATTATTATTATGTTAATATTATCATTAATATTATTATATCATTATTAAAATTATTATTATGTTATTGTTATTAATTCTATATTATTATTATTATTATTATTATTATTATTATTATTATTATTATGAATATATTTATTATTGTTTTAATTATTATTATATTATGTTGTTATTTTTAATATTATATTAAGTTATTATTACTATTTTTATTATTATCATTATTATATTACGCTTATATTATTATTATCATTATTAAGTTAATATTATTATATTGTTATCATATTATTATTGTTACTATTGTTATTATAATTATTACCATATTAATATTAATATTTTTATTATTATTATTATCATTATCGTTATTATTATTATTATTATTTAATTATCATATTATTATTATTATGACATTATTATTACTTCATTTGGTTATTATTATTATTATTATTATTGTTATGTTATTACAATTATTATTATTAGTATGTTGTCAATAATGATCCTGCTTAACGGCCTATTGTTTTAGGATCGGTTTGACGGCGCGGTACGGTGCGACCATTACGCAACGGGAGTCTTGGGCCGTGTCATTCGTCATTCCGATTCAAGGTAGGTCTCCCATTGCACTCGCCTTTAAATTAAGAATTTATTTATTCCTTGCCTTTTATTGAATTTCAGAAAATTTAAAGGAAAATTTAGTAGTTTTTATAGTGTGGTGATCTGCTGATGATAAAAGCCGTTTTTAAATTTTAGCGTTTCATTGAAAGTGTTCTTCTTGGATTTAGTTTTGTGCTTCCATGGTAGTATTGCTAAATGGTTCTTCCTGAATAATGAAAGTCATGTTAAATTGTGTTTCGAAATGGTTTTGGTGTGTGTAAAATGGTAGGCGTGTTGGTTATGGAAAATGGTGTTTTTCTTTGAACCTCGATTAGAGGAAGTGCCGTGTGACCTTTAAACTCGATTTTTGGGAACATTAAATGTGGTTCTTGGTTGTTGAAAAATGTTTTCCTTTGATGCATGATTAAAATTCTGGATTTCATTTGAGAAATATTATTCTTTCAAAAAGTGTTTAAAGGCCCGTTTGGCTCTTGATAAAAGTGGGGTGCGTTTGGTGATTGGAAAGTGACTCTACTTGTGAAACAAATGTGTTCCAGGTTTAAGATGCTGATCTGAGTTTCTTAAATAAATTTCTAAGTGCGTTTCTGGTTTTCAATGAAATGGCGTGTGTCATCCCTCTTTAAAAACGCTTTAGTCTTAAATGATCAAAATGTAAGTGACATGACGGCCCGGTTGGCACTTTATCAAATGTGAAGTGATTATATATATATATACGTACTTGTGAGGGCATTTCTACAGGGGGACTTCCCATAGAGGGTTGTCGTGTAGTGATGTCCGTGTAAGGGGTTGGCAAGTGCGGTGAGATGAGTCACGCGTGCGAGGGTCTCCCACTTACACAGTGTTACTAAACTACCACGGGTTCCTGGGCGTCTTGTAGATTATCGAGTGACGGTTGCTTGCTAACCCTGATTAGATGGGTTAGTACCCCCTGGAGTTACAGACAGGCCAGGAGGGATGTGCCACTGGTTGGCTGTTAGGGCGGCCAGTTGGTTATTGACTATGGAGTACCATGCCGGCAGGTAGTCTGAACCCGAGTACGTCCAGGGGTTTTCTAGGGATGTTCAGGATCACCCATGGTTATTGCTGATAACTTCTGGTTTGTTTTTTTTACTTGCACTTGGTTTTCCTTGCCCGTTTACCTTTACTTGCACTTGTTTTCCCTGCTTGTTTTCCTTCAGTCATACTTCACAGCCTATACTGTTAGACTTTGAGAAAAATGGTTTTCAAATGAAAATGCTTTATTCGCTTTGGGTTTGATTTGAAAATGTAACACTTTGCTTTTCAGAATGAGTTTAAAACTAATGAAATGGAACTACCTTTCGAAAAAGAATAAGGGAAATGTCTTGTGTTTGATTTTCAAGTAAAACATTGTGAAAAATTACTTTTATACATTATAGTTCAAACCTGGATTATGTAGATTCTTTATTTACTTGCAGTGCATTGGGATTTGTTGTGGGGCTCACCTATTGAGTACTTTTGTGCTCACGCCTATCTTTTACCCTTTCAGTCGCAGGCCTTCTGTTTGAGTCGCTCAGTGTTGGAGCGAGGTTCCTCTCTAGTTGGGTGGTGACCTGAGAGGTCACATGGAGGTACGTGGTTGTGTGGCTTTTATTTCTTTTCCGCTGTTAGTGTTTATTTATTCTGTTCTATTTACTTTTGTTTTGGGCTGAAATCGTTCCCAACGATCAAGTATTAATGCCCGGCACTGGTTGCCATCCCGGGGGGATCGGGAACGCCGCTCGGGACTTGCCGCGGACCGGCTCGGGTGACCGGTTCAGGGTCGACCCGGGTTGGTTCGTGACAAAATGGTATCAGAGGCGTTCTTGTTATTTGGGTTGTCTGGTAGAAGGAGATTAGGACTGTCGGAACTCGAGGGGTAGGTACGGGAAGAGCGTCGCGAACTCTTGCTCGCACTGATCTTCGAGTTACCAGGGTTAGTTCGGGAATTGTGTCCTTGTCTTTCCTGGTTTGTCTTGGATTGAGGGATGAAAATGGAGGCAAGCCGACATTACGTCGTGATTTCACACGGAGTAGTGACCCATGTGGAGTCCGAGTACGTGGTTTGAATTCCTCTTAGTGGTCGACGCTGACTTGGGACATGGCCCACTACCATGTCGCCAGGTTGAGTGTAACTACTAGTCCTTCATTTCAGTGGTTGATGCGAATTTGGTTGCTGCTTTCGTTTTGGTTGGTGTGAGTGCGTTGTTGGGAATGAAAAAAGTTTTTGAAAAAAAAATTGGACTGGTTTCTTTTAACGGACTTTGAATGTATAAAATGGGTTTTTGAAACTGAAATCCCTTGATTTGAAAATCTGTTGTTTGCTTGGAATTGGATAAGAATGATTTGGGTTGAAACCTCGGTTCCTCTTTATGAACGTTTGCACATGTGTGAGAATGCATGGAAAGTGTGTGTTGATGCACGTATAAATGGAATGTGGACGAAGACATGTGCAACGGTTCATGAGATTACCTGGGTGTTTATTTGAAATTAAGGGCTTGATCTTGTTTTCTAAATTGGTTTTAAGGGGGAAACAATTTTGAAAAGTTTTGGTTTGAAAGTGGATCGGTTTTTGGAAAGTGATCTTGAAAAAAAGGGTGGTTTTGAAATCAAAAATGAAAAGGGAATTTTAAAGAGGAGATTTTGTTTTGGGTTGTGTTGTATTTGACTGGTCCTTGTGCTGACTGTTTTTGATGAAGGCGCTTATATTGAAGTTGCTTCGATTTGATGTTGGTTTTGGCTTTGAGTTTTATATATCGCTCATGAAATGCCGCCCAGAAAGGTCTCTAAGGATTCGGATATGTCATGCCCAGTTTTTGGTCCTCCTCAGACTTTGCCTATTCTCCATGGTAACCAGGGTCCGTTAGAAGCAGTGAAATGGCTCGAAGAAGTGGAACGTGTCTTTAGAATATTGGGAACTCCCGATAGTGTTAAGGTCCGTGCAATTATGGAGTTGTTTGAGGGTCCAGCTTTGGACCAGTGGGAGATGGTTACCCCACCGTCAACGCAAGGTCAAATGACGTGGGATGTCTTTAAAACTGTTTTCATCCAATGGTTTGTACCTGAGGAAGTGAAGCTGGAGAAAAGAGGGAGCTTGTGCATATTCAACAAGGTCGACGGACGGTGAAGGCATATTTTGACCATTTCAAGGAACTGATTTCCTTTTCTCCATACATAGCGTTGCATGAGCTCATGAAGACCTCTCTTTTCACTGGGGGTCTTCGTCCAGAGATCAAGGAGCGAGTCCTCGCTTCTAAAGACCTTTGTTTCGAGAAGCTGATGGAGGAAGCTTTCTTGGCTGAGTTAGTTTCCGGTGTGCAGGTGGTTAATCCTTCAGCGTCCCCTGTCGTTTGTAAGAGTTCCCCCTCTAGTGTGGAAAATATGCCAGAGATACCTGTCCCCAATGAGTTATCCCTTTTGGTCCCAGCCTCCAGTTCATCAGATCGTTCGATGACGTGCTATCAGTGTAGTCGTTTCGGGCATTTAAAGTCGTCTTGTCACAACCCTCCGAAGACGTGTCATCGATGCGGTTGTCTGGGTCATTTGGAGAGGTTTTGCAGGAAGCGTCGCATGAAGAGGACGCGGTGATGGGAGAATGTCAGTACCTGACTGTGAGGCAGAAGATGCTTCAGCCATCAGAGCCCCAGCCACAAGTCTCGGGGGGAAGCTCGCGCACAGTCAGGAGTCCCCGGGGTTGTGAAGCCTTGGTCCAGGTTTTGTGTTCCGTGTTAGTAGTGGAACAATCAGGATCTTTTAGTGCTTGTTTTCCTGCTACTGAAGTTTCAACAGCATTGTAAATGCGTAGTTTTTCTATAGAGTGATGATGGACTCGTTCTATGATAATCTAAGAAGACTTGTCGTGTGAATGTAATATTCTAAATCGTGTGTCCTTCTTAAAAGTGTGTTTGACTCTCGTGTGGGTTGACCTCGTTCTAGTTGTGTTGTCGATGTGGTTATGCTTTGTGGACTTCGGTGGATCAAGTCTCCAATTTGATATTGGTTAATTGTTTTTCTATGGGTTTTCCCTGGTGTTGAAGTTGTTGACTCTAGTCGTGGGTTCAAGGTTTCGACAGAGGTGCTGTAGTAATCGTGTTATAAGAGTTGGTGAATTGGTTGGGAGTTCCCGCGTCGACCCCCCCCCCTTCCCGGGGTTTTCTTTTTGAATGGTCATCTTTTCTGCACTAGTTAAGTTCTTGTGGTGGGGAGAACCCCTTCGTGTTCTCCCCTCAATCTCGGACCTCAGTTTCCTCCTGAATCGGTCGGGTGTGACCTGTGTGGAGTAAGGTCATCCCCGAGATTCTCAATCCTCTCTGGTTCCTTTAGTTATGTTTGGGCATAGACTTGGTTTTTGGTTGACTTGCGGCCTGGTGACTTTCTGGGGGCAGAAAGTGTCTGTGGTGGGGAGAATTGTCACACCCCGACCGCGGACGTCCGTAATTTTTCTCTTTTCTTGGTCCCGGTTTAAATTTTTCGAAGATTAATTGTGATTGGTGGTTTCGCGCCGGTGCGCGGTCATCACGTCGCTAGCGATGGTCGTGCGTTCGGCCCGGGGGACGATGTGTCCACCCGGCGTTTTAAATAGTAAAGTTTTTACATTGACCTTTTATTATTATTATTATTATTTGAGTTGTGTTATTATTTTAATTAACTAACTTTTATTTACTTTAATTATTTTATTGTTATGATTATTATTATAAAGTATTATTAAGATTATTATGAAGGTTTGTTCTTATTATTATAAAGTGATTATTATTATCACAACTTTTTATTATTATTATTATAAGTTTTATTTTTATTATATAAGTTATATTGTTATTGATATTATATGTTTTATTATCATTATTTTAATTATAATTATTATTATTTTAATTATAATTATTATTATTATTTTTTATTATATATATATATATATACCTAAAACCTACCCTAACCCTAGCCATCTCTTTCCCCTACCCAGCCGCCACTCCCTCCCTCTCTCTCCCGTCCCCGTTTCTCTCCCGCTCCTCTCCCCTGCTCCCGTTCCGCCCCAGCCTCCTCCTTCAGCCCGCGCCCGACCGACCCCTGCTCGCCGTCGCCGGCCCGCACCGACACCGTCCCGGCCTCGTTTCCTGCCTCCTGCACCCGGCACCGCACCGCCGGCTCCCGCTTCCCTGACCCCGCCTCGCTGCTCCCGGCCCCTCCATCCCAACTGACCGCCGGCGAAAAGCCCAGCGTCCCGCTCTCCCCCTCCCACTGCATGCAGCGCCCCCGGCCTCCGGCCCTTCCCCTGCTTCTCCGCCTTGCGCCGACGCCGCGACCCCCTGCTCCCTGTCGTCCCGCCTCGCCCAAGCCGGCATCTCCCGTTCACCCCTCCTTCACGCGGGTGCACGCAGCCCCCTCCGCGCTCACCTCTCCTGCTCGCCGACCACCCTCGCCCAACCGCCTCCAGCTCTCCCCCTGCGCACACTGCCTCCTCCCGTGATTTCTGTTTTGTTTTTTTTATTTTATTTATTTTGTTTTATTTTGTTTTATTTTATTATTTGTTTTTATTTTGTTTTACATATATATAATGATTTAATATTTTTACCATGTTAATAATCTTATAATTATTTTATTATTATTATGTTATTATTATTATTATTATATTATTATTATTTATTATTATTATGTTAATATTATCATTAATATTATTATATCATTATTAAAATTATTATTATGTTATTGTTATTAATTCTATATTATTATTATTATTATTATTATTATTATTATGAATATATTTATTATTGTTTAAATTATTATTATATTATGTTGTTATTTTTAATATTATATTAAGTTATTATTACTATTTTTATTATTATCATTATTATATTACGCTTATATTATTATTATCATTATTAAGTTAATATTATTATATTGTTATCATATTATTATTGTTACTATTGTTATTATAATTATTACCATATTAATATTAATATTTTTATTATTATTATTATCATTATCGTTATTATTATTATTATTTAATTATCATATTATTATTATTATGACATTATTATTACTACATTTGGTTATTATTATTATTATTATTATTGTTATGTTATTACCATTATTATTATTAGTATGTTGTCAATAATGAGCCTGCTTAACGGCCTATTGTTTTAGGATCGGTTTGACGGCGCGGTACGGTGCGACCATTACGCAACGGGAGTCTTGGGCCGTGTCATTCGTCATTCCGATTCAAGGTAGGTTTCCCATTGCACTCGCCTTTAAATTAAGAATTTATTTATTCCTTGCCTTTTATTGAATTTCAGTAAATTTAAAGGAAAATTTAGTTGTTTTTATAGTGTGGTGATCTGCTGATGATAAAAGCCATTTTTAAATTTTAGCGTTTCATTGAAAGTGTTCTTCTTGGATTTAGTTTTGTGCTTCCATGGTAGTATTGCTAAATGGTTCTTCTTGAATAATGAAAGTCATGTTAAATTGTGTTTTGAAATGGTTTTGGTGTGTGTAAAATGGTAGGCGTGTTGGTTATGGAAAATGGTGTTTTTCTTTGAACCTCGATTAGAGGAAGTGCCGTGTAACCTTTAAACTCGATTTTTGGGAACATTAAATGTGGTTCTTGGTTGTTGAAAAATGTTTTCCTTTGATGCATGATTAAAATTCTGGATTTCATTTGAGAAATATTATTCTTTCAAAAAGTGTTTAAAGGCCCGTTTGGCTCTTGATAAAAGTGGGGTGCGTTTGGTGATTGGAAAGTGACTCTACTTGTGAAACAAATGTGTTCCAGGTTTAAGATGCTGATCTGAGTTTCTTAAATAAATTTCTAAGTGCGTTTCTGGTTTTCAATGAAATGGCGTGTGTCATCCCTCTTTAAAAACGCTTTAGTCTTAAATGATCAAAATGTAAGTGACATGACGGCCCGGTTGGCACTTTATCAAATGTGAAGTGATTATATATATATATACGTACTTGTGAGGGCATTTCTACAGGGGGACTTCCCTTCGAGGGTTGTCGTGTAGTGATGTCCGTGTAAGGGGTTGGCAAGTGCGGTGAGATGAGTCACGCGTGCGAGGGTCTCCCACTTACACAGTGTTACTAAACTACCACGGGTTCCTGGGCGTCTTGTAGATTATCGAGTGACGGTTGCTTGCTAACCCTGATTAGACGGGTTAGTACCCCCTGGAGTTACAGACAGGCCAGGAGGGATGTGCCACTGGTTGGCTGTTAGGGCGGCCAGTTGGTTATTGACTATGGAGTACCATGCCGGCAGGTAGTCTGAACCCGAGTAATTCCAGGGGTTTTCTAGGGATGTTCAGGATCACCCATGGTTATTGCTGATAACTTCTGGTTTGTTTTTTTTTACTTGCACTTGGTTTTCCTTGCCCGTTTACCTTTACTTGCACTTGTTTTTCCTGCTTGTTTTCCTTCAGTCATACTTCACAGCCTATACTGTTAGACTTTGAGAAAAATGGTTTTCAAATGAAAATGCTTTATTCGCTTTGGGTTTGATTTGAAAATGTAACACTTTGCTTTTCAGAATGAGTTTAAAACTGATGAAATGGAACTACCTTTCGAAAAAGAATAAGGGAAATGTCTTGTGTTTGATTTTCAAGTAAAACATTGTGAAAAATTACTTTTATACAGTATAGTTCAAACCTGGATTATGTAGATTCTTTATTTACTGGCAGTGCATTGGGATTTGTTGTGGGGCTCACCTATTGAGTACTTTTGTGCTCACGCCTATCTTTTACCCTTTTAGTCGCAGGCCTTCTGTTTGAGTCGCTCAGTGTTGGAGCGAGGTTGCTCTCTAGTTGGGTGGTGACCTGAGAGGTCACATGGAGGTATGTGGTTGTGTGGCTTTTATTTCTTTTCCGCTGTTAGTGTTTATTTATTCTGTTCTATTTACTTTTATTTTGGGCTGAAATCGTTCCCAACGATCAAGTCTTAATGCCCGGCACTGGTTGCCATCCCGGGGGGATCGGGAACGCCCCTCGGGACTTGCCGCGGACCGGCTCGGGTGACCGGTTCAGGGTCGACCTGGGTTGGTTCGTGACAACCATTTTACCGTCTTTTTACCCACCTTCTAGGAACATTTACCCACCTTCTAGGCACATTTTCAAATTTGAATAAAACATAATTTTACCACATTTGTTTATAGAATTTAAAAAATAAGAGATACATTGTATACAACAGTAAGTAAAATGTGGTTCAATAGGATGAAAATAATATTTGGTGAATAGAACTGTTGAAGTTTATTTACCACAGTTAAAAGTAAATAAGGTAATTAAAGGTAAAAATAATATTAAAATTTCTCCAAAACCTATCTTAATTCAATTTTATAAGTTTATTTCGACCAAAATCACCCTTTAGTCAAAAAAAGTTCATTTTGAACCATTTGGGTTAGATTAGGACATTTATAATACTTTATTTAAGGAAAAGTTAAAAGTGTTCAATTAAATGTTTTATAACTAAACCATTTTTAATATAGTTATAAATATAAGATAAATTCTACAATAAATATTCAATAGAAATATAAAAATATTTCCTAAGTCATGGAATTTTATTTATAATTTTTAGACATTTAATAATTAAATTTATTTCTGAACCAATGATGATTCATTAATTATCGTATTAATGAATGATTAAAATAATTGATATTATAAATATCACAATAAATGTAAATTGATAATTTATATGCCATAAACGAATTTTATTGGTTAATATGACATGATAGGTATTATTTAATGTATTTATTTATAAGTAATCAACTTGTTATGACTTTCACAAAAACCAAATACAAAATATTGTAAAAATTGACACAACTGAGTTTTTAAAACAAGTACTATATTATTAAATGAAATAATATTCATAAGAATAGAAGGATCAGAAAAGGACTTATATAATTATAGATATGTAATTAAGGAACCACTTGGAGTCCTCTTGTAATTTTAATGTAAATTTATTAACCATGTATTATAATAATACAAGAAAACATGGTAAAAGTTATACTATTAAACTAAGGGTTAAATATAAAAGATAAGGTTAATATGGTGACCTAAAATTGTATGAAACCTATTGGTTAAAAGGATTTAGACCCATCCCTACCTTATCCTATAAATAAATCAATTTGGAGCTATTATAAATTGAAAATAAGTTTATAATAATTTAATATTTCATGTTTTTTCTAATGTTCCTCTCATCATTCTTATAAAAGGGTACTTCCCCTTCACTTAATTTTGAACCTATAAATTCATTTGGTTCAGCCAAACCCTGTAGAAATATCCTCCCAACTACCGAAAATTCAACCTATAGGTATTACATTGATCAGAAATTCTACCTAAAGAGCCTTTTTGTTCATATCAAAATGAAGAACCAGAAGGAGAGAAAATTATTTCATCACCTCTTTTAAAGTTATTTTCTTCTTCCACTTCCTATTTCTATTTTGTTTCCATATCAAAATAATAAATCTAGTAACCTCTACATAGTTTGATTATATTATAAATATGGTAGTACCATATTCATTATCTTATCCATATTATAAATGAAAATGTCACCATACGTGTGTACGCATGGCTTACCATCTCCACGTCGTAGTGTAGTTTCTTATTCAACACTTCATTTGTTTGGATCAGTATAATAATGAGTATAATTTATGTAAATAATAAATATATCATATTAATTATTCTGTATGTATAATATACCATCCAATTACATACTATTTCACCATCGATAGAATGATATCGTCGCTCGTGCGTACGTACGCCTTATCGTCTCCACGATGTGATGAGATTCATATCCACGTTCACATTCAACGATGATAATAAAAATATATATTATTAATAAGTATGTAATATATATTACATAATAATTCTACTAGAAATATATATATATATATTTATAAACATATATCTCATTCACTTACTTCCGTTCAATGTGATATGAAAACCGAAACAACGTTTATGCATACGTACGGTCTACCGTCTCCATAACCAATGTTTTAGATTTCATATATTTATCTATTATACTTATTTTTATTAAGAATATATGTGATACATAAATAATTTTTTATATTCTGAAAGCAATTATATCATCATATAATTTATATGTTCAAGAATAACTAGTTAAAATGCGTACGATAAAGAAAGCGATTATTGTCTGAAATGTTATTTTAACATGGAAATTATTATTAAACGGGTAGTATAAATTTATAAATTAATCAATAATGACATTATAAATAGGAATATGGTTTTGTTAAAATTTAATAACATACTTTGGTCATTTTACATAGGGTTAAACATACCCTTGACCAAAGTAAATTATAAGTTAATAGTTAATTCCCCCATCTAATTATTATCCGAGATTGATTATGTGTAAGTATTTACTGGGAAATTATTATAATCCATGTCCATGATTCATAAAACTATTTTCAAAAATAATATTTTATATTTTTGTGGAAGGGACTCTTTAACAAGATCATCATTTTAAATGTTTTAATGATTTATTTTTATAAATATTTTTATTTGATGTCTATGATTTATAAATGATTTTAACGACTTGTTTATATGGACATGATTATTTTAAAATGATAATTCCTTACATAATATTCAAGTTTGTATGGGATACTTTGATTCAAAAATATATTTTAAATTACTTCTTTTATAAATGAGTTACTTTTAAATGATTTTATAAAAGGGGTATTTCTCTCAAAGTGTTTTACTAGTCATTTTCAACTATGTACACATCCTTTACTTAAAATTATTCATGATTGAAGTTGATTTATTGTAATAGATTATTCTATATTGTATTGAATGAGTTATTATATGTTTGAATGTGGATGTGCTATTTTTATACCATTCATGGTTTATGGTTACTGTATTGACATTTTGTATGATTGTTTTAATAAGAATATTTATGTTATGTTTCCACATTTTCATATGACGAATTAATTGGTCTTATTATGTGATGGGGGGATCCTGCAATAGACGCTATATGAATCAGTATATCTCATGAGAAAAATTAGTTTCCTAGAACACGGCCTTGACAAAATATTTGTTTTTAATATTGGCACGAGGCCTTGACTATGTGGTTATGATGTCTGACATTATCCATTCCATCATTAATAGATTAGTTATTAATGTTACATTTGATTATTCGACCATTATAATATCCATTTGAATAATTAAATGGAATTATTTTATTTACCCTTTCCATTTATGCTGAATTTTATGTTTAAATGGCTTGTGTTTAAATTTTATACCTTGTCATAAATGTTTATGATTATTTTTGATACCTTACGCTATATTGTTTATCCTTACTGAGCATCTGAGCTCACCCCTTTCTTATGATGTGTTTTTTTAGTATTACATGTAGTATATTATGATTTATATTGAGGTTTATGCTTAGAGAATAATGGAGTTCTCAAAGGATTATTTATTCTTGTTTTATGTTAGAAAATTGTGATGTAATGTTCATATATTTAATCTATTTTCCAAGATGGGTAAACTGATCGGTCCTCAATGAATTTATTCCTTTTAATCATGCCAATGAATTAAAATATTGAATCGGATCTGGGTAACTGGGGTCAGGGAATTACATTTCTAAATTTCTTCACTCATGGGAAAGGCCTCATGTACTCACTCAACATGCAGATGACTCAAGAGTAGGTGATAAAAACGTACATGGGTAATTTCATGATTGAGCTAGTCCCAAAACACATCATCAGAGTTTACTAGTTGGGTTTTCATAATTCTATCATATGGAACAAAATTTATAGGAATCCTTGAAGTAGGCTAAAAATTCTTCCATGTTGCCTCTTCCAACTCCTATGAGAGGAGCTACCAAAGAAAATATTCTCATTGTGGTATAGGTAGAAGCCCCCAATCCTTTATAGTTTGTATCCCCTTTATATGAAGATACATGATGAGTGTAGTAGCCTTACCAAGATTATCTTTTCCCAGTGTTGAACTCTTAGGAACCACCTTTCCATGAAAAACTTCCTAGAAGAGATAATGTGTATCCAATCCCTCATCAAGCTCTAGCCCCTCATCAGGGCTAGGTTCCCAGAGTTCCCATCCCATACAGAAGGAACCATACCTTTTCATTCATGTAATTGAATGTCTAGTTCTATTTCATCTCTACCCCGGTAAAGGGGATTATGAATCTTCTAGAGTATAAGAATCCCCAAGATGCCGAACACACTGATTGACAAAACCATTTCCCATACCATAGTTTCCTCGAACATACCATAAAAAAATTCTCTATGTTCAAGTATTATCTAAAAGAAAAAAGTGTATAATGGTTTGATTAATTTGGGATACTTTTTGGCATAAGTAACACATATATATATTGAGCTCATAAGTGACAGTGAGGGATTAGTTGAATTGTAATAGGTGTTGTAGTTGAGGAATGTAGACGTATGATGACTAGTTGGCTCGTAGAGTAGTCCCTTTTCCCATAGTGTCATTTGTGCCTTAATAGTAAGGCATGATTCTCCTATAGTTTTCGTGGATTCCATGGTGGATTCTTCCACATCAGAATAGAAACATCCCAAATACTATAAGAGGAGGCATTGATGGTACCAGGGAATTTAGAGTCCCCTTCTGGTGTTGAATTCATCCGACACACATGGTGATTTTATTCATCCTAAGTAGGGGGTGGTGCCTAGTTTCTTACCAGCATTGGATATCCTCTATAATGACTAGAATGTGTATGTATCCGTGAATACCAGTGAGAAGTTTGACCACTTAACAATTCCAGATAGTTATGACTGTCAGGTCTACTCCTCAAGTACGGTCAGTCAATGATATCAAAGGATATGTTAAGTACATGAGAGCTACCATAACACTATGACAAACACCATGAACTGAGTTGTACATGCTACCAAAAATAAACAACATTTTTTTCACAATGATCTTCAACCATAGTTCTACCTGTTCTCTCTATCAGATACACTGCTATTGTTGACCATGTTGACTAATTTAGAAGATCATCTGTGGGTGACCATATTAACTGATCATGCAGATCATCCGTGACTGCACTGTGATCAGCTGCATGCTACTAGTTCTAGGCCTTAGACAGAAGATAGTTAGACAACATTGGTTCAATGTGGTTTATATGGTCAACATCATGATATTTCTAGTACTAGCCATAATCCTATGGTATATCTAGTATCACCCACTATACCTTCTTCTAAGGATCTCCCCCACTCCAGGTAGTAACATACCATGGGCATGGATGTACAAAGTTTTGAATCACCTCTCCAGCATACCTGCACAAATCTCAATCCTCGAGTCCCTCTTCCAATTGATTTAAATAAATGAGGCCTTTATAGAGCCATTGAAAATTTCCCTCCAGTTTTAAGCCGAAGTAGCTACTACAGAGACCTACTATATAGAGGATGATAAGTAAAAGGAATTCAAATCCATCATCTCATTCTCTAGAGAGGAATATGGTTCCCTCATATAGGGGAACATCTACCCATTGTAGATAACAATCCAATCCAATGACATGTAGATTTTTTACTTCATAGTGGACATATGTTTTGGGAATAACCAAATCCCAACATGGATGTTTTATAATATGGGAATGACTGAAGTTTATTTTTCTCCATCTAGAATGAAGATAAAAGGTTATGACAAGAATCAGTAGAAAACATGTCACACGAATTAGTTGAAGACACTATTTAGAGTCATGATAGCTAGATCTGAAATAATTATAATCACATGGGATACCGCTTACCATGTTTTTCTAGGTAGTCCTTTATTCATACACATGTGGAAGTACCATCCTCATATCACTAGTGCCTTCGGTACTCCCTCAACTTTTGATTATGGGTTCTCTAAAGTGATGTGTCTCCCTTAGACTCCTCTAAATCCTGTTATATGTTTTCTGGCTATTAAAATAGGGAGTGAAGCATGTTTAGGCCAGTGAGGTTAACCAAAAAACCACCATGGAAAATCCCTATGAATACATAGATGATGCTTTCATTATCCATATTCATTGGATAGAGACCATGATGCCAGCCATGGGAAGTTACTTTTTCATTTCTAAGAGAAAGGGTCACTGTGTTCCAAAAAGGGAGGAACTTTCATTTATTACCTCGCATTGCTACAAAAGATGGGCATGGGTGATACCAGAATCACCTACGCTTATGAGGATCCAATAAGTTCACCATATGGAAATAATTTTAAGAAATAATCGCAAATTATAATAATTAGAAGTAAATTAATTGAATCCAAGATACATCACTTATTTGAAATCAAGCATATACCCCACAATCAAAGACTTGATGGAATAAACTACACATCATCTTTCACCATGGTTTCTACTGAATAGGAATCCCATAGTGGAGATTCCATGTCTTCCAAAGCAAGCACTGGTTCTCCCCCTGAATCATCTATCTTGGATGAACCTACTCCTATTGATACCCCTTCCTTATATAATGAAGATTAATTAGAAGATGACCCTCTATAATTCAATAAATTCATCTCCAACAACTTTAATGAGTTGATCTAGGTAAACCTTGTCCCTGAGTAAAATACGACAAAAATGTTGATCATTGAAACCATGCCTCTAAAAGAGAAAATAAAATATGTAGAATTTCAAAAGAAACATTACAATGTATTTTTATGGAGTAATGAAGATATTTACGGACTATATCCTTAGGCCATCCTCTACCATCATGGTATCCCCATGATTTATCATGGTTTCAAGAAAACACCTAGAAAGATGCATCCTTCCCATGGAGGTACGATTGAGGCTGAGGTTGAAAAGATTATCAAATAAAAATTTATCATCATAGTGCATCACCCCATGTGGCTAAAAGATATCATACCAGCTAGGATAAGGAATGGTAAGATTATAGTATGTATTGACATTCATTACAATGACTCACATTTAATGAAGGTTGTTTTCCCATTCAAGGGATATACTTAATCATTGATGTCATTTCGAGGTTCCAAGGCCTCTCCTTTATGGATTGATATTTTAGTTAAACTAGATCTAGATGGCCCCTGTGGAGAAGGTGTTTACCACCTTCCAGTAACCATAAGTGACCTTTTACTATTTATTGATGCACTTCAGTCAGAAGAATGAAGAATCCAGTTTTCTGTGGGTCATGCACCACAACATCAAACCAATTGCCAAGAAATTGGTTGAATGATAAGTGGATGACTTTTTGGTCAATTCCTTTCATCATCATAACCATATCATACACCATTAAAAATTGTTCATATTCCCATATTCTTCTAATTTTACAATGAGCCAATTGAATTTTTCCTTCAGGAAAACCATTGGTAGGTTTCACGGCTTCATAATCACATAAGGAGGCATCTATATTAACAAATAATTGATCATGTACATTAGATGGACACCCCAAGAAGAATTAAGGATATACTAGTCCTTCGTGGCCTCTTACTATACATAAACTAATTTATCACCAATCTATATGGAATATGTAATCAATTTTTGAGACTCACAACGAAAAGCTCTATATACTAGTGGAATGAGTGGTGTTAGACCTCATTTTAGGAAATCAAGAAGTATCTTTTACAACCACTAGTTCTGATTCTACCCATATCTAGGAAACCAATAGTCCTCTACAAGACCACCCTAGAATGGTCCCTTAGTTCCCTTCTCACCTAGAATAACAACGATATAATAGAGAACAATTTACTATCTTATTTTCATGCTCTTCATAACTGATATTAGATTCTTCCCAATAATGAAGGGAATCCTCACACATGTTTCTTTAGTGTAAAAGTTGTATCATTACTAGAAACATCGTGAGATACAATTAGTGTCCAGTTTGGTCCCAAGGAAGTATATATTGAGCTACCACATATTGACAGGACAGTTGACTCACTGGATGTTATCATTTAATAGATTGACATTGGGTACATTGCATAGAAATCATTCAAGGGTCTGGAATTGGATGATTTCCTAGCTGTTTTTCCATCCTCTAAAGTGATTCCCATAGAAATTGATTTCCCAATTAAGGCTACCCACTGAGTGGACCGATCTATGATGTGTTATAAGATTAATTTTGATGATGCCTCCCAAATCCCAACTGGTAGAATGCTCAATGATCCCATGATAAATATAGTAGGCCTTGGAATTGTCTTCATTACCCCAACATAGGATCTTCATACATACTCATTCTTAATATCAAAATGTTTTACCAAAAATGAGTTAGAGTTATAGTCTTTCATTAAGGGTCTCAATATAGAGCATTAGATTTATGTCCCCCACTTTTATGTGAAGTGGGAATCCAAGATTGAAATCAAATAGATTAATGGGGACTACATTTTCAGAAAGGTGGAGATAGTACCCCTGTTGGAGAAAATTCATGAGCTGATGGCACAGTTACCTTCATAACCCTATGTGACTCAGGTCCCATGTTACAAAATTTTCAAGTTGATTCCATGGATATCTTAGACATAAATTTTACAGATCCTGACCATGAAAACATTTTCATTAATCTGTCACATCATATAGTTATTTCAGGCATAATATTAGATGATTAGGATATAAAGAAAGTGAACCAGCTGGCTACGAGTGAATCCATGTTGGGACCCTCAGGTTTCCCCCAAATATGTGAAACACCCGAATAGGAACCTTCTTTTTTTGAGTTTCTCTAGCATGTAATTTTACAACTAGATCAATTTGAGTGTGTGATAATATGTAGGCATGTAGTGCAATTACCCCTAATGTAGGACTAACCATGAGAGAACTCTCTGTAGAAGAGGGTTTGATGGAATTCTACTCCATTACATCCAAGGAGAGAAGATTCCCTTGGATATATAGGTTGTTCATTTTGGGTATTGTGGTTCCCATCATACCAGATTAAATCTCTCCCACAAAATTTAGACGATGGGATAGATCTTTCCAACCTTGTTTAGTAATTAAATCAAGTATTCCAAGAGGATTCAAGCATGTCAGATCCATGGCAACTTTGTGAATGTAAAACTAGATCTCCTCTTCCCCACCAAGAATTTTTGTAACATTTTAGTAGGGGGATTCATTTTTGTTGGACCGTACCCAGAAGAAACAACTCACCAATTTAGTTTCATTATGACCATGATGTATTACTTCTCCAATTGGGAAGAAGCAATTCACTTCAAGAAAGTCAAGTCCCACTCCATGATCAAATTCACCCACAACCTCATATTTTATCAATATTTAGTTACTCACAACATTCTCACTGTTAATGGAACCATCATTTTTTATGATGAGTTTAAGAGGTTGTACTCTATGTATAATATATAGTCATGCCCAACTTTCAACTATCATTCATTGGAAAATTGACAGATTGAGGTGTTCAAAAAACCTGGATAATATTCTATAGAATACGGTGGTCCATAATAAGAAAATATAATCATAGAAGCTACATAATACCCTATCATCCTATTGATAAAAAATGTCAAATTATATTCAGGTGACTCAATATTCCTTGGTGTATAGAAACGTGTTAGTCTGACACATAATGGTCTAGTTTCCATCTCACTGAATAGCTTTCTACGACCTAAATATTCCCTAAAAATATCATAAGTAAATCTGGATCATCTATAATCCCTCCAAGAGAATAGAATCCAAGCCTTGCGCAATCTATAGAGGTAGTAGAACAAGATAGAGATGTCATTAAAAAATAAGTTTATCCTTTAATCCATCCTTTAGGATGACAAGGTACATGATCTCAAAATATTGATGATACCTAGAAAGAAGCCACCAATGTTGGAGTCCAATTGGGAAGTACCCTACATAGTTCATATAGCATATTCCAATGGGGAATACTTTTTTATCAATATGGATGGAGAGTTTATAATAACTCCCACCAATTCCATGTATCTAAAGTAGTATATCATGTATGGGGAATTCATTATGCCTCGAACTCTATGACCTAAAATAGGGATCCCATTTTTAAGAATCCTGACTTTAAACTATATTTCCTTCATCTTTGGAATATGTAGGTTAGAACAAGGACACCCTAGACCTCATTCAAATTTTATTTTTTACTCTGTCACACCAGACATATCCCCTTGAGACACTCATCCCTTCGTCTAAACCCGATGACCATAAACTATGAATCCATGGTCCAAACTCTATAACCTATAACTAAGATCCCTTGGTCCGAGCATTATGATGTTAAAATAATAGCAACCACATAGTCCAAACACTATGAAATGAAACTAAATGACTTTTTTGTCCATGAATTATGACCTTAAACTATTTTTACCCCCTATACTCTAAGTTGGACGACTTTAAACTACAAAGAAAAATGTCCTCAAAACACTACATTAAACTGTGGTCTTACCCCATTTGAAATTGGGATGTCTCTTTATTTTTTGTTATGTAAGAGAAGATGTTTACCCCACCTCAAACATAGATGAATCTGAATAAGAGATGATATTTATGCCATTCCTCAAGAATCAGATACCCCATGATATCCTTGGGATTCCTTAAATTCCCTTGCAAGGGAGGATAACCCCCACAAACACTGGTCTTTTACCATGATATACCTATAAAACTATATATAGCATGATTACCATTCTAATAGGATATATATTTATTCCTGTAATTCTCATCTAGATGATAATACATAAATTTATCAACCCCTTGGCCCATTGGATCTAGTTTTTGGACAATCCTTACAACCATAAACTATATTTATTATCCACTTCCTCATACTTGTGTGGTACACATGACTCATTGGGATTATTCACATCATGTATTACCTATTTTACACCCATAAATATCCTTAATGAAAAAACTATTATAGTTCATATTTCACAACTTCAAACTGATCACCCCTAGTCTATGTAACTTGGATGAAAACTATTTTCCCATGGTCCAGAAAAAATTTCCTTAAAATGTGTGCACCCACATCCCAGACTATAGGAGGACTAATTCACATCATTATATGATATGTATTGATTCCTTAAATAAATGTCTCTAGGTCCATCTATAGATTTACCGTGAAAACACTTGTTATATGTAGTGAAATCACAACATGATTTCTGAAGGGCCATATTCTAGTTATAAGCCCCATTAAATTAACATAACCTATCAGGGGGTAGGGATTCCCTCATATCCCCATAAGAGGATGAAAAGAGAAACCAAATTCCAGGTGTAATATCTCGAACAACCTCAATGCATGATGTTAAAATGTAGTGTTACCAAAGACAAGTTCAATATTCCTCTAAACAATGGATGATCCTACCCCTCTATCAACAGAGGATTCCCTGTCTGACAATTACTAGATGAACAAATACTAACATCCTCTGTATAAGATGTTAAAATATATCATTACCCCATATAAATGCAATATGCATCATATTAAATTCTGATAGGATTTAATCCTCTTGTTTGAGAGGGTATCCCACTATAAGAATCTTGTTTCCACCATTCCATGTTTTGGAACATTGTGTCACTTTATTCCTATCATCATGGGATATTTAGTGAGAAAATAATAATTTATCATTAGTTTACTACATGACTTTTTATGAGAAATGTTACCTCTGTATGTTTCACAATCCATAATTTATGGACTAAAACTAAATTCCACGGTCCAAGGGGGACAAACATACAATATTTTAAATATTACCCTTACATTTTTCATGGAACAAGGTTCTTCTTCTCCCATAATTCGTACCCTTTCATTGCATGTAAAAAACCATAGGTAAATTTATAGTCTGAACACTATAACCTTAATCTATGAGAAGAACCCTAGTCCAAACATTATGACATAAAATTGTATTTCATTTTTCTTAGGGGTGTTTTAGGAAACATTAGGTAGCCTTATATGGCCCTCCATTTATGTCATATAACATCCCATTGAATTTAAAACAGATTATCTTGAGACAAATCCCCCTTTTAAAAATGTTATGTCCTTAAAGTGAACTCTAGGGTCAAATCATCATTACCATAAACATTGTACAAAAAAGTGATTCTGAGATATCCCATATGGCATGTCTTCCTTGGATTCTATTTCACTCTTGTTCAAACATAATTTTTTATGGTGTAAAATCATAACCTTATGATATTTAATTGACATAATATTCACTCTTGACTTGACATGAGGATGAAATGCTGGGAAGATCAGTGAATATTCCCCATGCACTGTGTCTGGATCTCAAAATGTTAAACTATGTGTCGCACCATCCTCACTATATGATGTGAAGATGTGTGCTAAATTTATTCACCATATTATGTTAAAATTGATGCCTATCATCCTCATTAAACAACATAAAAATGAATGGAATCTTAGGCCCTTTTCCAAGATACCCATTCCTCTAATTTTGGTTGTCCAAAACATTTTTCATTTGACTGTCACTCAGAATCTGAGATGATTCTCCCCTAAATGTGGGTTTCTCTTATGATCACATTGATAATACCATGTCATTTTTCTCTTAGCCACATTAATATAATTCTAGGGCTTTTGGAATCCATTCGAAAATTCTATCACTTCATTCCCATGATTTGTGTGCCCCTAATTTGGATCCTCATATCCTACACATTTGAATGGAGACCTCAACGACAAGGTTCTGAGAAAAAATGGATAAACTATCATTATATTCCAACATCCTAAAAGACATTGGATGTCATCGTGAGACATGTCTTGTGCTTTAAACATGTTCGAAGATCATCCCTCATTCGCTTTTCCCCATTTTAGGATAATGGTATGAATGTTGTGTTTCAAACACGGTAAGAATTTATCCAGTATCACCAGACCACCCTCCTCGGGAATCATATTTTAGAAATTTTGATTCATGGTCTATAATTTCCCATTGTTCTGGATGAAATCAACACCCATGGAATAACCCCATTCCTGTTGTAGTGAACATTGGAAAAGAGAGTAGGTCATTTCGAGAGTCGCGCTCCCCAAGTACAACCTCTGTTATACCAAAAAATTTCATAAAAAGATAAATCATATGGTCATACCTTATTTCTCACACTAATCATGACTCATATGATATTAGGGTATGGTCATTCATAGTTTTTGAAATATGATTCATTTAAAATAATAGAAATCCCAAAAAGAAATATGTCTATTCAGGAAAGAATGTTTATATAGAAAACATCATAAAATAAGGAGGTTCATCGAAAAGGTGGAGCCTATATTATGTCTTAGAAAAAAACCGTTTGGATCTAACCCTGAAATTGAGTGGTTCATCTCCTCCAACATCTAGCTTGTATTCTCAAGAACCTCTTACCGCCTCCTGAGATTTATTTCATCTTCATTAGATAAATGATGATATTCATTATACCTAAAATCCACAAAGTACATATCTTCTTTGTGATCGCCTATCTAAAAAATTGACATCATTCTTTGATTCTAGAAATCCTCTATCTGAGACTTCAGTCGGATGACATACTTTTATTGAATATTGATTAATGTATCCTGCTCTTTCATTTGTACCTCCAAAAATAGGATTTCCTTGTTAACCTCATGGAGTTTCTGAGTGTTTGTACACTTCTACTGATGGTAAGAAATTATCAAATGTTGACGATACTTACACACTCTCTCAGAAAGTATTTTCTAGACTAGTTCATTGATACCATGAGCATCCACCCCTCTGGAGCCGAAATTGTGTATCTAGAGGAAAAAGGACCACATCAGGATTACCATAAATGATTTCAATGTCTAGATGATGAAATTTTGTATGATTCTCCATGCCATGCAACTGAATATGTAATTTTATTTAGTAAACATGAACACAAAGTATTATTTCTCTTCAGGGTGTGTAGACTCATACTTAGTGAAAGCCTGAGGAATGGAAGGAGTAAAGCCTAATTTAGGGATCCTCTCAAATTTTTCGGGACATAGATCATGGGGATGGTCATATTCACCTGAAACATCCCTAAAAATTCCATCTCCACCACCCTAAATCCTTCCCCGACCAGTGGAATCAGTAGTAAGCATAAAATATTTTTCCCCCAATACCATGTTCAGGACATCTTGAAGGACCAAATCATCAAAGACTGATGTAGCAATCATGGAGGCGACCCCAGATGCTTCATATGTAGTCTCTTGTTGGCCCAAAATCCATTCAATCACTACTATGAATAGAAATATGTAAGTAAATTTAATCATAAAATGATCCATTGAGATTCTATGAGTGAGAAATACATTTAGAATAATAGCATCAGTAAATTTAGTCCAATAATTGTGGAAGAGAACTCCACCAATTGAGTCCCCTTGAAACCAGTCAGTACATCAATAACGGTTTATAAAACGTCTATAATTGGTTCCTCAGGATATATATGAGCACCTGAATGAGAATAAAACAAACATGTTGACACAAAGGATATGTGTCATTTCTAAATTAAACAAAGTGATTTTATTTCCACTCTTACCATGAGGTAGATGAATTTAGATGATGATCCTCCCTACATGATCCACTTACTTAGTAATAGGCACTACCATTATAATTCCAAGGTTTGTTCCCCCAAATATGATTGGGAGGATGTGGGTATCTGAGGCCATCACTATGAAATCATCAATTAGCCCACCAACTACCTCATCTTTCAGAAAAGTCCCCAACATGCTCTCTCCAACACCCAGTGGAGCACCATCACATCCTTTAATAGTGTCCCCTTCCATTTTATGATTTTCTCACTTATAAGACAAGTTTATGTTTGATAACCTGAATGATATAGTGGAAGGATTTAAGGAAAATGTTAATTAATAGGCTTACCTTGAGTAGTTTTACTCTATAAGGTCACAATTTCTCCACTCTCTCAAGGACTCTGAAGCTCGGTAGTTGACCCCCATGACTCATTATCTCCAGAACCCTTTGTTTCCTCTTAAGCTCATCACTCTTCAGTTGAATCACTGAATCATGCTGTCTCCTACCACCTTGTCTCACATTGAAACATAACCCACACAATGGTGGAAGGAATATCATGTTCCCCTAATTGGAATGTATTATAGTCAATGATTATCAGACATAAATTCCTTTCATAAAATATCACCTTGGTTATGATCTGAGTACGCCCTACTTTTGGAAGCTTGACCCCATCCTAGACCATCTTCCTCCACATGTCCTCAATCCACATGGAAGTTAATTGAATCCTACAATCTATCCAAATCATAGGAAAATAGCATCATTATCTAGTTGAAGTAGGTTTCTCATATTCTTCCCGAGATCCTCCTTCGACCTACTCATCCCAACTAGGTTGCTCACCACATTCACTAAATACCACTTTTGGGAACCCTATCTTCCATAGGGTGGGGGTAAAATAGTTCCTTATGCCTTCCCCACTGTAACTCCATTCGAAGTTGGTAAAAATGTATTTCCATATCCTAAGAGAGTAGCCTACACGAAAACATTAATGCCCATTGCGTCACTCTCCGGATCGATCACTGTATGTGTTGAGGCAGGATCAAATTCGAGTAATATGGATCCCAATTGTTGGCATAATCCATTTACATTACATCATTGAATTTTTTCAGCCTTAGTGTAATAATCTCTCATGATCTAGTGCACAACAGATTCCACAATAATCAATGAAATAAACATGTATGCCACTCATCATTAACCCCCATATAGTTTCTCTTTTTTAGCATCTAGAGGAACCAAAATGCTTTCGAAACTGGTATGGTGTATAAAATTTTCAATAGTCATGGATGTCATTCTTGTCTTCCATAATTGAGAAGGGATGAAATTTTAAATTTTAATGATTTATAACTCCAATCATTATCATGGTCTAATTTACAATCACTGGTCAAACACTGAAAATGTTGACGAGAAATGGCCTCAAGACACCATTCTACGGATTTATTGAGTTTAGAAACTAAAAACCCCTTAATTGTGCCTTGATAAATCTTTGAAAAAACGTGAATGGGCTATAAATCCTCCATGGAATGTATCCTTTTTCCATGTGGCCAAAATAGATGTAGATCCATGTCAGACTATTTTCACCCTATTATCGGCCACCAAGATTGCCTCCATAACCAATACCAATAGGTGTAGGCCCATCGGTGTCTCCCTAAATGGACGTAGTTAGACTCTAAGGAATGTGGTAAGAAATATGATTTAGCGAACTAGTGGATCCTAAACTTCAACCATAATGTTCCCCCACTGCATGTGTTGTACTTATTTTAGGATCAACCAATATGATCTTCATTTCCTCCATAACAGAATTGTTGGGAACTACTCTCCCCACCTTGGAATCGTCATAGTTCGATTCATATTATACGTCATTTCAAAAAAAAACCTTGAACGGTATATCCTAGTGATAAATGGGAGTATGAACTATATTTTTCTTTAATGCCTCCAGAATATCATGCACTAGGAGAGGACTCTTCTGCCTTTCATCCCAGGTCTTCTATTACATAAGGAACTCATTGTACTATAACCAATACAGTGAAATTACACAAATTTAGTGAACATCCCACAAGCTAATTCTCACCTCCCAAGAGGGAAGGTGAAATGTGTTGGTATCCAGGGACCACCAGATGAGGAGCTCAGGCACCAGCTCCAAATAATGGTACATGTAGAATTGTGATGTCCACAATACCTCATACAATCATATATTATGTAGTTTTTTCCCAAAAATCTAAGACGGTATAGTGTGACCAGTGCACAAAATCCCATTTAATGGTAAAATTTCCTCCAGAATGAAAATTCCATGCCTTGTACCATCCCCGGATGTTTTCCCATGTGATTATTTGAATGATGTTGTAGTAGTCTTTGGGGAATTCTTTATCCTATGGTTTGTGTCCCATGTACTTATTAGTCTAACCATTTAGAATGTGTATGGGAATGGACTAATGCTCCCTAAAAGGGTGTCCACAAATCGTAATGTTCCTACATTTGATCTCATCTTTGTTCGTGAACCCAGATTTCAGAATGTGGACCTTAAATTCTAGGATTTTCTCATCATATAATAGCCCAAAATTTCATCGTGGAAGGTGATTACTCAGTTGATAAATATTTTGATCCTTAGTAATCATGACCATGACCATTTTCTTTCTTAAATAACCCTCCTAGCATGAGATATGGTGGGATTTCATTCCTTTTATACTCTTCGGGTAGTGGTGGAAATGTTGTTCACACTTAGGTTTTGTTGATGGTCCATTTCCGATGATCCTAGAGGGTACCGGGAAGTTTCATGCAAGAGTATGGTTCGTCCTGAATTTATTGAAGTTTCACACATTTTTGGAAGAGATCACAACAAAAGTTTATTTTTATTGAAGTTTGATGCATGAAGGATTGTGATAGAAGTGAAAAAAGGTTAGGTTTTCACACAATAGGTGTACTAACTTGTAAAAGACTATGAAATATTAGCACACAATAATTTAAGTTACTATATATAGGGACCCTCTACAAATTTATATGGGTGGACCACCGAATTGAATGAATGTGAGGCCTTCTTTCATGACTAACCTAAAATGTTATTTACACTAATGTGAAAGATCCATACGAGTATCCCATGGAACCCAAGCATTCAGTCCCCTATCATCTTAGAGTATAGGGGAAATATTTGGGCACTAAAATATCATCTAAGGCCTCAAACATCAAATGTTTGCTAAACCAAGCACGCACCTACACTTGATGGACAGTTCCAAGGATGAGGAGCATGATGTGAACATGTTTTCACTGTTAAACCCAATAATTAATTTCACATGAAAATCACTTTCATGACAATGACATAAAGATTCATCTTGAATTCGACCATGTCTAAAAGGATGCTTAGGCCATTGGATGCATGAAGTAAGGGTTTCACTCTAGAGATGAATTATTTATGCTGCACAGTATGTTTCATCTCAAAGAGGATGTCAAGCCAAGATAGTAGTGTGGAAGATATCCCATATAAAATAAATATGTCACGCACAACACCCATTACTCTCCCAAGAACATGCACGTCCACCACCAAGTATTTCAGCTTTAAATATAAGCTCTCTCACATATTTGATGGAGGCTCTCTCTGATCCGCCTCAAGGGGTATTATGATCAACCTCACTAATCAATGTCAATGGAGGTTCTGATTCATCCATTCGTAAACCTTGACGAATGAAATCTTTCCAAATAGGGATGCACTCCCCTGATCCTCCTCATGGGGTGTTATGATCAACCTACAAGATCATCCTCAAGGGGAACTATGGCCCATTAATTAGTAAACCTAAATGTGTATCATCTTCCCTCCAAGGGATAAACCTACCAGATATACCTCAAGGGGTGTTCTAATCACCTTATTAGATCCACCTCAATGGGTGTTCTGATCCATCATTTTCTACACCTCCACTATTGACATCTTCCCTCTTAGGGATGAAACTCCCTAATCTTCTTCAAGGGGATATATGATCAACCAATAGGATCCACCAAAATGGGAATTCTGATCCATCCATTGGTAAACCTATACATGCAACATCTTCCCTCCAAGGGATTAAAATCCCTGATCCACCTTAAAGGGTATTCTAGTCATCCACCCAGATACTCCTCACAGGTTGTTTGGATCAATCCATTGGTAAAACTGAAGGTTAAAAATATCCCCTCATATGGATGAACATCCCTGATCAACCCCAATTGGAGTTCTGGTCAACTTCCTAGAGCCCCATCAAGGGAAATTTTGATCAATTGATTGGTAAACCCCCATGTGTGACATCTTCCCTCCTACGAACAAACTCCATGACCTGCCTCAATGGTAATTCTAATCAACCACATATATTATCATAAAGTATTGTTTTGATCTATCCATTGGTAAACAATCCTACAATAAATCCTTCCCTCATTGGGATTCACCCCCTGCATCTGTCTCATGAGCAATTTCGACCAATCAATTTGTTCTGAAGAAGACATAAACCCTATGAATCTCGCCAAAAGATGTTAAAATCATTCCCTAATCCTTATCGAAGAGGAATTAAACTTGTGACCTAACCAAAAATATATATCTCATGAAAAATAGGATGGGAATCGTAAAAATACATAGAATACATACATCCCTATTGTTAATTACTTCCTAATTGTCATAGTATGGCTTAGGTTCCTCACCTAATATGTCTCATATAACATTCCCTCCTAATAGAATGTTTCCTAGGTGAACAATGCACCCAATGCCCAAACATGCTCAAAGATTCCCAACATCACGACTTTACTGAGTGACAGTTTTTTCCCTTCCAGAATGAAGCATTGTAATTAAAAAGCTTCCACAAAGAGATAACACATGGAGTGAGATCCGTGTACATGACTTAAATCTAAGAGGGTGACTCATACTTGGAAACGATCACAAAGGAAGAATCCATGGTTGGATTAATGGACATACCATCATCCCATTTTTGACCAAGTATTAGATGTAATTGATGAATGTGATGAAATCCCCAAAGATGGGAAAGTGTTGATATTGGGAAACAAAATTCCAATGTACATTAATTCCCGGGGTGGACACAGTGAATGATTTAGAAAAATATATCTTAACTATGATGGGGATTGTGGCTTCAATTCCATGAAGTAAAATAATGTATAATACTTTAATATGAAATATGTATTTTTGGGTTCATTAAAGAAACATAAGTTGTGGATGAATTTAATAAAGTTAACATTGAGATTTCAATTACATAAAATTTGTTCAACACGGATGGTGTATTTTAATTTGTGATCAAAGGTGATTATAGAGGGAGATTATTTAATGATTAGATCTTTGAAAATTTCATATGTGATCATAATAATGGAATAATGAATAATGGATCATTTTATTTTGTTGTATTATATTAAAAAATAGAGGTATGAATCAAATAATGTCAACATTTAATTATTTTCCAACTTTAGGAGAGGGGTAATTACTGGAAGCATATTTAATTCATGATCAATCCTAATCATTTCTAGGTATTTAAGGAATAATGGATGAAATCAATTGGATAGAATATTATTCACATCTTCATTCATTTGAAGATATTAAATTTAAATCTTGGGGTTTTTGATTCATCTCCCTCAAAATAGAAATATTGCAGATCCCTGATTGGGACACATATTTTAATATTGAAACTATGAAAAATTTAATCACTTTTGTCGATATTATAAATCATGTTCTAAATTATTATTTTTATCCTAAACAAATAGTATGGGACACTTCTTTTATGGTAGGGGTATTAATAATATTTCACAAAGAAATATTTTTCCCCTAATATAAAAAATTTTCTTATTTCCTTGAAAATATTGATATATTATCCCCTCATATTAAAATTTGGATTTTTAGTATTTAAGATCTTATAATTAAATTAATGGTTTAGGTTTAGAAGATCCCTTTTTTGGATATGAGTTATAATATGAATAGAAATTAATTTGATGAATTTCTTAAGAATTTGTTATGTGAAAATTTCAATAGGAATGCGAATACAGTTTCTCAATGTAAGAACATGGTAAGAATCTCTAAGGACTGTTATATTAGAAAATGAGGGAATAAGTATTATATTCTTATAAAACATAATGCATCTTGAAGAGATGTGAAAATACATGTTCTAGCTAGTTTAGCGCGTCATGGGAAAATTGGGAAATCTATCAGCATATCTTTTTCTATGGTGGTATTAAGACCACATGAAAGTTTCATTCCTAATGTGGAGGATGGAAAGGATGAATGTGTTGGTAACAACATAACTAATAAGGATGTTAGGATGATACATAAAAATAAAAATCCAAGTGTGAACACTATTGACACTGCGTTGGTGGCTATATCGTCATCCCCATTAAAGATTGATGATACCACATTGATGGTTATTTTAATGTCTAATATAGTTATTATCATTGGTGATAATAATGGAAGTAGTGCATAAATTATTTATCACGTAATTATTTTTCTTGACATCAGTTATTATATGATGTTATTGGAGGTGATGTTTTAAATAAGCATTTAGTGTTGATTAATTGAAACTTTCATTGTTAATAATCTATTTTTGTGTTTTTACATCATTTACCCAATAACCAATGTGGAAAAAGAGATTTTTTAAATAAAAAATTGTTTTATCCTAAAAAGAAGTATAAAAAAGAACAAGAACAGTAGAAAATGCCGCATTAAACTAGTAAATCATTTAAAATGACAGTTACAATTGAACCTCCAAATTTACAATATATATTACAAATAATCTTAAAATCAATCAAACCTTAAAATGATTCTCCAATTCAATTTGTAAATATCATAAATCTTCGACACTATATGGAAGTGGGTAATCAAAAAGATATAAAATAATAAATAAATCATTTAAATTATATTTTCCATAAAACCAATGAAATATTAAGGAAAACATTATAAAAAATCCAAACTTATAGAACTTCGTAACTGTCTTAATTGAAATTATTTCATATTTAAATCATTAAACATAATATCTCTATTCTTTTACACAATCTTGTTTATAGAAATTATTTTTCATATATATTTTAATCTAAAATAATAATTTTATTTAATATTTCCAAAATTTCATATTTATAAATGAATATTCACCATTGTTGTACAAATATGACCTTGGCTCTCTTATTTCACGCATCTCTCTAATGAAAATCCATGACCTATTAAAAATAATATGAATAAATGAAATTTTATTTGTTATAATATAAAAATTATTAAAATAATCAATCTTATGTGTCAAATACATTCTTATAATTTCTTTTCACTCAACCATGCATAGAGCATAACAAGTATAGTGTCCTCACTCTTGACAAGACCCATAAAATATAATCAAAACTGATATATAAAAATATTTAATGTGAGGTATTAATTTGTTAAAATATATATAACAATTTTTGAGAAAATATGTTTCATACTCTTGAAGATATGGAAACATCCACTACTGAATAATTACATTGTTTTGAAATATTTTATAAATATAAACTATTCATTATACATCGGTCATTGTCAATGCTATAGGTGAAATAATATATGGGTTCATAAATCCAAGTACACCATTCTTTCCATGTTCTATAATATTTTTACATAGAATCCTAATAAAAAAAAACATAAATATAAATTTTAAATAAAATAAATGAACATGATTTTTTTTCAATAAATTTACATTGAAAAAACATCATCATGTTGATACCTAAATAAAATCAACTTTCATGATTCATGATATCATTTTTCAAAATATCCAAATTCATTTTTCATCCACAAAACACAGAATCAATTGAAATCTAATGCACATCTAATAAAAAATTTAAATATTCTTACAATCTATTATGGGTTTTAGAATTTGTATAGCAGGTCATCCATCATTGTATTTTTAGTTTATTATATAGTAATATTTTACATTTAAGTTATTCCGAAAAATTTATAGAAATTTATAATATTTAAAATGTTAAATAAAATTAATAGAAAAATTAAAAAAAATATAAGATATATACATACCTCTATTTTAATATGTCAATGTATTCTAGATGGACAAACTATAAAATGATCAATACTTTTTCCAATTGTACTCACATCATTTGTAGGAAAAGTTATTTTTTTTGATACTTATATAATATCTTATACAATAACTACTTGAATCTCTATCTCTATATATTTTTTATGAATGGTATCATCGAAATAATATATCATCCCATATGAAACAATATAATGGTGATTATCATTATAAAACTCACAATAATTGTGAAGCTATGGTGGAGGGGATATAGGCATAGTATAAGAAGTAGTAGGGTCTATAGTATGACATGTATGAGTAGGATAAGTATGCTGAGAGGGATATACTAATGGTGGTGGAAGAGTTCGATATGGTGTCTGAAACTATCTTATCATTTTTGCAATCATTGATAGTACCGAAGCTCAAATCTCATCCTTCATCATCACATGAATATCCTAAACATTAGCTTCTAAATATTTAAATAAACATGATATATTGATGATGTTTTCAGATGTAGTGACACTATTATTTCTGAAAAACTTGTCAGGTATCCTCAGTAAAAACCCAGGTGTTTGGGATTTCCCATTTTTGTAGCTAAAATATTTGTTCTACCCTCATAAACAAAGACTCCATGTGTGCTATGATCCTCAAAGAAATCATGTATTGAATATTTGAATTTTTTTAATGAATCAAACATACAAAGAGTTGTTTTAACATAAATAAATAAATAAATTATCTTGTAATCCTCCAAAATACAACCCCAGACTCTTCCACATAATATTTTCCTTTTTTCTCATTTGTCCCCTATTCAAATTTTCATGTCTAGTGGGGGGAGGAGGGAATACCTCTACATAGCCTATAGACTTAGTTCACCTATAATAAAGATTTTATACTATCATATAACTTCCAATAATTTATAACCTTCCTAAGATAATGTATGATGGTATATGTTTCTATATTGAATCACCCGATGAGATCTCCTCAATTGATGTAAATTATGAATTAAGAATAAATAATTAATTAACATGGTCATTTATATTAAAAAAACATCTAAAAAGAATACATTTCCATTATGAAAAACTCATTCAGTCATCTACTTTCAAAAAATTTATTCCATTTATCTTAATCTATAAATGTATATATATCACATGGATTGTGATGTTATATATCCCAACGAAATAAAATGTGATGCGAGGGATGATTTAAAATCTCTGATCCCCTAGGAAACAATAAAAACCATTTCCTCATCACTCATCTAGTGTTAGGTATATCATATGTCTCTGATAAGAAGGGAAAAACATATAATACTATAAAAATTTCAGGATAACTAAAATGAATAAAAATGATCATAAAAAAATGGTCTCCCACAATCTTTAAAATGTCACTTTTTCAACAGTTGTCCAATCATGGAATAAAATACTGACATTACTTTTATCCTATAATAATATACATGTCTTAATTTATTTTGAATTTGGACCACTTGGAATATAATTTTCAATAAATTATTTTGGAATCCTATATTGCAAGCTACAAGGAATTGATAATTTTGGTAAATGTGTGGTTCCACGTTTACCAACCCTCGAACACTTATTTCCCGTAGAATTATATCATTGACGTAAAGAAGGACGATGTGGGTCATCAACAAGAGTATCTATACATTCCACCCCATAGGCATGAATACGATCATTTATAGAAACATTTAGTGGATTAGAGTATTGATCTATGATTCTCCTACAAATCAAAGCAACAACAATTAGTACAAAAATATAAAAAACTAACAATTACATACAAATGTAAAAAAAAAATTAACAATTATCATACAAAATGAAATGTAAAATAATCATAAAATATTTTTATTCATATTTTTTATAGTCAATGAAAATGGTTAAAATATTAATGAGAAACTAAAGGACATAAATGAATGAATATAAATACAATTTTTTTTAATTGTAAAAATTATCTATCATGATTAATCATTTTTACACCGATTTTTTTTAATAATATAATATTATAAAATAATTTTTTGTTTTATTTTACATATGAAATTTATAATAACTATTTTTCAATAAGATCAATTAATATAAAATTACATTTCGGTAAACATTTAAAACTAAACTAAAATAAACTAATATAAACAGAAAAATTAACATAATAATTATAATACATGTTTTAATAAATAAAATCAAACAAAAATATCTAAAAAATTATGAAATTTAAAAAAGTTATTGAGAATTAAAAATTTGTTACATGTAATATTAGAAATGTTCTAAAAGATTTTTTTCCAAAATTCGTTCATCATGATCATTCCATATGTCATAAACCATGTCTATGACATTATCATCATTATTATTTTCCAATCTTTCGATGTATGTCGGGATTTCACATAAATCAGAATCTCCATTATTTTAATGATCACTGATATACTTTTTTCATTTTAAATGAATACAACACTTCATATCATATTGATCAATAAAATAGCAAAAAACCATATATTTCCATGATAAAAGGATCAACTGTGTATTATAATTTATTCAGATTAACTAGTGTCATTCAAAATTAATCATGTTTGAAACTATTGTTCCAGATAAACCATTAATAGTTAAACATTGGAACCTGAAATTTGTAATCAAACTCCAATATTTCACTATTGAATCCATAATATGAAGTTGATTCATATATTGGTTTTTTTCTTATCCACTCAAAAAATGCATTTATTATATGAACACTAATACACTACAATTTGAAAACACACTATTATTTTCTAGATCTTTTGTATGAGATTTATTACCATTAATTTCATAATCAGACCATTCTATCAAATTTTAATTTTCAACACCCAGAAACCATGTAAAAGTTTCTAATTTATCTGACCAAACAAGCATGATCTCTTTAGACCATGAACAAATGTTTTGTTATGCTCATTCAAAATCAACATATATTTCCTCATTGAATAAATTATTTCAATATATTAATATGTAATGGTATGTGGGGATGATCATTAACTATTTTATTCAATATTTATAATTGGAATTTTTTATTATTTCCATCTGTAAATAATTTTACATTCAAGCCATGAATCCGCTTTCACCCATAATTAACCCATTCATTATGAGATGATGGCAAACTGATGTGCTCCACTGCAGACAAATAGCATGAACAAAACTCTGCAATCATCTTAAAAACAAACTTATCAACAATCGATGCTTTAAGTCAATATGGATTCTTAACATACCCCTTAAATATATTAATATACCCTTTAAAATGATACATCCAACAAAGAAATATATGTATGAAAATCATTTTTTATCACACCCAGTTAACCATTAATTACACCATGATTATAAAAAAAGATAGAGAAAAATAAATTTCGAATTAAAAAAGTATAGAAATCACTTTGTTCTCTATGTTTTTCATTGAATTCAGATTAATCACCTTTTTATCAACTGAATTTGGAAAATAAAACACCTTCATGATAATCATTATGACACAGATATGCAATATTACATGTATTTTAACTGGTAGGATTTGTTACATAATAACATGATAATCATGGGATTTTATAAATATCAACCTCAAATACTTTAATGAATGCATATTTCATACATTTTTAGAATAACAATGTGTTTCTTTGATATCGTGAATACATTGAAAAAAGATAATTTTCCCCTCTTGGATATGGTGTGACAAGCCTAGGGAGTGAATGTTTTCATTTCATCAGGAGTGGGATCCAACGCCTAACGTATTCCCATTCAGAATAAGTCCAATATTGTATTCAACCCATCTTTAGTCATCCCATTAATATCTTACCATGTTCCAATCAATATATCATAGAAATCATTCGATACATGCATGACATCAATGCTATGTTTGACCTCACGATATCTCTAATATGGAAGATGAATAATTACAAACCATTTCCTACAAATATTTATATCATTACAAGATTTATGTGTATTTCTGAGTGACACATAAATGTTTTTCACCCTCTATAAATATTGATTAGTGGATAATGGTTTTTGAGCAATATCAAATTCATTTAAGCCATTGAAATCCTTTTTTTAATCATCTATAAGAGTGATCTATAGAACAAAATATTTTATGACCAATATATACTATTTTTATAGCATGATACTATTGATAATATGACGTATGTTGTTCACAAATTAGACAAGCTTTATTCCACTTAACATTATACCATGAAAAACATCCATATGTTGGGAAATGATTATTTGTGAACATAATCATTGCATGAAGTTGAAAATATTATGTTTTATAAGAATAATACACCATTATACATTTTTCCGACAATCTATTCGAATCATGAATTAATGGTGATATGAAAACATCAACACCATTTCGAGTTTATTTTGGTCGATATATAATTTTACTCAACATGATATATTTTCTCTTCATAAAAAATTTAAGAGATAAGATGTAAATTTTCATAAAAAGATGCCATGAAGTATGTGTTCTACTAAGGATTTGATAACGATTCATTCCATTCAAGCACATTCCATGTCTGAGATTTATAATTTCATTTTTAAATTTCATAAACTAGTTATCAATTTTCTTATAATGTGTATAATCAGCTGGATATCATAATTCTACATCAGATGTCTTCTCTTCATCATTCCATCCTAACCATTTTTTATCATGTGAATTATAAAATAAATGTTTCAAATAATTAATTTTAGGATGATACAAAAATTTGATGGATGAGGTCTCTGTAACTACTAAATCTGCAAATTATTTTCCTTTCAATTTATACTTTGATGTTCCATATTTTTGGCACCCAGAATAAATTTTTTATTTTTTCCTATACAGAACACTGTTATTTGGGTACACATGTATTTTTCTATACCCTAATTCCATTGGACATAGTATTAAATTTTATTTATAATTTAAATCTAGAATCTCATTTTCTTGAGGAATAATATCTTTCAACGATTTTAGTAACCCTATAAACTCTTTTTCCTCTATCCGTGTTTAAAATTCAAGTGAATCAATCATAATACAATTGATAAAAACATATATTTTCTACAACCGAGATACAATAGTTTTTCTTCAACACCATATAGATGGTAAGTTGTTGATTCTTCCTCAATATCTTTTACTTCAATATCATGAAACATTTCTTCAAACTTATCAGACTTATCATTATATAAAGCATCATTATCATGAGATCCAAAATTATTTCTTGTTTCACCATTCTAAATCAATGGGTTGTAACTAATCTTAAAACCTAGAAAATTAAATTATCTATGAAATCCCTTCTTTTCAACATATTCATGCTTAATAATTGCATGCATGTACATAAAATCATGTCGTTGTTTGGAACATTTCATTTATAAAATTCCCAAAAAAATTAACACCTTCCTCTTATTAGTCACATATTCGATTTGTCAAAATCATAATTTGAATCATTTTTATCAAAAACAATTATCAAAAATACATATCTCTTTTAAATAATTTAGTGGTAATAAAAGAGATATTAAATTATTCACGTCAATCTAGGATTAAATATATATATCAATTATTTCATAATATAGAAGTAACAAAAAATTGAAAATAAAATATATATATATGCGTATTTTAGAAGTATAATTATAAATTATATACAATAATTGAATAAATGTATAAATATAATTGGTAAATAAATCTTCATAACCCTTTACATTTCAAATCTGAAATACAACAACATGTTATTTATATTTAAAAACATCAATAAAATCAAATTACTTTGAAAACAATATGTAAATATAATTAAAAAATAATAATTATTTTAAAATGTAAAATCATTTTACATTTTAATTTCATTAAAAACTACATGAATGTTTTAATTTTGAAAATGGGATCATTTTCAAAATATCCATATCATTAAAAATAAATAACATATTGTTCAATCGAAGTTTTAATGAATTATTTTCTTAAATTGAATAAAAAACATGTTTCCCTTACTAGAAAATTTTTGACAACTAAAACATTATATCACCATGGTTAGAAAATAACAATTACCCATTATTGTGAATAACTTTCAAAATCTAGAAACATATTTCTCAGCCTAACAAACCATAATAGTGTACATTAAACAATAATAAACAGACAACATGAATGACGCTATGTAATAAGAAATTGAATAGATATAGGGTAACATGATCAAGAATTAAAACATTATAAATATTCTATAATACAATAAAAAATCATATTTAAACAACTAATCATAACAATGTAAAAAATAAGAGTGACTCAAATTGATTATATAACATATAATATGGTTTTTAGGTTATTATGATTAATTTATTAGTTGTTATTTAATAAATCATGGGGATTGATATATAATAGTAAATATAAAAAAGGATTTTAGATAAACTAATGTTCTACAAAATATATATTTATATAATACATCGTCAAACCTTACATATCCATGATACAAAATTGAGGAAAATAACTTAGACTATATGAATCCTATAAACCAAAATAAATACAAGAATGAATTTTCAACAATGTTAGACATGGTTATATGAGGCAGCCAATAAAATGGTTTTGTAAAATTTCCTAACCATTGACCTTCATGGTGAAACTTTATATTATTTGCGAAGTTATTGAAAAGAATTCACATTAGAGTAAACCAAAAAGAAGGTTTTCTCTATGAAAGTGTGATTTAATACTATAACATAGTTCATCAAAAAAATCCCATATAATGATTAGATTATTTAAATTAAGGTATCAATAAAATACAATCCAATATTATTTTCAATATTTATTTTTCTAATTAGTACTATTTTAAAAAAACAAGTTAAACACATGTCCTAGTAATAATCCAAAAATTCAACATAAGTGTTCATACAACCTTATATTAATAAAGGATATCATTAAAATTACAAATGATCAATGATAATCCCTTAAAATATATGAAATATTTTAAGAAAATATAACCCAATAAACTATTTATCATAACCTAATAACAATAAAAGATAAGAAATTCTAGGTGGATAACTATGAAATGATTCTCATACTATTACCATAATAAGTATTAATTGAATCCACTAGGTAATATTTGAATTGCATAATAATATTTATAAACATTTTTAATAATAATTTTGTCACTTCACATCAAAACTACGATAATGTAATATTTAGAGAACCATAATTGAAATTAAATAGAGTTTGAGTGTCCACAATCATGGATAAATGTTTGAGTATTGTTTGAGAGTTGATAGACGAGGTGATAAAATTCACAACAATGAGGCTCATGAAACCTAACAATGTATGATGATGTAAAATCTATATTTTAGGACACACAATCTAATAAACTATCTAATGACTTCCTCCCGAGAAAAACAAGTTTGTTTTTATATTGAATAACGCCAGAATGAATCAATATGGAAATTCATAAAATTTTAAATTGGTTGTCAAGTATGTTATATTATAACTAACATGATAATGACATTTTTATTCTTTTATCACATATTTTATATAGTAATTTTTGTGAATAATGTGCTTTATCATATCATTTATCTTATAATAGATGTGATAAAGAAATCAAAATATCTTTATCTTGTCATAAGTCGACTTGGTTGTTCGTAGAATCCTCTAATCTATCGAAATCATGAGGAATATAGTTTCATTAGCTTGTTTCATTAGGTACTATAACTTATTCCTAGGAGACTCTCTGGCCCAACTTGTCCCAAAAAGGGATCCCCCCGCATTCACCCAGGTCCCCTTTTGAGAACCCTCTCCTCCATAGGATGGGGGTGAATCAATACCTTGTACCATCCCTACTACTCTAGAATTTTGGGATTATCCTCCTAGAGTATCCCACCTACCACCTTATTTCTCTGATGCCTAAATCACCAGCTCTATCACCCGTATGAGTTAACATAAGATCTCATTTGGGTACACTACAACCATATTTTTGGCATAATATATCGACGAGCCGACATTGACGTTGGTCAGTGTTATTTTAGTCGTCTATGCTGAGCTAATTCTCATCATCATCCTCCATAACTGAGGAATGGTACATGGATTCAACTCATCACATACCCCCTATATATACTCTCATTATCAGCTACTAGAGGCACCCAAACTATATGGAAAACCAGGATGATGTATACAATTCGCAATAGTCATGGCAGTTGATTCAAAAAACCAGTACACCACCCTGAAAGATCTACATGCACTCCTTTTATTATCATGTACCTTCTAGGTTGTGCACCATCAGAAAAACTAGGGTTGATAAGGGGTGGAATTTGAGGTTTTCATGATTTCTAATTGAAAATATGAAAAATTTCTCATTGAGCATCACTGAATGGGCCCTAGAAATATTGTTAAGATATGTCCTCAATTCATCATTTAATAAGATGTTAGAGTTCAAAAAATGATAACCCCTGATGTATGCCATGATCCAGACATGAAATAACTAGAACATGGACCAGATCCTCCATGGTATTTCTAATCTCTCAAAGTGGCCCAATAGGCTGTAGCGCTAGGCTAGAACAGGTACCCCTAGGGTTACCATGTTTTCATCCACCAAGATTTCCTCCATCACCAGTGCCCCAAGGAACATTCCCATCCACATGTCCATTAATGTAAGAATCTACCCTCTAAGGAATGTGGTGAGAAATTTGGTTTAGAGGGACAATGGATCCAAAACATCCACCATAATGGACCTCACTACACATCTCCACCTCTTCCAGGATCTTCCAATACGATACTGGTTTTTTAGAAGTTCTATAGGGAACCTATTTCCCCACACTAGAATCATCACTGATGGATTTTTCTTCAAATACATATCAATCCAATCCTTGAATTGAATTTCTCAGTGATATATGGGAGTGTGATGAAACATTCTCTTCAACACCTCCATAATTTTTTGAACTGGGAGTGGAGTTGAAACGCCCTAGCCACAGAATCCCAGAGCTGGTGCATTATTTTAAAACATTGGCATGCTTAAAAGGAATCGTGTCCTATAGGACTTATCAGTTTAGGACTCATAGAAAATAAATTACATACATGCACATCACATTACAATTTCAACCACAAAAATACAACATATATAATACTTTGATAATTCCATTATTCTCATATATTAAACCTGCATATAAATCATAATAAACTTATTGGAATCATGGGAAAATAAATCATAATAAATGGGTGATCTCATATACTCAGTAAGGGTAAACAGTATTGCTAAAGCTGTCAAAAATAATCATAAACTTTTTTGGAAAGGTATAAAATTGAAACAAAATCCCTTTAACCCTAAAATCCATCATAATATGGAAAATATAAATACAATAATTCCATTTACTTATTCCCATGGATATTATACTAGTATAATAATCACATGTAACATTAATAACTAACCTCATAATGATGGAACATATAATTCAGAACATCGTAACCACAAAATCAAGGCCTCGTGCCAATATGCTAATTATAAATTTTATAAAGGCCTTGTGATAAGACAGTAGTTTGTCTCAAGAGACCTACTTATGGATCGAGGGAATATTGTGGGCCCTACCCATCACTTAATATGTCCAATGCATTCCTTATATGAAAAGGGTTAAACATAACATAATAATTCATATTAAAATAGCATATGAAATGTAAATACCTTAACGATAATCCATGAATGGTATAAATATAGCATAAACACAATAAAACGTATCATAACTCATTCAATATAATATAGAATATTTTATTATAATAAATCAATCTCAATCAAGAATAATGTCCGGTAAAGGATATTGGAATAGTTTAAAATGATCAGTAAAAAAAGCTGAGATATCCCTTTACACTGAAATCAATTAAATGTCACACAATACATAAATAAATTCATTTAAAATATATTTTTGAATCAGAGTGTCCCATACCACTTTGATACATTTGTTAGGAATTAACGTTCTATAACAATCATGTCCATATAAAGAAATCCAAAAAATCATTTTGAAAACATGTTCATTAATTAAATAGATTCAGAAAAATTAATCATTATAACATTTAAAATGATTATATAGTTAAGGATACACATCCATAAAACCTTAAAATATTCCATTTGAATTTTTTTATGAAAGATGGATATGGATGATAAATATTTCCCAAATAATACTTACACATAAACAATCTCAGATAATAATGAGATTGAGGAATTAACCATCACCTTATACTTTCCATTAGTTGAGGGTGCATTTAACCTCTTGTATAATGATTATAGTATGTTATTAAATTATACCAGAACAATATTCATATGTAAAAAATCATACATGATTCATTTATGACGTTATATTACCCATTGAATCATAATTTCAATGTTAAAGTAACATTTTAGGTAAAAATTGCTTTCTTTATCGTACGTATACTAACTTGTTATTCTTGATGGGATCATATAAATCATGATTTAGATACTTCCAAAATATAAAACATAATTTTTATATTGTATATATTAATAATAAAAATATATACTATATAGATATATGAAATGGAAACACCGTTCATGGAGACGGTAGTCTGTACATACGCATGAACGTTGTTTCCGTTTTCTTATCATATAGTGTGTAAGTAAGTAAATGAAATATATTTTTCTAAATAAATATATATTATACCAGTATAAATATTATTTCATATATCTCATATTTAATCAATATATATTTTTATAAATATTCTTGAATGGTGATGGTTGATGATGAATATCATTGCGTCGTGGAGACGGTAAGTCGTATGTACGCACGAGAGATAATATCATTATATTGATGGTGAAATGGTATTTAATTGGATGGAATAATATATATAGAATCATTATCATGTTTTATTTATTATTTACATTAATTATACTCATTATTATACACATCCAAATAATGTAGTGTTGAATAACAAATTACACCATGACGTGGAGACAATAAGCCGTACATACACATGAATGGTTACTTTGAAATTCATAGGATGGATATAACAATGAATATGGTCATAAAATATTTATAATAACATCTCTGCAATCATAAGATCTTGTATTTATTTTTTTAATAGGGTAAAAACAATGAAATTAGAAGTATAAGAAGAAAAGATCTTTCAAATTGGTGATAAAATAATTACCCCTTCTTCAGCTGTTTCATTTTGATTTGAACAAAAGGGATCCTTAGGTTGTCTTTCTGATTAAGGTTAGGAATCTAGGTTTAAGTTAGGGTAGTTGGGAGGAGATTTGGGTCAGTGTAGGCTGATCCAAATGAAATTTGAGGTGTGAATTAAAAATAAAGGGATGTAACCTTTTATAAGTGAGGCGAGTGGCACTTTTACAAAAATTTTGAAATATTAATATATTATAAAACATATCATGTTTATAAAAGTAAAAAATTAATTATTTTCGAGGATAAGATGTGTATGGGTAGAAATATTATCAAAAATATGTTTCGAACGTGTTTAGGTCATCATATTAACCTTATATTTTAGATTTAACCCTTAGTTAAATAGGTTAACTCTTTCCATGTATTCTTGTATTTTTATACTAAATTGTTAATATAATTACAATAATTTGACAAAAGAACCTAATGTGAATCATTTATGAAATTTTAAAATTATATATTTGATTTGGGAGAATCTTTTTTGATGACTTTTATATTATTTAATATAGTATTATTTATTTCAAAATATCATTTATGTTAATTTTGTTACTATTTAGTACTTTATTTATATTAAAAGTCATAAAAAATTATTACAAAGAAAAAAATACATTTAATCAATAATAACTTTTCATAGTAACCTATAAAATTACTGGATTTTATCAAAAGTTTGAAATCACGTTTATCATAATATTTATAATATAATTTATAGTAATCTTTCATTAATAAGGCAATCACGACATCATCATTGTGTCATAACTAAATTTAATTATTTAATGTATAAAATTTATAAATAAAATACCATGATTTAGGAAATTGATTTATCTTTATAATGAATATTTATAGTAGAATTTATCTTATGTGTAACCCTATATTAGCAATATACTAGTTATTATATTTTTAATTTGACACTTTTAACTCTTTTCTAAATAAAATATAATAAATGTCAAAATCTAACCCAAGTTGATAAAAAAAAGGATCATAATTTTGTCATAATTTTGATTTAGGTCCTAAAAAACTTATACAATATAATTAGTACTTTTTTTGGGGTAATTTAATATTATTATATATTATTTTTACCTTTAATTACCCCATTTACATATAAATGTGGGGAAAAAGTTCAAAAGTTACTATTTACAAAAAAAATATTTTCATCCTATTGAACCTCATTTCTCATAATTTTGACAACTATGCCTATAATATTTTTGAAATTCAATTCACTGATGTGGTAAAATTAAGTTTTATGAAAATTTGAAAATGTGTCTTGAAGGTGGATAAAGGACATTAAAAAGTTTAACAAAATTATATATATATAATATTATTATTAATGACTCCAATGACATACATTGGAATAACATATGTATTATGTATCTATATTTACATTAAAATATATTTAAATAAAAAATAATTATTTAAATTTAAATGTCTGTTTTTATGTACTATATAGTATTTTTCATTATTCATAAAAAATTGAATGTTTTTAGAAAAATACCAAAAATCAACCATAAAATAATTTTGATATTCTAGATTAAAAAATGAGGTATTTTATACAAAATTTAGTTTTTAAGAGTGTCTAAAATTAATTTTATTATTGTTAATAAGAGGACATAAAATGTAGTTTTTTAAGAAAATGGTTTTTCAAAATATATAACTATTTTAACAAAACATATAAATTTCATTATAAATATGTTTTATTTATGTGAAAACATTATAAATAACATTTAATTTTTTATTACTATTAATCTTACAAAATTTAATTTATAAATAAAAATATTGTTTAAATAATTATAATACTAATGTATTGTTTTGTAGAAACACAATCTTTTATATAATGAAAGCCAAGTCGGTGTTTCATGCAATATAAGCAATAAATTTTCTTGAAAGAAAAAATTTACTAATATGTCATGTGGTGTTACATTCTCCCCACCTTCAATTAATTGTTTCCCCACAAATTGAAATTGTTATTTGAAAATAAATGGTTGAGAATAGTAAATACATTTTAGGAAAACTCTCATCAGAAATAGGGTTAATAAAATTTACTCTTAATAAGATGGACCGAGAAATGAAAAATTCACCACAAAATTTGGATTTTGAATATAAAAACATTGGTTGAAAAAAGATACACATAATTGGAGGGAAAATGTAAATATTTATAGAGAGTGAATGAGGTCACCAATCATAAAAAAGTGAAAAATAAATGCAAAATTGAGGGCCACAAAGCCATAAATATATAATGATTTAAAATATCATTGGCTTAAAAAAAATTTATTCAGATAAAGAATTTTTTTTAGATACATAGTTATTTTGAAGAGGAGGGATTAATTTACTATTAAGATAAAAAATCGAGAAAACATACTTGATTTAATTACCTTTCATAGTCATAATTTTATCATTTGGTTGTACTTCGACCTATTTTCAATTATTCCCTTACACTAGGAAATGGTTATTAAAAATTAATTTTTTAATGACTGAGACACATTTTATAAATCATAATGACCACATGTATTTCTTTAATCATATATATCCTTACAAAAATCCAAATGATTTTGTTAAAGTAATCAATAAATTATTATTTAAAATCAAACAAAATATAAAGTGCTCAACTTAATCCTTTTAATCCTTTAGACTTGTCCAAAATAATTATGTCCAATCTCACCATCTGGAAATTTATTTGGGAGGTAAATATAATTAAGATATATTTTATTCCACAGAATAACATATTAATAACTTCATCGTGTATTCTTTTAAAACATTTTAACACCCTGAATTACAATAAAACTTTATTGAATACATTCATGCTCCCTTATTAATTATTGAATAATGGATATACTTCTTAAATCCAAAAATTTAGTAAACTATAACAATTATGGAATAAAAAATAGTTAATTAGTACCATGGTAGTTAAGAATATATAATATAATTTTTCAAAATCAGTCATCTCTTATTCCAAAATCACTACCTTAGTATCAGGACCACATTAAGTTTTATATTTCCCTCAACCATTTATTTCTAAAAATTTGAACTTTCTATTGAGTAACTTTTTATAGTACCATACAATCTCAAATTCTAAATGAAATAGTACTTCAGTACAATCCTTATTTATTTCCATAATTAATATAACCAGTAAATCATTGATAGAACACTCAAATGACACAATTCCTCAATCCAAAAACACATATACTTTATTTATTCCACATCAATTATAGTAACTTCTTATACCTGATCTTTATCCCTTTGATTCTTCGAAGAAATATTTCCTTGACGATTAGGACATTTATTTGTGTAATGACCCATTAAAATATAGCTGAATAAAAGAATATTAGTATTTTATTTCATCCATTTTCATTATTTTTCCTGATTACCCTTTTTCCACAGTTATTACAAAGAACTCGTCCTTTCAAGCACTTCCCAAGGTGATTCGTTCCACAGTTATCACATTTGGGAAAATCCTTCTTTCCCATCTTCCCTTTATCTATATTTATCACTACCATCCTTTTCTTCTATGGCTTCCTTTCAAATCCATAGGACTCAGAGAATTCAAAACATATCTTATTAACACATGATATTATTTCCTCATAGGATGAGAATTCATGGTAGGCTCTTTCCCTTCAAAATCTTGGATTAAGACTATGAATGATAGGACCCCCCTTACATTTCAGAACATTTTCATTTGTGGGGTAGTCATTCCTACTTCAAGGAACCATTTATAAATAATGTCATACACTATATTAGGTTATTAATCATAATTCACGATTCTAAACTAGTTAAATACAGAACATATATTTAATTTTTTTTTCATATCTAATCTCATAATCATAAGAATGAATTATTTGCAGAAATATTTAATCATAAATTCTTCATAATGTTTTGTGATGAAAATGTGAATTATCCTAATCATATCACGATGGAGTGTCAAACCACGTGTGGAGTGAGGCTTGTTTTCATTTACCAAGTTACCTTGAGCCAGGGCCAGAACACCTTATTGTAGTTTTCAACCCTAGGTACATCTGTACTAGATCCACTCCCACTTCAAGTATCCAAATATGGATGTATTTTATGGAAGACCCACATAATGTCAACATTATCGAAATTTTAGGATGTGACTGTATACTAATCCTCAATGTCTATCATAGGGTAATGTTTCTTAATAGAAGTTTATCTAAACATATTTTTGATGTTAATCACTAAAATTCCTACGATTCCAACTGTAATGCCCTTACCCTAGAAGCCCAGAGCCAGTGCATTATTTTAATACATTGGCATGATTATATGAAATAAATTTCCAAAGGACCAATCAGTTTATCATTCAAGGAAAATTGATTACAAACATAAACTACATATTAAAATTTCAAAGATAAAATAAAACATAGATAATCATTTGAAAATTTTGTTATTCTACTATATTAAACCAACATATAAATTATAATACACATCTAGGTATCCTTGGAAAATAAAACATAATAATGGGGTGATTTCAGATGCTCAGTAAGGGTAAACAATATAGAGGAAGATATCATAAATAATTATAAAATTTTATAGAAAGATATAAAATTGAAACACAATAACTATAAACATAAACTAAAACACAATATGGAAAAGAGAAATAAAATAATGTGTTTTACTTATTCAAATGGATATTATACTAGTCTAATAATCACATATAACTTCAATAACTAATATCATAATCATGTAATGAATAATGTTGGACATCTTAACCACAATGTCAAGGCCTCACGACAATACCCTAATCATAAATTCTGTCAATGCCTTATGCTGAGACACTAGTTTGTCTCGTTAGAGCTACTGATGCATCGAGGGTATATAGTGGGACTCTCTCATCACTTACTTAGTCCAACACATTCCTCATATGAAAAGGGTAAAACATAACATAATCATTTGTATTAAAACTAGAATAAGAAATTTAAATACCTTAACCATAATCCATGAATGGTATAAAATAGACAAACCACATTTGACCATAAAATAACTCATTAAATAAAATATGGAAGAGTGCATTATAAAAAATCAACCTCAGTAAAGAATAATATCCAGTAAAGTATGTTGACATAGTTGAAAATGATCAGTAAAAATCATTGAAAGAAATATCCCTTTTTCATAAAATCATTTAAAATTAACACAATATATAAAGGATGTCATTTAAAATATATTTTTGAATTAATGTGTCCGGTACCAATTTGAATCTTTTAAAAGTAATTAACATATTATAGTAATCATGTTCATATAAATAAAACCTTAAAATCATTTTGAATCATGGACATTAATTAAATAGATTTAGAAAAATAAATATTTAAAAAATTTCAAATGATGATGTTGTGAAATATACCCTTCCATTAGACCTTCAAATATTCCTTTTAATAACATTTTTATGAAACATGGACATTTATTATAAATATGACCCAATAAATACTTACTCATAAACAATCTCGGAGGATAATGAGATTGAGTAATTCACCCTTACCATACAATTTCCATTAGTTGAGGGTTTGTTTAATCTCATGTATAATGACTATAATATGTTATTAAATTATAGAAGAACCATATTTGTATTTATTATATCCTACATGATTCATTTAGGTCTTTATACTACCCATTTAATAGTAATTTTCATGTTAATGTAACATTTCTTGTAATAATTACTTTCTTTATCGTATGTGTTTTAAGTTGTTCTTCCTGATTATATCACATAGATCATTATTAAAATTATTAAATTATATAAAAAAATTATAAATCATATATATTCAGAATATAAATATGTATAATAGATATATATATTAAATGGAAACACTATTCATGGAGATGGTAGTACCTATGTACGCATGAACGTTGTTTCAGTTTTCTTATCGTATAGTATGGAAGTAAGTAAAAGAAATATATTTGTCTACATAAATATATATTATTCTAGAAGAAATATTATTTCATATATCTCATTCCTAATAAATATTTATATATTTATAAATATTCTTTAAAGGATATGGTTAAAGATAAATCACATAGCGTTGGGAGACGGTAATCCGTACATACGCACGAGGAACAATATCATTATATTAATGGTGAAACAGTATTTAATTGGACGATATATTATATATATATAATAACTACCATGTTATATTTATTATTTACATTAATTATACACATTAGTATGCACATCCAAATATTGTAGTGTTGAATAACAAACCACACCCAGACGTGGAAACAGTAAATCGTACGTACACATGAATGGTGACATTGTCATTAATAGGATGGGTAGAATAGTGAATATGGCTTTACCATATTAATAATAAAATATCAGAAAGTAGAATTTACTAGAGTTATTATTTTAGTGTGGTAACAACAAAGAAAGGGGAAGTTGAAGAAGAAATGGACTTTGAAAGAGGTGATAAAATACTTACCTCTTCTTCTGGTGTTTCCAGTGGAATTGAAAAAACGGGCTCCGTATGATGGATTTTTTCACAAAATAAGGACTATAGATTTAAGTGGGGGTTTTATTTTAGGAGATATGAGCAGGGATTGGACAAAAATAATGGCTTCGGAGGCGTCAATTAAAAATAAATGGAGGTTCCCTTTTATATGTGAGGTGAGGAGCACTTATGAAAAATGTTGAAATATTAATTTATAATAAAATAATTTTCGATTTATAATAACAAAAAAATTATTTATTTTGGGGATAAGATGAGGATGGGTATGAATTATTTCATAAAATAGGATTTGGACTTGTTTAGTACATCATATTAAACTTTTCATTTATATTTAACCCTTAGTTAAATAGTTTAACTCTTACCTTGTCTTCTTGTATTTTTATACTACATTGTCAATATAGATACTATAAGTTTCCAAAAGAGCCTAAAGTGTATCATTTATAAATTTTTTACACTATCTATGCTATTTGTAAGAACCTCATATTTTTATGACATTAATATTATTTAATGAAGTAGTAATTATTTTAAAATATCATTTTTGTCAATTTTTTTACTATTTTATTCATGTTTTTTAATCTCATAACAACTTTATTACATCAAAAAAATACATAGAATCAATACTAACATGTCATAGTCACCTATTAAATTATTTTATGTCATAAAAAGTTTCAAATCACATTTATCTAAATATTTATAAAATCATTTATTTTAATCTTTCATTAATATGGAAATCGCTGCTTCATCATTGCGTCATAAATAAATTTAATTATTTAATTTCTAAAATTTATAAATAAAATAACTTGATTTATGAAATATTTTTAAATTTATAATAAATATTTATAGTAAAATTTATCTTAGTTATAACCATATATTAAAAATGTTTTAATTATTAAAATTTGAATTTTACACTTTAAACTCAACTTTAAATAAATTTAATAAATGCCATAATATAACCCAAGTTGATTAAAAAAGGATTATATTTTTGTACTATGGTGTTTTTGTCTAAAAAAACTTATCCAATAGAATGATTACATGTGTTGGGGGTAATTTTATTTTATTACAATATTATTTTTAACATTAATTGCCCTATTTACTTTAAACAGTGGTAAATAAAATTCAAAAGTTTCTATTCACAAAACAAATTCATTCTATTGAACCAAATTTTAATTACTAATTCCAGAAATGTGTGTTAGATTTTTGAAATTGAATTCACAGGAGTGGTAAAATTATGTTTGATGCAAATTTGCAAATGTTCCTAGAAGATGGGTAAAAGACGTTAAAAAGTTCAATAAAATTATATATATAAAATCTTATTATAAAATGAATCCAATGAATTAAATTGGACTAGTATAGGTATTATGTATCTATTTTGTATTTAAAATAAATTTAAATTAAAAATAATTATTTAAATGAAAAATTCGTTTTTTATGTACTATTCACTATTTCTCACTATTCATTAAACATTTAATGTCTTTAGAAAAATACCAAAATGTCAAAATAATCTTATTTTGATATTCAGAATTCATAAATAATGTCTATTTTACAAAATTTAATTTTTATGAGTGTTTAAAATTAATTTTGTTATTATTCACAAGAGGGAAAAAGAGTTGTTCTTTTAAGAAAATAGTTTTTCAAAATATATAACTATTTTAACAAAAATGAATACATTTTTATTAAAAACATGATTTATTTATGTGAAAAAAATATAAATAAAATTAAATTTTCTATTTAACTATTCATGTTATAAACATTCATTATAACATTGTAAATGTTATTTTGTTAGTATTAGAATTGTGTTTATTGAAGTTGTGGAGATTATTAGTGCTGAAGTTTGTTTTAAATATTACAAGACCTAAAATGATTTAACAAATTCAAAATTTAAATATTGGATAATTTTAATTTTTCATTGTATTATTTAAATATATTTTAATCATATTTTTTATGGTTACTATGTATATTGTCCTTATATATAATTTTACAGTCACTATTTTTGTATTTTTTTAAACCTTATGAATGTTTTTCCATACTATATTAATGATTTTTTTGAAATACACGATGATTTATCTAAACCTTATTAAGGATTTGTTTGAACCTTATTAGGACTAAGTTTAACCTTCAATGTTAGAGTGTATGTTATGAACCTTATGAGATACCATTAAGCTTATCTAATAAATATATTTCCTCCAACATTACAATTTTTTTTATTTTTTATCTTTTATTTAGGTTGTAATTTATTTTTGGGAAGTTCTTTAATTTTTTGAAAAAATATTTATTATTGTTATATTCATTATGGATTATTTAATATGAAATTTCTTATATGTGAAAATTCAAATATGAGAATTTTCAGAATGCCAATATATACATTGTTAAAATAAAACAATTTATTTAATATATTTTATATATCTATATATATTGTCCATGCTTGGTGTTAGTTTTCACAAGAATGTTGGAGTGAGTTTCGAAAAACTCATTTTAAGCCACAACAGACTTCTCAAAATTTAGAAACACTCATGTTGAGATAAATTTAGAGATTATGAGCTAACCATTGGAGAAGTTTTTCTGTAAATTATTATCTTAATGAAAATCTAGAGATATGATATGATATGATGTGATATGATATGATATGATATGATATGATATGATATGATATGATATGATATGATATGATATGATATGATATGATATGATATGATATGATATGCTATGATATGATATGATATGATATGATATGATATGATATGATATGATATGATATGATATGATATGATATGATATGATATGATATGATATGATATGATATGATATGATATGATATGATATGATATGATATGATATGATATGATATGATATGATATGATATGATATGATATGATATGATATGATATGATATGATATGATATGATATGATATGATATGATATGATATGATATGATATGATATGATATGATATGATATGATATGATATGATATGATATGATATGATATGATATGATATGATATGATATGATATGATATGATATGATATGATATGATATGATATGATATGATATGATATGATATGATATGATATGATATGATATGATGTGATATGATATGATATGATATGATATGATATGATATGATATGATATGATATGATATGATATGATATGATATGATATGATATGATATGATATGATATGATATGATATGATATGATATGATATGATATGATATGATATGATATGATATGATATGATATGATATGAAATGATATGATATGATATGATATGATATGATATGATATGATATGATATGATATGATATGATATGATATGATATGATATGATATGATATGATATGATATGATATGATATGATATGTTATGATATGATATGATATGATATGATATGATATGATATGATATGATATGATATGATATGATATGATATGATATGATATGATATGATATGATATGATATGATACTGTATGAAATGGTCTGGTATGATATGATATGATATGATATGATATGATATGATATGATATGATATGATATGATATGATATGATATGATATGATATGATATGATATGATATGATATGATATGATATGATATGATATGATATGATATGATATGATATGATATGATATGATACGATATGATATCATATCATATGATATCATATGATATCATATGATTTGATATGATATGATATGATATGATATGATATGATATGATATGATATGATATGATATGATATGATATGATATGATATGATATGATATGACAGGATATGATATGATATGATATGATATGATATGATATGATATGATATGATATGATATGATATGATATGATATGATATGATATGATATGATATGATATGATACAACATGATATGATATGATATGATACAACATGACATGATATGATATGATATGATATGATATGATAATATATGAAGGATGAGTAACACTATTTTGTTATAAAATATTCAATAGTGTCAAAAATCTATTACTATGATTTCAATTCTACTATTGTGATCATTAAAGAGATTAAATGTGAAAAATTATTACTAGATAAGGTCAGGATACAACAATATTATGTTACTAATTTTTTTAAAACCAATTTTCATAGTTTTTCTCTCATTCATGTTTTTCGTTGGTTATATATTGTTTCGTGATTTTCTATTCCAAAAATAGGTGGGTTAGTTTTTTTGTTAAACTTCAGTTATATAAGGTAGGTTTTTATTTTTTTAATCTCATTAAAATTTAGTATTCTAATAGGTTATTCATTGTTCTACATTAATTTTGGGTTTTTTGGTTTATTCCTTTACTTGATAAAAAGTTGGGTACAGAAAAATAGTGTGACATAATTTCCAATGAGATGTTTGTATTAGTGGGTTCCACCTCACTCGTGGATAATAGAGGAGTGAAGGGTGTAAATTGGATGTTGTTGACTTTGAATAATATAAAATTTTAGTTTTAAAAAATTTTCTTCTTTTTTTCTTCAATACTTTTTTCATTCTAATACATTTTTTAAAATGGATAAAATTATCATACGATTTATGGAATTTTGAGTTTTTGTTACTCTAGTTTTGAACACTGCTACTTATGTTTATTTAAAATTTTAAAAATTTCTATTCACCCACCCTCTAGACTGACTACCAATCTCCCAATGGGTTAGTAATTGGTATTACAGCCTACAATTTGAGGATTTATTTTCAATTTATTATATTTTAACTTTATGAACATTATCTTACAATTAATCATTAAAGGATAATATCATTATGTGATGTCATGAATGAAATTTAATGATAGATGGATTCCTAAAAAATGAGTATATTTTAATGGGAACTATTTTGGATACTAGAAAGTGAGGTTGGATTTATACCTAAAACATCAGTGTATTGATCAATAAATGGTTATGGGGAAACCATATAAACTTCTTTCTTTTGATATAGATATGATAATGGGTAACAATTTTGAAATGTTTTAAGTTAAAATGTAATTAATATTTTATATTTTTATATTTCTCAAAGTGTGTTTCTCCATGTGTTAGTGTGTAAGATAGGTGAAAAAATTTATAGGATACTATAAGTTAAACACTATAACACTTAAAATATCAATAGATCAACATGGGAAATTCTACATGCATAATATAAAATTTCTAATATTCGGGTATAAATAATTAGTGAAAAAAAAGGATTCAAATATTTTAAAGCTTAAAAAAATAAATAGTTCACTTATAGAGGAATTGTATTATACAATATTGGATGAAGGGGTGTTACAATCTCTACAAAAGAATTCGATATCGATGAGAGTAATAATTTTCAATTTTATAATATGAATGAACATAGAGGTTCACTTCTATAATATGAACATGAAGTAAAGAATATTACAATGGAGAAATATTCAAACAAAAAACTCTTAACCATTAAATGGAATAATTTTTTTTTTCAAAATTAATCTAATTCAAAATTTTAAGGAAGTGAGAAATATGAGATAACAAATTTTGTTAAAGGAGTTAAAAAAATGAAAGATAAAAATAAAGGATTTAGGAAAGGCAATAAAAATTATAACCAAAAGGTTGATCAAAATAATAATGTTAATTTAAAGTAAATATAGTGATATTTCTAAATTGACATCTTATGAGTGTAGGGAAAAGGGATGTATTAATACATATTGTCTAAATCTAAATAATCTAAGAAAAAAATGACTTTTGGAAAAACTAAAATAAAAAATGATCTATATAAGATGTTTTATTAAAAAATATGAATAAATAAATTTTTCGAGAAGTGAAAAATAATGGGTTAACATATGATTGATGGACATTAGTATGCATGTTGTAAGAGATGTTTTAGATTCTAGGTTATGTTATAATTTAGAATTGGAAATCAGTTTTTATTAATTTACAATAAAAATTAGAAATTAAATAAATATATATTTATAATTGATGAATTATATATAGGGTTGTAGGATGGAAATAAGAATGTTAAAAATAAAAATAAATATATTACTCTTGAGAATAAGAAACCAACTCCATGGAATAAAAATATAATAAATATAGAATCTTGTTCCAATGAAAAATATTTTAATAATTTAAAATAATCTCAAAAGGAAATTGAAAATATAAGGAAATTCATTTTTAGATAAAAGGATAATATAAAAAATTTTAATCAAGGAAACGATATTTTTGAAAATATAATTGGTATGAATAAAAAAAATAATGATAAAAGTGATTTTTATATAACAATAAATTACTTATACTATATATGAATTTATTTATTAATGATATTTATGATATAGAATCTATAATTACAAGTCTTAGGTGTAATATATAACGTCATTATTTTATTGAATTTTCGATGATATTAACTCTATCTTTAAGTAGTGGAAAAGTTTTTATTTATTGTTATTTTACATCATTATTGTCATAAAATGAATGTTTAAATTCTTTGGGTGTATTAAAACTCATTAAATAAAATTATTAGATCCAACATAACTTTCATACCTATGTTTAATTAAAATTTATTAATTTCTTGAAATAAACCATAAGAGTTTATATGATATATGGTACATTGAAAATGGTTACTCTTGGCATATTACTACAGATCCATTGATATTTATATCATATAGTCAAATTCATTGAGTCTATATGATATTCAGTGATAACATAAACTAAAAAACTATAGGATTCATAGAATTATGTAATTATTATATGGTTTTAATTTCTCTAATATTGTATATTGAGGGTATAAAACACAAAATAATTTTTATTTCATATATTTTTGACAATTTAATGAGTGTTAAGTTTGAATATAATATTTTTGTTAGTTTTCCAGAATAAATCTTTTTTATTTTATACAAAAAGAAACTAAAAAAATTATTCTATTGAATTTTGTGAACATACTAATTTGAATTTTATTTTACATTATTATATCTAAATATATGATATTTTATGGAATATGAGTCTTTTAGATGAGAATTTTTAGCTTCTACAAAAACAATTTAACATGAAAAGGTATTGTACCTAATTGAGTATAAAAGATGTAAGTATTTTTTTGTAATTCATCTTTAAAAGGAAAAACAAAAGAAAATTTTGAAATATATAAATGAAGTTTAAAAATTAAGGTCTCTTAAAATGTTAAATTTTGATTTATTTTATCCAATGAAAACAATTTTATTATAAGGTATGAAGTATGATTTTGTGATTCTTTATTTTTTAAGTATATTTACTTGGTATTATTTTTTTCTTAAAAAATTATATTTTAAGTATTTTTTTTATTTTAATAATTAAGTTTAAAATTAAAATCTTTATTTAATTATTTAAATTATATAAGATAAAGGAGATGAATTAGAATCTTTGTAAATTGAAAACTGTTTTGATGAAAATGACTATTTTAATAATTTTTTTCTCCTAGAACACCACAAATAAATGATGATTCAGAAAGGAAATGTTTTTAAAAAAATAGAAATAAATAGATCTATAATAAATGAATAGAATTCTCTTAATGATTTTTGGGATGAATCTATAAATGAATCATCTTATATTTTAAATATATTTTTTATTACACCTTTTTTAAACAAAACACCTTACGAATTGTATAATGTATTACAATAAAAAGATTGATTATTTCTGAGTCTTCTAATGTAAGGTTTTTTTTAATATACTGAGGAAATTATATATCAATTTTATTCTAAATGTGATGATGGAATTTTATAATATATTTTAATTTTATGAAATCTTATAGTTTATATAATAAATCAATTATAACAAAAGAAGAAACTACAGATATTAAGTTTTATAAACCTAATTTTAATTTTAGATATTTATATTTATTAAAATCTGATAGAGAATTAAGATTGTATAATTTTGGTGGAGATATACCTCGTGAAAATAATATATTAGTTTTGAGAAGAATATCATATATCAATATAATAATATTAATTGCATGACCTGAAAACAGAACCCATTAGAAAAAGTAATTTGTAATGTTGAATCTACAATTCAAACTAGGAATTATATATTTTTATGAATTTGTGATTTAGGATATTAACAAATACTAAAAATATTCTACTGATATTTTATAAAAAAATTAAAATAATCATTTTATAATAAATAATATTTTTAATTTAGTTGAACCAACTAAGGGTAAATAGAAAATGGTAACTAAATTGATTTTTAAAAATAAAATGGATGAGTCTGATAATATTGTTAAAAATAAAACCAAGTCATTTTCTAAAATATTCTATTGAGAGGAAAGAATTGATTTTGATAAAAAAATTACTCAAATTTCATGGAATAAATATATTAGTATTTTTTATATTAAATTTTATCAATATTTTAAATTATTTAAAATGGATGTTAAATGGTATTTTTTTAATAAAAGTGATTTATAAAGAAGATTTTCTTAGTCCACCATCTAGTTTTGAACATGATAAATTCCCTAATAATTTTTTTAAATTATCAAAGGATTTATATAGTCATAATAATCCTCTAATATCTTAGTATGAAATATGATATTTATTTTTTAGAATTTTGGTATATAAAAAGGTAGTGTTAATATAAATTTATTTATTAAGAAAATTACTAATAATTTTTTTAATCAAATATTTTTTGATGAAATTATCTTTGGTTTTTCTAGTGATTTATTTATAATGATTTTTCTAAAATTATGAATAGTTAATTTGATATGAGTATAGTGGGATAATTAAAATTATATTTGGGAAAAATATTCATCAAAGAGGTGGTGTATAATTTTATAAATAAGCCAAATAATGGTAAATATATATTAAAATGTCTTAAACTTTACTATATTAAGACTTATATAACCCATATGAGTACTAATTATAAAATGGATTTTAATAACTATGGATAAACTATAAATATGAATGTATTTATAAAAATAATATTAAGTAATTTTTATTTAACTACTTCTAGACTTTTTTGTTTTTTCTAGTTCTTTAATGTGTTCTATGTTTTAATCTATCCTTAGAAAATTCATTTAAAATTTTTAAAATTATCCTTTGATATGTTAAAGGAACTATTCATTTAGTTTTATTTTATTTTACTCTTTTTTATTTAATTTTTTATTCTGAAACAAATTTTGTATATTATAGTCCTAATTTAACGAGAACATCATGTTTGTATCCTTTTATTGGAAAATTGTAATTTCTTGGTGTTAAAAAAAATTATCAATTTTTGTATCCCTAGACGAGGATGATATGTTTTTTTTCAAATTTCTTTTCCCAAATATTATATATTGAATGAAATTTATATGGTTTAAATTTTATCTTTTATAGTTAGCTATTTATTATTATAATAAATCATCTATATCAATTTAATAAAATACATTATCTAATTCAATAACTCATCATATGTAGGTGATAATTTATATTATTAGAGGCCATGTTATTGAAGCATATAATTTTTTTTTAATTTTTTTCAATTAATGAATTATATGATGATATATTTAATAATCCATCTGATGTAGTGAATTTTGAGAAATTAAAATCTGATCTTGGAATGATGGAAGCTTAGTGTAGTTATTAAGGGTTAATTTTTACAATATTCTATATTACATAAATATATTCTACAATTATTTTTTTCAAAATTGATTAATTAATCATGTCAATATTGAAAATGATATATAAAATATTAGAAATATAATTTTTTATATTTTTGAGAATTAATTTTTGATACTTTCATTTTAACTTCTTTTTATATTCTTTGTTTCTAACTAGTATAGTATAATGATTAAATTTTCAGGAATATATTTGGTAATTTGAAGGGTACTATTTTTTCAACTTAATTTGTAATATGGTTTCACTGTTACACTTATTATTATGTAATTGAGTTAATAATAATTTACTTATGGGATTTTTTGGATTTTTTTTCTGTTTTAATCATTAATGTTATTAAAATCTGTTTTGAACATTTCAAAATCGGATGACATTTTGTGTATATTTAGTTATAAATGCTAGAAATGAGACATTTTTATTTTTAAAGTTTTAGTATTACTGGATTGTTATTTTAATGAAAATGAAGTATATTTTATTAAATAATTTACTTATTTTATGCATGCTACTTTATTTTAAATAAAAGGTGCTTTCAATAGATTTTATATTTTTATTAACATTATGATGAAATTAAAAAGGTGCTTAATTTTTTAATTATTTTCAAATAAATTATTTTTCTAAGAGGGGGAGATTTTAAGTTTTCAAATTTATTTTTTTGTATATTTTAAATATCACACTTACGCATATGTTTAAAATAATCCTAATTTTTTATGTTGGATTGTTATAATTTTTCACAACATTTTGTACTTATAGTTTAATTGCCTTTTTTGGTTATTTTGTATAATGTTCTTATATAGGATTATAACGTGATTATTTTTTTATGTTTAATAACCCTTTCAATGGTTTTTTGGTACCTAATATAGTATTTTTCTAAACATTAGTAAGGATTTTATATACCTTATAACTTTTTTTAGAAACATATATGGCCATTATTATGCCTTATAATCTAAACCTTGTTATCTGCACAGTATTTTCAGAACCATAAGAGTTACTATGAAGCTTATCAGTTCCGAATATTTTTTCTTAGATCGTCTTTTGTTTTTCTAATTGTTTTTTAATTTTTTTCATTTTGCTTATCAATTTTTATTCTAATGTTTTCAAAAAAATTTACATTGAATACTAGTATTATTTTCAACATGGATTATTTCATACATGAATTCTTATACATGAAAACACTAATATGAGGATTTCTAAAAACACACATAAACAATCTATTTAAATAGAAATTTTTATTTATTTTGAAATATATACATATATGTGTGCGTGTGTATGTATTTTTTTCATGTTTAATGATAGTTTTCCAATGTATGTTGTGGAAATTTTGAAATCTCTTTTTAGATACAATCGGTTTCTAAAAAATTACAAACACCTGTGTGTAGATGAGCATAGAGACCATGAGATGATGATTGAAAAATATTATATAAATTGTAATCTCAATTTATGTCAATAGATAGGATATGATATGAAATTATAGGATGGATTAATGATACTTGTTTTTCAAAGAAAAATAAAATAGTTCTAAAACTCTACTACTATGGCTTTTACTCTATAATTGTGATGATGATGGAGATTTATTTTGTAATCTTATTATTATGGTGGATAAAGATGCACTAAAATTACATTCATTATTTCATTTTATCTTAATATTCATGGTTTTATAATTATCTCACTCAATTTGTTCATTTCCCTTATAATATAATGATTTCCTGTTTTTTCTTATAAATCAACTATAAATAGATAAGTCTATTGAGTTCTGAATCTCATTAAAAATCATGAAAATTATAGGTTGTTCCTTTATCCATAGAAAAGATCTATTTTTTATAGTTACATTTGGTGACAAATGGTAAGGATTGTAAATGGGTAAAACACCCTTTCAAAATGTAGGTTTGTTTTAGTGGGTTCTATTTTATATATGAAGATGTTTAAAGCAAAGCGTAGACATAGGAACACTTTGATCTAAACCACTATAAAAATTTTTGGTTCTTTTTTTATTTTTCTATTTTTGATAATTTGTTTCATTATTTTTATAGATACATCAAATTGGTACTATTATTATATATTTTATTGAATAAACATGTTTTGATAGGATAATTTTAATACATCTTCATAAGTTTATATAAAAATAAATGAAGTACTATTAACCCCCATTAAGACATATTTTCAATCTCACACTAGTCCAGTAATTGAAATCATAGTCGGTACATTTTAGAGTTAGTTTTAATTGATTATATTAAACCCTTCTAATAAATTTCATGTTAATTAATAATAGTTTTTTTATTTCAAGAATGATATAAAAATATTGTTGAATTCCAAAAATACCAGCATATTTTAATGGGAATGATTATGGATACTAGAAAGATAGGTTAGAAGCATACCAAAATAATTTAAGTTTTGGACATTGGATGATAGTGGTGAAATCATATAAACTCCCTAATTTGGATCCATATTCATTTATTTGTAATTATATGGTAAAGTATGATTTAAAATGAAAATTAATTAATATATGATATTGTATTTTTAGTAAAATTTTGTTCAACCATGTCTCATCTTGTAAGACAGTTCAAGTAATTTTTTGGATACTATAGGATATACACTACAACACTATTATTCTCATGAAAAAAATTCTAGGAAATTTATATTCAAATTATCAATATTTTAAGATGGGATAAAAAGAATCATTGAACCAGATGCATCACAAATTTACAAGTATCTTAAATGGTATGAGTACACATAGAGAGACATTAGATAAAATAGTGTTAGTTGAATGTGTGTTTGGGTTTCTACCTAATATGTGGACTATATAGAAGTTTTAATTTAATTAAATGAGTAATTTTATGAATAATACAATAGATGAACTCATAGGTATGCTATTAAAATACAAACATGAATAAATGATTTTTATAGATGATGAAACTTTTGAGAAGTATTTTTTTTAAATTTAAATTGAATATAAATTATTTTAGTAACTCTTATTATTCTAATATCGTATGACCATAGAAATATGAGACAACTAAATTAACTAAAGGAGTTTATTAATTGATGATGAGAAAAAATGGATTCAAGAAATGGTCTAGAAAATATAACAGAAAGGATGATCAAACAAATAAATGTAATTTTATATAATATATATATTCTTTATAAATGACATGTTATGAGTTTATAAATATAGGACATAATGTAATTCCCCTTGTATTTTAGTTCATTATGTTTTGAGGTGGAGATTGAAATTTTTTCTGGTTGATTGTTCATTTTGAGGACCAAGATCCATGTTGGGAACTCATCGGTTAAAATATCCTAAAACAATATTTATGGATTGGTTTTAGTGACTGTTTGACACATTATGGGTTTAAGAGTAAATAATGCGCGGAATGAATCAAATTCGGTATAGTATTGTCATATTGTAGGCCCTTCTCCCTAAATGCTACTCTTCATGCGACGAATTTCAAGACAAGTGTTTGAGATCCCTACCAAGGTGATTCATTTTGTGACCCATTTGTTGATGTCATTAAGGGTTGTTTGGGGAGTTTTTAATGGCACTGAAACACTTTTAGACTTGGATAATATTATTTGACACATATGAGGTTGATGATGACATCTCCCCTACCCCTTCTTCCCTCCATTTTAGTAAGTTTTACGTGTGATCAGATGACATTTCCCAGGTTTTAGTTTCAATTCCATTGGATCATGGGGTTATCAACTGATGTTGTTAGGTATTCAACTAACTTTAATAGAGGAGGACCCGAGATATTATTTTCGCATCATCATAATTAGTTCTTGAATTGGATGTTTCCAGGATATTTTTAAAATAATTTCAAATAATTTGGGTAAAATCAGTCACTGAATAGTGCATAAATTTTTTGGATTTTGTGTATCCTTGATTTTGGGGGTTCATCAGAAGAAAAATTATCCTAGTAATTAATGATTCTGGAGATCAAAATAATTATAGTGCTCAAGAGTGTGGACAACGCTCAGTAGACTTGGATGAGGCTCAATAGAGCATGGTGTGGTCTTAACTCTGGTATTTTGGTACATTGACCATATAATATTATTTAATATGTTTTTATGCATGACCGATTATGTTTTCACCAAATATGGGCTTCATTATTTTCATATAGTGATTATGTATTCATGGGGTAAATGAGACAGGATGGTTCTTGGCCTCCTATTCATGGAATATATGTAAAATCTCATAGAGATAATTTGGGATCACCAAATGAATGTGTATCCATTATGATAGTGTTCTATGTGAGTTTATGAGGTGACTCTAGGGCGTAAGTTGTGTGAGAAAAGATATGGGATAAACTAGGTTGTGTTCATAGGGATAGTTCTCAGGTTTGAGGGTCCTGGGGTTGAATGATGTCTAATTAGACCAACATATGTCTTAGGATTGATGAGGTATTTCCCCCTAAGGGAGGGGGAGTGTATTGGTGTGATCATATAGAAAATGAGTCCATAGATACTTTGAGTTATACAATTAATATGGTTTTCATTAGGTAATAAGTTGAGGGATCTTCCTTGGGATATGTGAGATGAGACCTAGTGTAGGTCAGGGGGTTTCATTTAGAATGTGGCATCAGGATTCCATGTAATTTATAGAACAAAGACTAAACTGGTATTTGTGTACTGTGACCAGGAGTGTTGAGTGTCATGATGAGGAATTGGATTGGGCTAGTAGGTCTTGGTTATAGGAATGTCCATGTAGTGTAATAATTTATGGATAATGAGATTATGGTGATATCGATGATCAAATATAGTGATTGGTCTAGAGGACCAATTGGATGCACTAAGGGGGAGATATGGGGAACTAAGGCCTGGTTGGCTTTTATGGGGGCTAGGTTTACAAGTGTCATGTTGGTGATTTGTGTGACTGGATGTAGCCCTACATTTTTTAATGTGCCTGATGGACCTCCCCAATGTTTATGAGTATGGGTCGGTGTGCTAGATCCCACATGTCTGTGAGGATGGTCAACTATGATATACACCCCTAGATTATTCATTGATGTATCAATGTGATGATATAGTGTTGATTATAATAAAGTTTTATATATAGCTTTGTTTAGTGGAAATATTATTCCATGTTTATTCAGGTGTCAGAAAAGAGCCTTTCTATGTGTTTCTTGGGTCATCATTAATTAATTAGTCTTTTCATTGTGAAGGATTGGGTTGAGGACCACCATATACGATTTCTTTTGGTATATAGTGATACATTACCACATAACCCCTTTTAGTGAGAAGGAATGGGTCAATGATTTTGAAATTTACATATCCCAATTCTTATGGTATGGGTTTTTAATTAGTAATAGGAGACATTGGGATTGGTGGATTACAACATTGTGAAAAACCAAGTACTGCCATGATTTTTATGGCATAGTATGCTCCTGATGACCTGGTGGGAATGTGGACCATGTTAGATCTTATATAATACTTATTAGAGAAATATGAATTGAAAAATATATATATTTTATTCATTTTACTCACGCATACACATGTAAATGATGAAATATGTTAGTGGTTATTGGTGAGATGAATTTTTTTTATGCTCACTATATGATCAAGAATCTCAGTGTCTGTGAAAACAGTATGTATACATTTTAGTTCGGGTCATAGAATATTATGAGTGTATAGTTGTGTTATCTCAATGCGTATGTAGAGACATGGAATGTGGTGCCTGGGGATAGATGTAGGGTGTGTTCTCAAGAATTTTATATTTGGTTCATTTGGAATTTGGAATTTCTAGAGTGGGTGGTCAATTGTAATTTTTATATGACAATATCTTGTTTGATATTGAGCTTGTTTATTGTTTGTTTTCCATATGGTGATTTTTATGGAAGTGTATGATTATTATTTAATTTTTCATATATTTTTATAAATTATATTCAATGTTATATTCTCCCCACTATATGGATTTGGACCTAACAGCTAGTTAGCATTCGATGGTATATGGGGAGGCATGCTTGAGTAAATTTGGCTCTATGGATCAGATGGGTTTTGTCCATGAGATTTATACAGTTGTGTAAGATTTTTTTTGTAGTTTTTTATTTGGGTAGGTAGAAGATGTGTTTTCTAGGAAGTGCCCAACGTTTATGATGGATATCAGACTAGTCTATTTAGAACCCCTATTATAATAAAAATTCCCTATTACTGGGGGAATGAGATTACTATACATGGTATTGATGTTGTAATTTTAATATTTGACCTTGGGTAATACACATGATTTTTGGGTTTATGATTCACTAGTTTTCGGATTTTCCCATTTGAAATATGTTTTGATCATGTAATATATTTTGAATATATTATTCTAATGACATACATGGGTTTTTTTATGTTTTATTCTGATTTAAATTTAATTTTTTTTAAAATGTTATCAATAACATATAATAAATTTTACTATATAACTTATTGGTGGTATTCTACTCATCAAGAACAATATGTATTTCTTTTTATGGATGGTTATCTAGATCTTGGCGAATTATGATCTTCAATGATGAAAATACAGTACCTTCACCAAGGGATGTGTGGAAACCCATAACGGGTCATTATAGGAATTATTTTTCTATGTGATGGCTCAATAAGGGAATGATATTTTTTAGAGTCAATTTGATTATGGGAATTAGATTTAGTAATAATTGTGGGCCCTTTCGGGCTGTGAGGATGGGTTTGGTTATTTATATTTTCAAAACATAACAATTATATTTTCCTACATAGCTTTATGATGTCATTTTACATATTCAAAATGTAAATTTCAAAAAATGAATAAGGATGACTTGATATTTTTGGATGTGAAGCAGTTGGAGCATTTTTAATATCTAGGTTTACGATGGAGGGAAAGATCATATTGATGTTTAACATAGTGGTTCTATGTAGGAATTTTTGGATAGTGTATTGGGAGCATGTGTAGAAACTCTTTGTGCTTGTTGTTACATCCTTATAGAGGTTTTTCATGTGGTTAGACATGGAATAGGATATTCCTTGGGTTTTTAGTTGAGCTGGCATGTAGTGGGGAATAGTCAATGGGTTAGGTGCATGTGGTTATGCTATTCATGGTGAGACTCATGGGAGCATGAGTCATGATGTACAATTTTGTTGCATTGATGTGTGAAGTAATTGACTTCGATTTAGATTTGCATGGATCATGAGGAAGAACAAATGAATGATTCCTTGATGGATTAATCTAACATGGATGGTGGATAGTGTGATTTGATGTGACTTTTTTGAAATTTATATGTGGGTATGGGAAGGTTCTCACTGGGAATATATTGTGCCAATTTGGGTTAATAATTGATGAACAAGTTATGTATAGGTCCAATGAGATTTTTGAGCTTCATTGAGGATCTCAAGAAGTACTTTAGAGGTATCAATATAGAGGTTTTGGTTTGAGGTCTATCTTGGAGTGAGGTGACTGATGATTTTGGTGAGATACGCATGGGCTTTGTGTATAAAGGTATTTATTTCATGGGAGAGTCCCATCATCTGTGGGATATGAAGTCAGTGATAGACTAGGGTTCCATAGTACATCAGACCGTATCAATATCCCTTGACATGGGTTTTCAAGAATGTGTCTTTATGTAAGGGACCATTTGATACGGTGATCATGGAGTAATATAAGGGAATCCATATGGTGGGAGTGCATTGGTTGATATTATAGATAATCATTATGGGTACATTGAGAATGATCGATGGTTAATATTTTGATTTTGTAACTTAGGTTAGAGTGGGATATCCACATGTTGTCCTTATATATGGAAATAGACAGACCATGGGGCATTAATAATGGGATTTTAGGATCTCATCTGAGTTTAACAATGATACTCTTATATTGGAGAGAATCATATTGGTTATGGTTAAATGAACCTAATATTGGATGATTACTTAGTGAAGTGAGACTAGTCTAAGGATGTTCAAAGTGGTAATGAGTTAGTGATTTGTGGTAAGATCCACAAATTTATTGTTCGTGGGTCAGTGTAAGAATTGAATTAATATTTATATTTCATGGTGGTTAAACTAAATGTATTGGAAACATGATCAAGATGGTATATGTGGTATTTGAGGTTTATTCTTGAGGTGGTACATGATTTGAGATGTGATTTAGGGGGTGAGTCATGGTTCAACTCATTATTTAGGGGCGAATCCAAGATTTGGGACATTTTTCATTGGATAAACTATTTTTATCATCTTATTCAAGGGTAAAACCTCATTTTGTGGCATAGTGTAGGTGGTGAACCAGTTTCATGACATGGTTTAGGGGGTGAACATTTTTCAATGCTTGATTTAGGGGGTAAAACCTAGTTTTTCATTAAATTAAAATGGGTGAATCATTTGATGAAAAGTAGTGAAATTTTAAAATTGGGAGAAAATTATTGTGAAATAGGGACGGTTGTTACTATGTCTTGGGGAATGAGAGGGACCCCACACAGGAGGATATGTTGTGGAAACATTGAGTTGGTGGTAGGTTTTTATAGTACACATAATTGCTTTTGACCATGTGATTATGGTAAATCCATCCAGGGGTGGTGTGGCTAGTGTTCTATGTGTTTTTGGACATGATGAGATGGGACAATGTTGTGACCATCACGAGGGACATAGAATATGGGTCGGTGGACTTTTGAAAGTGGATATTTTTTAGGAGATTCTATAGTAAGGATAATCATTATTTGGTATTATCCTTGATATGAAGAGTATTATGGTGGGGAAAAACATAATACTTAGGATATATTATTTGAAGAAACCATGATATGTTTGGTGTTGAGAGTGCATATCAAGAGTGTGGTTGGAATTTAAATATGGAACATTTTTTTTCATGAATGGATTTCCATGGTATGTTAGGAGAAGTCGATTGAGGTTCACAACATCATTTAATATACAAGAGAATTATGGTGGGGAGTTTCTAATACCCAATGGTTTGGGGTCATTATGTATTGAGGATAATATTAAAATATTGTTTTTTAAATGGTTAATTTTGGGAAATTGGAATTTTTTGTTAAAATATGGTTTTTACATATTTAAATCTTGTTTTTAGAGGTGGGTTAAGGGTTAATAGACACTTTTTGGGTTTATAAGTATGTTTGTGGAGGAACAGAGTAGTCAGGGTGTAGTAGGATAATGTTCCAAGACCTTCACATAGTGAAGCAAGGTTTAAAAGTGTTAATTTTCATCAATTGTGTAGATCCCCATACGAAGGTGATTCATGGGGTGACCAGTTTTCTTATTACATGAAAGGTTATTTGTGGGGTTTCCAAAAGGGGACCATCCCCTTTTAACATGGCTTGAATGGGAATATGTTTGAGTGGCTAATTGTTGGACCACTACCTCCACCTTATTCATTTTTTAAGTTTGTTCTGGTTGTGATGAAATTGAATTTACAAGATTTTGTTATCAATTTCTTTATTAAATATTGGAATAAACCGAAATGGTTGGAAGATCTCATATAGCTTGTGATGATAAGGATCAGGGACTGTATTTCATACATTGGAACCAGTTTAAAAATTTTCTATTTCCCAGGGAATTTTCCATGGTTTTTTTTGATAAATATAAAATAGACCATTGAATCTGGTGTCATAATTTTGGATTTTATATAGCCAATATTTGGGGGTGTGTTGGGGGTACACAACACCTAGTTTCTCATGTTTTCAGTGAGTAGAGGCTGATTAGTGCATGAAACTTATTTTTTTTCTCATATAAATGATACATTAAGTAAGTATATTTTTTTGTAAATTGGTTATAAAAGGTTATTTTTTTATTTTAATTTTATGGGATAGTTGAAATCAATTTGAGAATATATATTTTGGAAAAAAATCAATGAATATTGGTAATTTCAAAACAAAATTCCCTTAAACAATAGAAAAATTGTATTTTACCAAGGAAAAAATATAACTATTATAGAAATGGTTGGGACTATGCTGAAGGAATATAACATAACTAGGAGTTTTTGGGCTGAATATGTAACTAAATAAAGTTATATTTTAAAATGATTTTTTATTAGACCATTGTTAAAAAACCAATTATTAATTTTATAATGGAAAACAACTAATCATTGTTATTTAAATGTCCATTGGTGTGATGTATTTATTTTATATAATAAATATGATTGAGATGAATTTGACGCTAACTGTGATGAAGTAATTTTTCTATGATATTAATTTTTTTAAATATTATAGGGTATATAATAGAATATATAGGATGATGGAAGAAAACATACATGTTAATGTTAATGAATCATGTTTTAATTCTATAATAAATGATTTCGAAATACAAGAAGATTAATTTATAGCTTAATTTTTGGTAGAAATATACATAAATATAATAACATATTAGTCAAGGGAGAGAACATCCCTCCACAATTCGATCATAATAATTTAAAAGAAATAAAATATTTCCCTTTTGATAACATAAATACAAATTTCTAATTTCTAATTTATACATGAAAATATGGATTGAATTATTATAAATATTTTAATTTTTTAGAATTTTTTCCATGAGACCTTAATAAAGCCTTAAAAGAATCAAATTAGATTGTTTTTGTGTAATATGAACTCAATAATTTAACAATAAATGATTATTCAAATTTATTTTTACACCCTAAAGAGAAAAATATTATAGGAACCAAAGATTTTTTTTATATAAATTTATTAAATAGAGTATTATTGTTAAAATTAGATATTTGATTTTTTTAAAGGACCTTTTAAGAAGAAGGAATTTATTTTGAATATTTGTTTCTCTTGTGGCTTGGATTTCCGCAATTAAAATTTAATTCTCTTCTAAATCTTCTCAAGGATTAAATTTTATCATATAGATGTTAAAAGTAATTTTTTAATTGGATCGATTTATAAAGATATATTTTTTAATAAACTATATGGTTTTGAACATGAGAAACTTCATAATCAGGATATTTAATTTTAAAAGGATTTATATAGTCTTAAGAATGATTAAAGATATTGTTATAAAAGAATAATAATTTTTTTTTCAAAAACAATCATATGAAAGTATGTTTTGAGAAATATTTTTTTATTAAAAAGATATATCCTCATATTTTAATTATTAAAATATATTTTTTGGATGTTTCTTTTTCTATTTATAGGTATTTTCATTATAATTAATTTTAAAAGATGATGATTAAATAATTGGATACGATTTTTATATACTAATATTGGGACATCAATTTTTTTAAACAGTTGAAGGAATATTATTGAATCAATCAATGTTTTCTTAAATTTTGGATAAATAGTTTATTATTAACTGTAGTAAAACTTTTATAACCCATATTAATAGGTATTCTAAAATTTATTTTTAAGAGTCTAGAAAACCGATAAATTTTAAACTATTTAGTGAAATTATTGGATGTTTTTTATTTTTAATTACTTTTAGACATGAAATAATGTTTAGTGTTTTTATTTATTCGGCATTTAAATATTATCCTCGTGAAATTCATTTGAAGGACAAATAAATTATAATTATATATGATAATGAATGTAGTAATTATTATTTATTTTATTTGATTCATAATTTTTTTATTTAATATCTTATACTGATTATGATTTTCGAGGTTTTAGGGTTGATAGAAATACTACTTTAGGTATATGTAATTTTCATTTAATCACTTTAATTTCATGAATTTGAAAATGAAATTAGTATTTTCATTATTAATATTTGGGGTTGAGTATATAAAAGATACTAGTTTTGACTTTAAATTTACTGGATTAAACAAAGATTATCTGATTTTAATATTTATTTTAATAAGATGCCAACTTATTTTGATAATAATTATTTTATTTCATTTTCCATGAATGTTTGGAGAATTCATAAATAAATCATATTAATGTTAAATTTAATTTTATTATAGACCATGTTAATAAAATAAGATTTTGTTTTGGATTTTTTTAAAATAGTTGTCACCTTAATGATACGTTTAATAAACCCTTAAATTCGAGTAGGTTTGATAAAAAAATATAAACATGGAGTTTTTATTCATTGGGTGGTTATCAATGATTAATTTTGTTAATATTTCTAACTTTTTGAATTGACCATATGAAATTATATTTATAGAATTTATTAAATGAGTAATTGTGTATTGAATAAGATATGTGAAATACCAGGGAATTAATTTATAATATTTTTAAATTTCATTAATGTTTTGAGATTTTAAGAAGTTTATTTATGTTCTATGATTCTAACTAATCTATTGTACTAAATCTTTTTATAGGAATAGATTAAAATATTTGAACCTTAATGTTTCTTTTTCTACTAAATTATTAAACTGGAATAACTATTTTTCTTTTCATAAAATATTTATGATAATTATTCATGGCTTGTTTATAAAATTTATTTTCATTTTTATGATTCTCTTCTATTAAATTTATTTTTACAATATCAATATTTTCTAAAATTTAGTGTATATTTAGTTATATATGTATAATGTATTTACTGTTCATTTTCATAGAAATATTATTTCTCAATTTTTATTTTAATTAAAACTAGAAGAGTTTTTGAAAAAAAGATATTTATATTCAGTTTCCTATGTTAGTTTTAGAATAAAAACTTTTAAATAAATTATTTATTTTTTTAACATTTTAATGTATTAAAAAATAGGATATATTTATTTTAATTAATATTTAAATTTTTAATTTGAAAAAAAAATTACATTGTCGGTTATAGGATTTATTTTATTGATTTGGGGAGATTTTTAGTGTTAAGGTTTTATGTATGTTTAGAAAATTAAAATACCTCATATGTCTATAATAATTTATAGTTTCAATATTGGTTAATAATAATTTCTGAGTGAATTATTTAATTTTAGTTTAATCATCTATATATGTTTACCAAAAAAATGTTCTTAAAAAAGATTAGAAAATCAATATTATTGTGTATTTGTTAAACCTAAAGAATGAATTTTCGGAATATTATAAGGAATTAGCTTAACCGAATGATTTGAACCATTGAAATAATTTCTATTTTTTGAAACATATAAGTTACTATTAACATTATGTGTTATGTGTATTGTATGAAACATTACCTTTCAATTTTCTTATTATTTGTTTCATTGTAGTTATCATGTTTCATTATTAAGATTACAAATTTTTCACAAATTGGTTATTATTTCTATTTTCAACATTGATATTTGCATATATAAATTATAATACAGGAAAACAATCATATTTGGATTTCAAAATACACTCATACATACTCTGTTTAAATATAAATATTTTATTTATTCTATTATATATATATATATATATATATATATATAGTCCACTTCTGGTGTTTGTTTTCCCATGCAAGTTATAATGATTTGTTTAAATTCATTTTAAGATAAAATAGGCTTCTCAATATTTTGAAACACCCACATAGATATGATTATAAAGATCATGTGTTTACCATTGGATAATTATCAAAAAAAAATTTCTAAATGGATGAATTTATATATGATATCATATGATATGATATGAAGGACAAGTGACATTGGTTTTTTTAAATGATAGTGTTGAAACTCTAGTATTGTAATTTTTTATTCTGTTGTGATCAAAAAGGATCTTTATTGTTAAATATTATTAATATAGTGGATCAATATGCCTCAAAATTACATTATTAATTATTTTATCAATGTTTTTATGGTTATTTAATTAATAATTTTAATTTTTTATTAATCATCAATTTATTCTTTTGCTTTCTAAATTCAAATTTGTTTTTTTATACATCCACAAAAAAGATAGGTCTATAATGTTATGTACCTTATAAAAAATATGGCATGTTTTAGGGTGTATCTTTGTATATATTAATAAAATTTCATTGGGTTTTTCCTCTAGGTGAGAAAATTACAAGGTTTATAAATTGTTAACACATCCTTTCAAAAGTTATATTTTTTTCGTGGGTGTTATTTCTCTCAAAGAGAATAGAGGAGTGGATAGTATAAGTATGATCTCATTGATCATAACTATAAAAAAATTATAGTGTTCTTGTATTTATTTTTTCACATCTTATATGAATTTTATTTTTCTTTATTCTTCATGTTTCCAACTACTTCAATTATTGAAAACGCTATTTAATATTCACGTGCTACAACTTTATTTTTTAACATTCATTAATAAGTAAACATAAAATATTTAAAAGTTCCATTAACCCCTCACTGATGTGGACCAACATTCAAACTTACATTGAGAAATTTTTTTCATTTATGTATTTAAAATAAAAATTAATAATAAACAATTTTTTAATATAGTGTTTTCTTTATAAAAAATTATATTTCTTACTATTTGGTATAAAATTTGTATTTTTTTAACTTTTAATGTATTTATATTGGATCTGGGGCAGTATCATACTGCATTATATTCACCATCCTTATATTTAAACCTTTGGAATATATATATTGATTCTATTTTTTATAATCATTTAGGTATGGGAATATAAACCCCTATGATGGGATTTGGATAAAAAATTACACAAAGAAATTTGGGGGTTATTCTATATAGAGATAATCATGTTTCTCATAGATATTATTGATTTCCTCCTTTAATTTTACACATGGATGTGTGAATTTGGAGGCATATGATTTTTTTTGTATTTAACGAATACAGTTTTTTTAACATCCTAACCAAATATTATTATGTAGCATGGTTATATATTTAGTCTATCTATTATTACTTTTTCATTATACTTATAAATATAATTTTTGTATGGATTTAAAAGTCCAATGTATGGTCATATTATGTTTAATATATGGATGAAATTCATTTTTTGTTGATATTTTATATCTAAAAGGTAAATCCCTACTATAGTTGATATATGTTAGAATTTTCACTTGTTTCATCCTGTAAAAATATAAAATGATCCATAGTATTATAACACGTTGTTATGGTATTTGATCATAGTATCTAAATTGGTATGTTATAAAATTTTATTATGGAATTATAATGAAGTTGGGTTAGTTATAGGTGGTGGTGGGATCATTAAAAAATGAGAAGTAACTTATAAATTAACCATATCATACTTTTTATTATACATGATCATGTTTCCAAGGAAATTTAGGATTGTGCGAAGTTAGTTGTCCATTTTAAGTAATTTATTTTATTTTATTTTTATCATGATGAGGTGAGTTGAACATTATTTTTCAATACAATAACTTTTTGTTCAATTTTAATGAATTATTGCTTTTTACTTGATTTAATATGAATTATGAAACTTTTATGTTTTCTTTGATAGTTATATATTGATATATAAGTACAGTGGATATGTAGGGATGGTATTTATATATAAACTCTATATTTTTTCTATAATAAATTGAAATTGAATGACTAAATGATTGATATATAATATTATTTGTTGTGATGCATTTTTTTAATTAAATTATTTATTAAAAATAGGTAATTGATTTTAATCACAATTTCATATTATAGATTTATAAATTTTCATCTAAACCATTATTTTTAAATTGAAGTTCATATTTTTTTAATAGATATTTCTTAAATGATTTAATGTTAATTAAATGTCAATTTCCTGAATTTAAATTTAAATGGTAGATTTAATTAATTAATTTATAGTTTTGTAGTTATGAATATATGGAGTTTCATTTTTTTATTTTAATTTAATGATAAAATCATGTTTTATAAAAATAACCTTAAATTGTAGTTGAGTAATTTCATTTCCATGGTGATACGTAAATTTTTTGGGGAAATAGTTTTATCAAATTCTTATAAATACAAATAAACTTTTATAAATATCAAATTTTTCCTTTCGAACAATCATATAGTTTTATTTATAATATGTTTTTCTTGGATATTGTTAGTTTTTTGGTTTTTATTAATTAGAGTATTTAAATCAAAATTTAAATCACCATTGAATGTGTTTTATTTTTATTTTATGATTTTTTAAAAAATAATGGACCCTAATACAATTTTATATTCATTGAAAAAATATATATCTTCAATAAAATATTTAGATTTTATGGTTTCTTTATTACATAAATATTATTTTTTAATTTTATGGTTTGTGTTTTTTTAAAATAATGGTTTATGTATTAGGTTTGAATGAGTCTTATTATGGGTGATTTTTATGTTGTTTGTTTATTTAAAAGTAGTTTGACATGTTCCAAACTTTGGTTTTGACATATATATCTTAAATAATGTTTCTACTAAGAAATAGTTCATAATCTATGTTATTTTCATAGATAAACAAATGTTGGGACTGTGATTAATTTGTATTTTTCATGAACAATGATTTAAAGAATATATGAAATAAAATTAAGTAATATTAATTATACATGCATTTATACATGTGTATTAAATTATATTTTTTATGAAACTAATATGTTTTTCATTTTTTAAATTTATAAAATTAATATGTCAAAAAAATTTATGTAATTTTTATATTATTAAATTCAATTTTTTGTTAATTTTTCTAATAAATATTTATTTCTATTTTTAATATTAGTGTATAAATCATATAATTTTATTTAATTTTTTTTGAACGATTCTATCTTTGGATGTATAAATTCAATAATATTATAAATTTAATGGATTTATAAAATAATATAATTTATTTGAAAGAGGGTTTGGGTTTTTAGGGTATATTTGAACGTTATTTAAATGGTATGGCAAAGTATATGTTTATTGTTCAATTTCGTGTTGTTGATACATTAAAATATATATTATAAATAAAATATGTTTCTTTTATGACAGCCAAAAACTGACATCAGTTGATTTTTAATATCTCCTATTTTTTAAAATTTGATATAATTTTAATTATACCTATTTAGTTTAAAATTTATGATTGAAATGGGTAGGTATAATTTGGTTTTAAAATGGTCATTTTATTACTTGAGAAATATTTTGAGGTATGGGTAATTATTTGGGTAAAGGTATACTTTTTATGGGGATTTTTTTATTATGAATGTTTTATAATTTTATATGTAATGATATTAATTATTTTGAGTACTTAAAAAATATATATAATTATTAATGTTTTTGGGTAAAATATATCTTCTTTTTTAATACATTGATTTGGTACTGTTTCAAACATTTTGAGGCTTTTTATCATTTGAAATGATGTGTATTATGAATTATTATTAAAAACATATTTCTTATGGGAATTTCCAAATTTATTTTATTGGGTTTTTCCGTGACAGTTATATCACTATGGTGTGTGTAATTTAATTTAAAATTTTTTATTGGTAAAATTATTTTAGTTTGTGCTTAAATAATTGATCAGGTGAAAATTATCAAACAATTTTCAAAGGGATGTAATTTTATTTGGTTTAAAAAATGGTTTATTTTATTGCCTTTGAAAATTATTGAGTGGGAATGTAATTTTTGGTTGGGAGTGTATTTTGAAAAAATGTTGTCATGATAGTTTTACATTGACATCTTTATATGTTTTGTTAAGATTTTGGTTTTTAATTATTTTATAATAAATTACATTGAATGATTTCATTCATTCAAGATATGTTCATTTTGATATGAATTCCTATATTTTTAGGTTATTTCAGTTAATACATGTTTGAATAGAAAATTTAAAATATAAAAAATCTTTTTAAATTAGTTACATGAATCTTGAAGGCAAAAAGTTTGTCAAAGATTAATATGGATTCAAAACCTAATTTAGAGGAATTAGCCTTCTATAATAAGAAAAAATAATTATATTGTATATTATATTGGTAAATTTTTATTAAGGAAAATGAAATATTAATATTTTTGTGTAAAACCATTATGGATTTCATGAATTTTCATGAATTAAAATATATAAATAATGTTTAAAACAAATTGAAACACATTTGTAAAAGTTAAAAAATAATTCTAGATGGTTGTATGTATTGTTTAAATCATCATTTCAAGATTTGAAAAATATTTTGGAAAAATATTCTATAACTAAGAACTTTTTTTTCTATTTATTAGGTTGTAGTAGGTGTACATAATTTTAACAAAGTTCATTGTACTATGAATGAAGAACAACAGTGGATCTATTGGGTATATAGTTCTCCAATCTATGAATCTCAATAGTGTATGATGTGTTTTGGGATAATTACATTTAAACTAGTAGGAGTATAGCCTAAGTATATTTCCACCAATGAGGAATTGTTTTAAATATACATTTTTAGATTGAAAGTCTTTTACATTCACTCTGAACCCCTAGTTGAATTATAGATCTTAAAATAATTTAATATTATAAATCCAATATTAAATATAAAAAAAATTTATGAGTTCCCATTTATGAAATTTATGATGTAAAATTGAGGCTATGAGAATAAAAATTAACCCTATAGTTGAGTTATTCCCATATTAGGTATTTTACTAGGACAAAAAAAATTATATAGGGGCTTCAAAAATGTCATTCTTGTAATATTAGAAAATTTACCATGTTCAATATAAGTTTTTATGCATTTACATAGAACATATCATCCCATATTATATAATAGTTTTAAATTAAAAATTTTGATTTGATATTTTTGTGTGAATATTTAACATATATGTACTTTTGAAATAATAATTTTTAAATAATGAAATTAATTTTATCCTATTTTATATTGTTCTAAAAAAGATAATATTCCATGAATCTAATGGATTTTTTATATAGAATGGGAATTGTGTATTGAATTAAAAATATCCTAATCGCTGTAATTTAATCATTTTAATGTGTTTAGGATATGTTTGAATGTGAAGGGCGTAAGAGATTATCATTTTTATTATAAAATTCATTAGGTATCAAAATAAGTTCACAATGAGCTACCATCACACCATGATTTGATGAACATTGGTTTAGTGAAGAAAGTGTTTCGTTTAAATGTTATGGATTTATAGTTACAGTCATTAATTTTTAATTTACATCAATTTATTCTAATTTACCATTTTTAATAAATGTTTAATTTACATTTATCAATAGTTATAAGTGAAAGATAAGGAAATTTGTTTTTGTATTTTCAAAGGACTAGTTGACTCATAACGATTTCTTCATAATAGAAGCCATTATGCCTTGATTTTTAAATTTTCAATTTTAATTATAAATTTGAGTCTTTTATACAAAAAATTAATGTTATTTTTTTCCTGACAAATTTTATATAGTTTATGGGTTTTATTAATTCCATATAATACCCTTCTATTTGTATTTGATTCATTCCTCTCTAATAGGCCTTATTCACAGCATTGGGATAATTATCCCTTGGTTCCTTCTGTAATTCTTCATTCTTATTCATTTTATTCTACACATTTATTCTCTTTTATTTCTAAGGTTTCTCTTGGGTATGATGATTTATTTGAGTACTAATGTGTTATATGATTGGTCAAGGGTCATTGTGAATTTTTTAGAGTTTCATTTTGGTTTCGTTATATAATTTCGATTTTGATTATTTATGATTTGGATTATGGTAGGTTATTTGGATTTTATCATTATAATTTTCTATTTTGTATTGAAATAATGAATATTCTATTTTATTTGTGTGAAGATATGAAATTTTCCTAATCCAAAACTAGTAAATAAATTAATATCAGAATGGAAGTAATCTTGATTTTTTATTTACCTGAATTCAACATAATTTATTAGCTCATTATTGATATATATTTTTATAGTCATTTCTATAAGATAATCATGTCACAACATTGTCATGTGTAGCGAAAAAATTTATTTATTTCCATGTTTAATGTAGTGGTAGTAGGATCCCATTCTCCATAGAGGAGTGCACTAAATTTATTTGTAACTTTTTTTATTAATAATATTTTTTATTAAAAAATGATATATTTTTGAAATAAATACCTAAAAATACATGAATAGATAAAAGTGTTCAATTTTGGGTTGTATTATAAATTATAATGTTATCATAGTCTTCAATTTTTGTGGTCTTTTTCTTATTAATTTATATCTGAGAGGTTTTTCAACAAATCCCCCTTTTAGAACTAGTATCATGAAAATTTTGGTATTAGCTAATCAAAACCCTTTTTTATTCTTCCTAACATCCAATGTGTGATAGTGATGTAGTAATCACCCCCATTTCTATCAAAAAATGACCAACCATGACTTGTGATTCCTAATTCACCTAGTAATAACCACTTATCACATTTGAGCAACCACTTAACACTTGACCATTCAGTCAAGGCATTTCCATGGAAAATGTTATAAAAATATGTAGTTATAGAAGATATATAATTGACTATATAATTAAAAAAAATATAGAGTGAATTCAAACACTAATGAATTGGTAATAAAATTCTTCTAAAAAATATTGAAATCAATTAACAATAAATATAACATTACAATGAAACACTAAGACTCAAGCATTACAACTAGTCTACCGTCCATTCCATTGAATCTTAGAAATATGTCACCTCCATTAAAGAAGTAATCTGGTATAATTTAGGTGTTTATAACATTATAAAAATAAAAAATTAGAAATAATAAAATAAAGTAGCAACAAAATCTCAATATTAAGCACCCGTCGCACCACATTTCATTCTCTCCAATAACAATAAAGGATATTATTTTTTAGAGGCACAAAATAACCCCCTTAGGACTCTAAATATTATAATTCAAATAAAATGTAATTGAAAAGCATTCTTAATCCTATTATGAATAATTTTTATATGATTTAAATTTTATGACCCATAGTTTTAAAATGATCATATATAATGATAAGGTATCATGTGAAATCGTATCCATAGAGTTTTTGATATTTATGTGAATGAAATTATCTTGAATTATTTCACGTATAGTGTGCTTCTAATAGTAGTATTTTTTTTTAATTTTAAAAATATTCCATTTTATGAACTTACATATTCATGGCTCTATTTAAAGTCTTCATGTGCACTATGTGAACTGGATCTCATGCATGACCTTCATGTAAACTGAACAGAAACATATTGAAACATCAGGACATATCTTATTTTATTTATGAATGATAGTTATCATTCATACATATTTTATTATTTTAGGTTTAATATAATCATATCTTTTTTTAAACTATGAGATTCTATGAATTGTTTTTGAATTAATTTAATCTTTTTAATATTTGGCATTTCACAAAAAAAATATATAGTTTGTGTTATATGAAAGCACAAAGTTATTCTTACCTTTTTACACTAAACCAAGATAATATTTTATTATATTATAAACCAATATAATCTTTTTATACACACAACACTAACTTGTTCTGAATTTCACACAACACTGAGTTTATACAAAACAATGTTTTATTATTATAATTATTTTAATATGATAGTTAAAATATAGATATTAAACATAGTAGTTTTAATATTAATAAATATTTTTTAAATGTTTTTTATAATGTTTTTATATAAATAAACCTATTTATAAAAAAACATATAATATTTTTTGAAGTCTTTATATATTTGAAAATTTTATTTTCTCAAATGAACTGCTTTTTATGTTGTTCTCTGAACAATAATAAAATTAACATTAAACACTTTTTTAAATTTAATTAGATAAAATAAAATTATTTTTTTAATCCATTATTTTAAAATAATCTTAAGGTTAATTTGGGGTTTTTTTTTCTAAAAAACATTATTTTCGGATGAATAGTGAAAATAAAGAATTTAAATACAAAAATGGGTTTCCATCAAATTTATTTTTATTTTTTAAAATTTAATTTTAATTATTTTTTTAAGGTTATTGAAATCCATTTTACAAAAATTAATCTAATTTATTTAATTGGAACCAATTTCACAGTGATATTAGATATAAAAAATTTCCACCTTTTATGCATTTTCTTTAAAAAACCTGATTTCATGACATGTCTGCTGGATTAATTTTAAAATAATTTTTTACACAAATGTGTTTAGAATTTTGAAAAATTTAGGAAATATTTTTAATAATAATAAAATATTATTTATAGTAGTTTAAACTTATTTTTTAACTAAAAATATTAGTTAAATTAAATAAAACTAATTACAATTATTGAGGAATAAATTTGTTTACCTAGTGGTTAAACATTAATATTACGGGGAAAATGACATAGAAAATTGTCCAAAATCCATTTTATGCCTATATTTATACCATATACCCTATTTTTTGAATTATATGATTTATAAAGACATTATTCCATAAAAGTTTCTATATAATAAGTGAAGTAAGGAAAAAGACAAAAAGGAAACTTCCTTACCTTTATCTTTTATAAAGCCTTAATATGTGGAAAAAATCACATTAGTTTGGATGTAAAAATTATTTAAAAAATTATAGTATTTTTTCATCAAAATAATTTATATTTACTTTTTTTGTGATTAATTATTTACAACAACTGATTAAGGAATGCCAAATGTAGTAATTATTTAGTTAATAATTGACTAAAATAATTGATACAAAAAATATAGAAAGAAAAGTAAATTTATTGAATTATTTTCTTCATTTTTTAGATGAATATTAAATTTTGCCTAGGTTTAAACATTTTATATTCAAATTAAGTATTTTTCAAGATATTCTAAAATTTTAAAATAAGTAAATAATTTTTAAATTGACATTAATGTTCTTTTATAATAAATAATATTTAATTAAATGATTTATAATTTTTTAAAAATTCTATATAATTACAAATTAATTTTAAATTTTAATATATATAAAATATGGTATATTTAAGGACAAATTTATCTATAAAGTGTATATATTGACATTTAAATAGTAAAAACATTGTTAGTAAGGTTCTGGTTAAAATAATTTTTTTGCATGTTACATGCAGTTGCTTTAAAATTAATTTCAAACAAACATGGGATTTATTTTTTTAAAACTGAATATCATATTTATAAATCAGTGGATCTATATTGTCTAATAAATCTCCCTTTAATTAAGTTAGAATGGTTATATTACAACGGTTATAAACAAGTTACCTTTATAAAAACCTAAATGATAAATGTGGGGAAACATAGAAGTAAAGGAAATCAATTATAAAAATGCACCTGTTTTTGTGTGGTTGAGGTTTTTTTCAATCAAAATACCCATTTAATCCATTATATATCCATTTTTATGCACAATAGGTATGGTATAACTCCCCATAGTGTTTACATTTTTTTATTTACATGAATTCCACCCATCCTTCTCTATGAAAAAAATTCACTATTCCGCTTCCTCAAAACTATAAAGAAACATTGGATATTATAACCCCTTAAAAAACTTAAAAGTTATATCCCTTTATCTTTTGGGCCACACTTTTTTCATAAAACAAACCAAGGAATCCCTTTGGTTAAAACAAAAAGGAGTTACCAAAAAAGAGGTAACATCCTTCAACAAGAACTTTTGTATTATTTTCATTCCCCACCAGCTAAATTATTCTAATTACCTTCCAATATAATAATATATGTGTCCTCAATATAATTATATGTTTAAATTATATGGTTTACACCTAAATAAACATAAAATTCTATCAAATGGGTAACAAACTTATCATTTATTTGCACACCTGACTACCGCCTCATGAAACAATGCCTATCCTTTTTTCCTTTACCACCTATCCTGGTTGAGAATTATGATGGAAATACTATTTTTATGCGGTATATTTGAAATTTAAGATGTATTGATGATTTTTTATTATTTAAAGCAAACCATCATGCTTTCCATTTTATGGGAATATGATGACTTCATTTTTTGGCATGTTGACTACTGTATCCTCAAACCGATGTGATTCATTCACACTTTATATAAAATATTTTAAGGATTGGTTTTGTAAACATATGTGAAATATATTTCAAAAAAATAATACTTTAACCTTTATATATATATATATATATAAATATATGTCATTTACTATCATTCATTTAATACAACAAGAAAATGGAAACAACATTTTGGAATACATACTTTATACAGTCACCATGAATATTGTATTCCATTTCATATTTGTATATTATTAATATTATAATAAATATTTTTAAACTGAATTTATATGATGTTTATATCCTTATTTAAATTATTTAAATAATTAAATCACAATCTTAGTAAGGGGATCGATAATAACAAGACAAAACTTAGATGAAAATTAAAGAGGTATTACCTAGAACATAACATTTAAATGGAATTATTACTAAATGGGTAATATAAAGTCGTAATAAAATCATATATGTAATGAGATATAATTATAATGTTTAGTGGTAGTTTTATAATTAACATATATTCATTATACATTAGGTTTGGACGTATATGAAGATATTCAATACAAAAGTTAACTATTTTCTCGTCTAACATTAATTTCTATGAGACTTATTCCATATTCACCAATCATTTATTTTGTGAATTGTATATAATACCCATGAATGTATTATATTAATGTCATAATTAAATTTATGGGTACTTAAATATCTATTATATTATCTTTATTTCATGGGGTTTATGGTTCAAATGCTACCAAATCGGTAAAGTAATTTTGGTCTTAATTTTCATTCTTTAAGATACCTTCCATGTAATGCACATGTAATTTTTAATGGGGTGTTTATACTACCCTTTGAAATTTTATATCATGAAACTCCTTCATTAATTCTATTTTATACTCTATGTAATATTATTTTTTGTGTGGATTATAAATCAATGTTACCACAGTTATAATAATTTATTGCTACAATCACATCATTTATCATTATTGACTACAATTATTCTAACATTGATGAAATATTATGATTCATATATCAATAACACTAATGAATTTTCTTATACTCTTGTTATTCATGATATATTCATGTATTGGTTTGAATTTTCCACTCTTTGGTATTTAAAATAATTAAGAATTTATTTTTAAGAAAATATGATTTTATGTCTATCTTCAATAAAAAATCCATGTTCATTGAAGACCATGTTTTGATCCTCTGAATGGTTTATATTTTGATGAAATAATGTTTCTGGAACTTATTTTTATTTCTCAGGTCATATGTTTATGAAACCTATTTCTATTTTATAGGTTATATGTTTTTAAAACTCATTTCTCTTTTATGGGTTATATGTTTATGAAACACATTTATCGTTCATAAGTAATTTTCATATGAAACTTGTATACTTTAATAGGTTATGGGTTGATAAAATGATTATGAGTCCAATCTCTTATCCATAGATTACTATATGATTACATTTTTATGATACTTGTTTCATGTAATGGGTAATAATATGATTTTTTATGATATTTTAAAACATGTTTGTATTAATACATTATGGGAAGATTGGGACATATATCTCCTCCATTGCATTAGGAAATGATTTTTGTCTCTTGATATTGAAATGGCTGGAATAGAGAGTGAACTTGGATCATTAGAAGATATTTTCCACTAATATGGTATTGGGAGTGAAACATGACTACGAAGACTGTCATGGGAGTAATCCATGACAACCAAGATGGTATGGGTAGTGAACTCATGCTACTAATATAACCTTGGAAATAATTCATGACTACTATGGAAATAATTTATTAATTATTGTCTCTATCATAAATTCAATCCCTTATTCCTATGTTATTATTTTATGTCTTATTACCATGATTAACTTATTATTCATGTCTTATGAACAATAAATATTTAGTAAATAATTCATGTCTATGATCTTTGATAGGAAGGGTATCATATTATAATTTAATGTTCATCTTCTGATACCATAATGACCATGTTATGTTTAAATATCTCCTTTGATTACCCTTACTAAGCATCAGGTATCTCCTAATTTTTATGTATCATTTCACCATGTTATGAAGAATCGTTTTATGTATGAGTAATAATATGGAAGATATATAAGGGAGATTTTGATGATCATTCACCAAGATAGAAGATTTTGATTCCATGTTTCCAAATAAATTAAACATTTATATAACTCAAGAATTTAGTTTTGTTAAATAATGAATATTAATATAAAATGATTTAATATCCATTAATGATAAGATTGGGGTAGTATAGATGGTGTTAAAGGAAAGGATTAGTCAACAATTGGGAACTATAATAAGAAATATTTTGTGAAATCCCTGGGGATGTTTTCTTGTATATTTATATCGATGTATCTAAGGATAATCCTAGTTTGTCATAGATTAAAGAAAGATTCATATTTTAGAAATCCTATATGTTATTTTTCATGACTATGTGGTATTACTATATGATAAGTTCTTCTCAAACTATTATTTCTGGTTTTAGTCAACGTAGGGGACTTGAAGAAATATGGTGACCCTTAAATTTGATAGACAATTTACGAATGAGTAGTCAAATGTGATGATCACAAGATTAAAGGATGTTGTGATCATGCCTAATATTTTTTTTTGAACATGACTAACAATGTGTACCTTAGCCAACTAACAGACCCACCAAATAATCTAAGGAAGGGGATGACTGAGAGTTCCGGTAATAGAGACCATAGATGAAATAAGATTATGTTTCCTTTGAGTCAATAATGAGGAATGAATCAACCAAGTGAATGTTGTAGAAAAAAATAATAGATTTTGGATGTGTAAAATAAGGACATAAATCAAGTAGCTTCAGTGGAAAAATGAAGAGTTCGGTTAATGCAATGGATGGAATATTGGTATCCCTAAGACATCCTTGACAGTTAAAAACATTAGGTGTAGAATGAATGGTCATTATTAAAATTAATGTTTTAAGTGGATAGAACCGGAAGACAATCAACAACATTCTATGAGTAATGAATATATTTCTTTTGATGATGAGACAACAAATGAAATGTGAATGGAAATCAGTATTCGGTAATATTAAGAGGTATTCTTATTAATGGCTTAATTATGAAGTGGAATAGTCAATGTTTTTATGATAAGGATTCAAGAATTATGAATGGTGGATTATGTAATGATCAATTGGTTTTTGTTTTTCTCTATGGAATTAAAAGAATATGTTGAATGGTTTTGATGTACTAGAAATTGATTTAATTGAAATGTTACATTTTGACTATGGGAGGATAACCATTAACATGTTCTTAATGGTGAGATAATGATGTTTGGATAAAGATATATTTTATATGAATTCATAAATTAGAAGATATTGATTACCTATGAACTAATAATGGATTATTTAAAAAATTTGTTTTCTCTATAATGCATGGAGTTTACCAATTTTTTGGATTTTAGGAATATATCCAATAAACATTTGAATAATTAAACATGCATGTTTTAAATAAGTATTTTTGGTCATTATAATTTTTCAATGGAGTAAACGATGATAGTATTCACATGTTTGGTATGTGACATGTAATATCTTTATTATGATATATAGGGATCTATGTTGTAGTGACTCGGGTTTTGTCCTGTCAAACTTTGGAATATTCCTATGACAAATTCCAGAGCTAGACACTAATACGATATGCGATTTAATGGCCCGGTGTTCCCTTAATAAATTTTACAAAAATATTATGTATTTATATTTTATGAACGTGGAGTTAATGGGTTTTCCATCAAATAATATTTTGGATCACAAATATGAGGTCACGATAGTGTCCGGAGAATGTTGTTTATCCTTGGCCGGGAATAAGTTTTGTTTGTGCCGACCTTTTCCAGAAAATGTTATCGAGGGTGTTTTTTTATATAAATTACATTAATTTAATTTGGAATTTGGATAATATAACTCTTGAATGGATTCCAGGAATGATTTTCTAAGATCACAGTTTTGTCTAGAATTCCTTTTTTACCATAGGCCCGACATAAAGTTGTCAACGCCAGGTGTTTTGGGTGGAGTTCATAAGTTGGGATGTTAAGAGGGAGGTTTTAATTATAAAAATAACACCCCTCACATTCCTCCCTAACCATGGCCCACGCAGCACCCCCCTCCCCCTTCCCCATAGATGAAACAGTTAAAGGAGGAGTTCCAATCATCTGTTTTCGATGTAGATCATCGCCAGATTGGGAGTTAGCCCATCATAAGAATTGTTCGGCACCTGAAGCTTCGACGATCCACTACGAGGTATGTGGTTTGAGTTTAGATCCTGATCCTCCTTGTTTTGGTGTCATTTTTTTGTCAATAGTATTGTATCAATAAATATAACATACCAAGATTTTTGAAATAGGTTTAAGATCCTTTTTTGACCACCAGAGTGGTCTTGTTGGTCCGCTAATGTTTTGACAGTTCACCACCACCTTTTTGGAGAAGCGTAGCTCTAGTGGAAGGTAGTGCATCGGTCTCAGGTAGAAGAGATGGTTGTTTTTTATGGAAGAAGTGTTGACACCCTATAATTAATGGGTGAATTATATGATCCATTTTGGGTGCTGAAAATGAAATTGAGTTGCGGGCCCCACGAGGCCCTGTTGGGCATTTGTGGTGAAATGTGATTTTTTCATTGGGTGCCAATTTTGGACTAATTAGTAGATTATTCCATGAGTTTCTCCATAACATTCTCAATTCCACGATCTATTTTTTGTGTTCAATGATCGACGCATGGGCCCCACAAAGACCCGTTAGGGAATATTGTGGTGAATATTACCATATTCAACAGTTGTCCATTTTGGGTGAGAAAATAGTCTATCTGCACATTTTTACATGTAGAATGTGATGGTGGCCATGGTTTTCACCTAGAAGATGTGATGTGTAGGTGATGGCTTGTGGGACCCATGAGTTAGCAATGTTGACTAGCTAGGTTGAGTGGGTCCCCCGGGTCTATTTGGAAATGCTACCAATAGTTGGGCTGAGTGGTTCCTTTAGTCTTGAATAGAGGAGTTAGGACTAGTTGGGTTGAGTGGGTTCCCCTATACATTTCTCTTCAAGGATTTTTTGTATCATATCTTCTTCATCGGAATGGTACCCCTCTTTGGATGCTTTTCATACATGCATCTTATTGGTACTCCCATACCATGATTGGTAGTGGGATCATGTTTCATGGAGTGGTGATCTCATACCATTCTAGGGAGCAGAATCATGTTTCCGCATTCTGGAGTGATTTTCCTCAATTATACATCAACTATAATCTCAGTGGACTTGGAGCACATATCGACCTTAGATGACTGCAATGACCCTCGCACCACTTCTTGATATTGTTGTAATGTTCTCATAATTAGTGTGATGAAAATTTATGCGGGCATTGTTTCATGACCCGAGAAGTTTCAGTCATTGATGGATCATTAGTGATCGCTAGGTGTTGACTCTCTAGCTGTGTATTGATATCCGTTCATTCAGTATTCATTGGCATGTCTCCATGATTTACTAGGTGGGGTTAGTGGTATTTTCATGAATGATAGTACATGGAAGATGATCCATTACATGGAAAATATTTTCTCTTTGTTTTCAAACTATGTTCTAGATGTTTATTCAGCATAGTTAGAATCAGTGTAATGAAATCTACATGGGAATTGACCCTTGGTGAGACATGTTGTTCTATATTTTGTTTGTTGTGTGATACCCCTTTCTGTTTATGGTGTTCCATCTTGCGTTTAGTGTCCCCCTGTGAACCAGAGGTGGTAACCCCTACCCGAGGAGTATGTGGTAGTTTAGTCACTATGTGACTTCTTTAGTAGCGAGGTCCATCGAGCATGATCATATGGTCGAGTATCACGATGTGTGGTTGGGTGTACCATTTTTTCATTTCCCATTTGAGTTCTATCTGGGATAGTGTGGTCGGGTCTTTGACTCGAGCTTTCGATGCTTTCCACCTTTTTGTGAGCTATAGGGGATGTATGGGCTCTTGTTGATGTCTATGAGGTAAGTACCTAATTAGACCATTGTGAGTGTTTCGTTGGAACCTATGGATGTTTACTATAGACATTCAATGGTCGAGACCATAAGACTTGGTGACGTAGGTGAGTATATATGGGTTATTTCTCTAGAGTCTATCAGGAATGTGTGCATTTATTGACATTCTAGGGACATAGAGGTCACTATATGGGTAGTGCTGAGGATGTTATCAAGATGGAGTTTCCCTCTCATTTGGTTTCCCTCTGGCTGGGATGAGTGTACTATTTCCTTTCAATATCTCTATTTTATTTCAGGGTTTTTGGGTTTTCTACTAAGTATTATATTGCTCACCCCAATATGGACTTTTCCCGCACATGTCTTCTGTCTTTTTCAGACTACAGGTCCTTTGATGGAGTCCCAGTTCGACCCAGAGCAGGAATTGTTTACGGAGCTTCACTGACTAGGGTTTTCAACGTAGCTTGGTTATAGAGCTTACTGGTGTGTTCTTGATAGCTATCCAATTCTTCTTAGTAGTTCGTGCACTTTTATATTTTTCATTGGTGGCACTTGTATTTTCCTTTTTTTTACTGTTGTTGTACTCTGGATGTGGGATAGATATATACTTTCATTACTTTTATGTTTTTATATATATCTGCACTGTTGCATGGAGGTGTATGTGTGTGTGTGCATATAGGAACATTATGATAAAGCCCCCTTGTGTGTCATAGTGTACTCAGTTCGGGACCCCAACCCCTGGACTATGGAGGAGGAATTTGGGAGTCATGGATCGATCCCCTCTTAGTTTGGGCTATGAAAAATGCTAATATTCTTTTAAATATAGTGAAATTATTTATAAATTTCTAGACATTCGTCTTTCTAACGGGTTATAAGTTGAACCTTTTATGGAATGTTTTATGTTAACAAAATATTAGGTTTTTATAGAATAATTTATTATATCACAATATGAAGATATATGAATATTAGATAATGTGTGATAACCTTTTTATTATATCAAATGAAAGATCCAGGGACCCATCATTTTATTTCTCGATTTCATCATCTTCAAATGCTTCATGAATGAAAAAATCACAATTATTTATTTTAATAAGAAATGATGTGGATATTGAAAAATGCACAACAATGGGTGATGTTTTCCTAGAATCATGTATGTATATATTCTCATCAAAATTCTTCAACTTTAGGAAAAAGGGTCTTGAAATAAAATTTTGTTCTTTTATCATCATTTTTATGATATCAATGACCATTTTAAATCCACTTTGGTTTATGTATTTATAATTGTTATATTTACCCTAACCTTGTTCCCTATCACTATAATCTGGAACATGATAGTAAGATTTCTCTTTCATGTCCATGTTTTCACTTTACATATATGGTCTCCTTTGAAGATGCCCAGTTATGAGTTACTTTGGGTAACCATTATGCATCTAATATTAGATTTTTAAAGGATTTTTAAGTATTCATTTTACGATGATTGATTCTATTAAAGTAACACTCAATAATTAAAAAATTGATAAACTATATGAATTTTGAAGGATAAATTCATTTTAATGGGTTAGAATGTAACACAAAGAGATTTTGTGATTTGTTTGTGAATTAATTTAATCATATCAATATTTTCCATTTCACGCACCACTAAATATCAATTGTGTTATATTAAAGAACCAAGTTATTCATTCTTTTTATGCTAAGCCATGTTATGATTTGGTTATATGCTACACTAATATAATTTTGTGCTACATGCAACACTTACTTTAGTTGCATTACACGCAACACTAAATTTCTACGAAATATGATTTTATTATTATAATTATTTGAAAAAAATAGATATAGCATAGTCATTAAACATAGAAAAATTAATAGTAATATATATTTTTAAATATTATTTATAATTCTTTTATATAAAGCAAAAATATTTATAATAAAACATATATTATTGGTGAAGTATTTATATGTTGGAAAATAATATTTTCTCAAATGAATAACTTTTTATTCCCTTCTGTAAACAATAATAAAATTAATTATTGAACCTTTTTTATGTTGAATTGGATAAAATAAAATTAATTTTTAAACTCAAAATTACAAAATTTGCTTAGGGTGAATTTATGGGTTTTTTTAAAATCCTTATTTTTGGATGAATACTGAAATGTACTGAATTTTAATTCAAAAATGTTTTTTAATGTAATTTAATTATTTTGATAAATAATATTTTAATTAGGGTTTAATGTGAAATTAGGTAAATATGACATCAATTAAAATTTTTTTTTCATTGGAACCAATTTCAAATTTATATTTTACATAAAGAACATTTCCATCTTTTAAACTATTCTCTTATAAAACACCGCTTTCACAAATTGTTTGTGGGATTAATTTTTTCTAAAATTATTCCACGTATATGTTTAGAATTTGGAAAAATATATTACATATGTTGAATTATAATAATTTATAATTTATAGTAATATAAAAATAGTTTTTGACAACAAATATTCGTGAAATTAATTAAAATTAATTATAGTGATTAATGAAAAAAATTAGTTTTCTTACTGGACACACTTTAATCATAAGGGGTGATGACCTCAAAATTTGTAAAAAAACATTTCTAACCCATAATTAGACCATATAGAATATGTTTTTGAATAATATGTGTTATTGGGACACTATTTCATGAATGTGAGTTATATGATAAAATATGTAAGGAAAAAAGAAAAAAAAGAAACCTCCATCACCTTTAAAATTTTTAAATCCTTCTGATATTCACATAGAACAACAATACTTCAGTTGTACTAATTATTTTTTAAATTAATGGAATTTTTTCATAATATTAATTCATATTTAATTTTTAGAAAATTATTATATAGATTAATTGTTTAATGAATTCCATATTCGGTAATTATTTTATTAATAATCATCAAAAATAATTTATTCTAAAAGTATAAAATTTAAAGTAAATTTATGGAATTATTGTATATTATTTTTTTAGATTAATATATCATGTTAAACAGTTGAAAAATAAATATATCCAAATTCTATATTTTTCTTGATATTTTTTAAATTTAAATAATGAAATGTCAAAATTGACATTATTTTTATTTTTTAATAAATGTTATTTTATTAATAAAATTAAAATTTAATAAAACCATATATTGTGAAATATTATTTCTAATTGTTAATAATTATAAAATATGGTTTATTAATGGATCAATTGATCTTTCATAATGATCATATTGACCATTAAATATTAAAAATATTGTTAGGACAATTCAGGTTAAAGTACTGCTTTGGCATGTAACCTGTGCTTGTTTTAAAATTAATTTGTATCAATAGTTTGATTTATTTTATAAAATTAGATATCAAATATAGACTTATTTTTTTATATATTTTCGAATAAATCTCACTTTCATTTATCCTTAATGGTTAAATTAATTAGTTTTGAAAACTAGTTCCATTAATATAAACATAAATTATAAAAGTGGGGAAACATTGAATTTAATGAAATAAATTAAAAAATGAACTTATTTTTGTGTAGAAGAGGCTTTTATAGACCATAATTATCCATAAATCCATTATTTATCTATTTTCTATTAACATTATATTAGGTAAAACTCCCAATAGTTTTGACCATTAGGTATTTACAAGATTTACACCCCTCCTCCTCTATAAAATGGCATTCACTCTTCTCCTTCCTCACATGTAACATGCAAATTTTGATCATCCAAAATTTGTAAAATAAATCTACTAAATTATTTAACTTAATTATATATGTCTCAGTCATTTCATAAATCCATCTATGTAACCCATTTAGGAAAAACCAAAAGGAGTTACCCAAAGAATAGGTAACATCCTTCCACAGGAACATTTGTTTTATTTTCATTATCACCACATAAATTATTTTTATTAAATTCGTATATAATAACCTTATTATCCTAAATATATATGTATATTTTTATTATAATTTTTATACCTACACTTATGCACTCCTCCATCAAATGGGTATAGAACTTTAAAAGTCGTTTGTATGGCTGATCCCTGCCTCTAAGAATGATGTCATTCCATTTTCCTTTAGGACCTCTCATGGTATTTAGTTATGATTAAAATGACATTTATATATTATATAAATTAAATTGATGATGTATTTATACCTATTTAATTATTATTTAAAACATACATTCCTGATTTCTATTTTTTAGGAATATTATAACTTCATTTTTGATGTGTGAAGTGTCGTCTCCTCAATGTGATGTGATTCATTCACACATTACATGGAATATATTACAAATATGTTTTTTAACTTTTTTATGATAAATATGAAATAATAATGAAGCAATATTTATAATATATATATGGTTTTTACTTACTTTCTTTCTATATGACAAGAAAATGAACACAATGTTCATGTGTACATATGGCCTACTATCTCCATAAACGGTGTATTCCATTTCATAATTATATATTTAATATATTATTATAATTATTTTTATACAGAATTTATATTATATTCATATATTGTTTTAAGTTATGTAAATATTCAAATCATTATATAATTAAGATTAATAATAATAAAAAATCAAAACACATATGAATAACAAAGTAGATATTACCCAGAACACAACATTAACCTGGAATTTGTTAATAAAAGGGTACTATAAATTTATAATAAAACAACATATGGTATTAGACATAGTAATATGTTTATGTTTTATGTTTATAATAAATTTATATTTGTTATACAAGATATTCTAAATGTAGAATGAAATTCCATACATAGGGTAAGGTTGTTCTTGTCTCGCATTTATTTTTGTGAGATTTATTCATTATTCACCACTCATATTTTTTGTATATACTAAAGATGAGGGTATTATATTACTATTATAGGAAAATTAATTTCTATTAAAAAATACATTTTATGATCTTAATTTTATGGGGTTTATTGCTCAAAAGTTACCATATTGTTAAAGTAATTTTAGTCTCAATTTCACTTTTTTAAGATATATGCAATATTATGCACATATATTTTTCTATGGGGTGTTTAGACTACCATTTTATTTGTTATATAATTAATATCATTATTTAATTATATCTTAAGCATCCTTTAATTTTATTATTTCATTTTTATTGTGATTCAATCTTACCAATGTTGTAATAGTTTATTGCAACAATATCATTGTTTATCTGGATTTTTACAATTATGCTAACATTGATGAGATCTTATAATCCATGTCCCAAGAAGACTCATTATTTTTCTTTATTCTGATTGTTCATTATATCTCCATGTATTAGTTCCATTTTCCCACTCTTTTCTAAAATAATTTAATTAAGAATGTTTTTTTAATAAAATTTGACTTTGTTTCTCTCTTCAGTCATAAATCCTTGTTCATTCAAAATCATGTTTTTTAAAAATTCTTTCAATTTGTTTAATGTTTAAAATGTTTGGTCAATATTTTTATGTTTTATTTATAAGTTTTCGAGGAAAACTGTTTTGAAAATGTTTTAAATGTTATTTTATATGTTTTCATGGATTTTTTTAAAAAAAAATTCAATATTCTTTTATATGTTTTAAATAAAAAGGAATTAAAAATTTATGCAAACTTATATAATAAGTTCTAAAGGAAATGGAATTCATAATGCCATCACGATTCCTTTATATGTTTTCAAAGAAATGATTTTCATTTTTGTCATTATTTCTTTACAGGTATTCAAAGAATAAGGTTTTTAAAATGGTTTCAGGTTTATTTTATATGTGTTCATGGAAAAAAAGTATGTCAAAATGTTTTTAATATTCATTTATATGTTATCAAGGATATTTTCAATGAAAATTATTTTAAAAATATTTTATGTTTTAAAAACAATTTCATAGAAGAAAGGTTATTTCCCTCAATAAATGATTTTAGAAGATTTCACAAAAATTTTGATCTCTCTAAAATGATATCTCTTGGTGAAACTCGTGACTTAATAGGTATATGATACAAGGGTTACATTCGTATAATATCTATGAATGGTTTATGTTTTGATGGAATGATATTTATGAATATAATTTGTGATTCATAGGTTATGTGTTTATGAAAGCAATTTCACCTTTAGAAGTTATATGTCTATGAATCTCATTTATAATTAACGGGTTATGCATTTATGAACCCAATTTCCATTTCATGGTTTTATTCTTATGATATACACTTATATTCATGGGTAATAGATTGATGAAATTATTATGAAACCGATCTCGTTTCCACAGGTTTTTATATAACGACATTTTTATGATATTTATTTCATTTCATGGTCTATGATATGCTTGTTTATGATATTTTTGGTATAAGTATGTATGATTTAATAGTGATATGTGTGGGACCTATATACCACTCTAATTAATTGGGTAAATATTTATATCTCATGAGATATACATGGTTGAAATAAGGAGTGAAATCAGTTCAGTAAAGGACTTTTTCAACAAAAATGGTCTTGGGTGTGAACTCTGACTTCTAATATGGTTATGGGATTGATCCATGAAAACAAATATGGTATGAATAGTGAACACATACTACTAATATGGCCTTGGAAAAAAGAATTTACTTCTACAAAAATCATTTTATATGTTTATGTGTCTTCAAAAAATAGTATGTATAATTCCGATATTTTTACATCATGGTTTATTGCCTTGATTTACTTATGATTCATGTATTATGAGATTCTAATATAAGGGAAATTATTCTATTTTATGATCTTTTATATGAAGGGTGTGATCTTCTAATGTATTATCATCTTCTAAAACCATTATTCTAATTTTATGATTTGATATATCCATTGTTTACCCATACTGATTTTCAGAGATCACCGCTTTGTTATGTTTTCATTCCCTAGCTTATGAAAAAAGGTTTTACGTATGAGTACTAACATTGGAATTATTTAAGGGTGATATTGAATATCTTTCTCTAGGATGGAAGATTATATTTTCTTGTTTCCAAAGACACTAAACTATTACATTCCTAAGGAATGTATTTTTGTAATGTGTGGAATATCCACATAAAATGATGTAATTACCATTTATTCTAATAATTGGTAATTATACATTTAACTAAACAAGTTATCTTATTTATGTATTCATGAAATTATATACAATCACTATTATTTTATAAATCTATGCCGAGGAGGTTAAAATTCCCTAAAAGTGTTCCTTTCATCTTCATTGTTCAAATCATATATTTTTCATGTGTATTTCCTTTTAATTATCCATATGTACCACATGAGTTCACATAGGCTAGATTCAAGTGGGTATAAGTGAATATTTTACCTCATTCTTTTGATCAAGACAAGTAGTTTGACTGACTTCTGTAAATTTTTAAAGGGTGCACCCGACTAATAATTTTTATTCATTAAGAACATCTCTCAAGAATCATGTGTACGAAAGAATTTATTACTATAGATGATGAATCTTGATTTAATTAAGGCCTCACAATATTCCTCTATGTAAAGGAAATACTCCCCATTCAAAAAATTTATTGTGTTAATATTTGGTCATAATTTAATTCTGGAAACATCGAATTCATTTTTTTAGACATAGCATGTCCTCCTTATGATTTGGTTGGGAAATAGTGATCTTATTTTTTGAGTTGGGTGGACTACCTTGATATATTGAGAGAAGATAAAATAATCATTCAATATTTACCATTTCTAACCCCATATCACAATAAATTCATTAATTTAACAGTTCCAGGGATGGGTAGTAATCTTGGGTGCATGGTTTATTTCATTGGAGGAAAAATTTGGTTCCCCTTAGTAACCCATATTATTAATTCAATTAACCAAATGTGTCTCATAAATTCTAAATATTTCACTCGACTACAAATTGTAGATACTTTCATATGGAAAACATTGATTTAATATCCTTCCCTACTTCTATATCATCCACACCATGGATGAGTGCATCATTCCAAAGCATGAAATTAGATTGAAAGATGATGTGTCAACCGTGAGGTGGTGCTGTTGAATGAAATTTTCCTCATATAGATATATGAGTAAAATCAAATGTGCATTGATATGGGATATATAATATAGGCCATATTATCAAACATAGTCATCAATAAAAGAGTACATATGCATTCCAATATTCGTTGAACTCACAACCTCATGCGCAGAGAATCTTCTAAGGAACATGCCTCATGGTAACAGGTGCATTGTCCAAGTCTCAAAGTCACATGCCGCTTGTTTATAGGTCTTCATGACCACATTTTTTTCCTTTGAAATTTTTTGGGTCTTCCCATATAAAATTGAAAAGGTAAAATATTTGATTTAGGGTTATCAAATTTTTTTAATATAATATAAAGAATTAATAAAATTTTTAAATGTTTTCACTATAAAACTTAAAAATTACTCCCGGAACCAAGACATTTTATAATTAGATAGATTTTTTTAAAAATTTTGGGAGTATAATCATTAAAACATGATACAAAGTGTTTGGAAATATTGGCTTCGAAAATCCCCCACACATAAACCTTCATCTCAAAACAAGATAATTTAAATTATTACTAATGATATATTTGAATGTAATCCATTATAAATTATCTCTTCAAGACCATAGTCCTCTAACTATAATTCCACAGGAAATATCTTGATTCCATTTTTGTCATCATGTTAATTTAGATAAAACCCACTTCATTTGTACTCTAATGTTAACTTATACATACCAAAATAGTATATTTGTCATTCATTTTTTCAGTATTATTTATATCATGATTTTCTCATTACAAGAACTTACAAGTGCCACTAAATTTTTGATGAACATCCCTACCTCCACCAATTTATTCTAGAGTATTCTCATAACCTGATAGATATATGATCATGTTTTAAAGTTTATAAGGCTTAAAAGGTGGGTAGTATTTTATTAAAAAACCATTGAGGTTGAAAGAGGAGGTTTCACTCTAATATGAATCTCAATGCATGATTTTCAGTTTACTCAAAGTATTAATTCCACCTGCACTACCTTTTACCAAAATCACCATAGTTTTTTTGAATTATATATAGACAAATGATACCCCATATCACTTACACAATATTTGATATTCATCTTCATATTTCCTCTTTTATGTTTCATTAATATTTTTGGGTTCTACTCCAAAAGGATGAGAGGGAATTTAGAATTTTTATACTAAGTATGAGATATTTTCCTACTCTGTGCAATATATCCTCTATAAACTTAAATATAATAATAATAATAAATTTATCCCATGTTTCCAAATAATATTATTTCATCTTTTTTATATTTGGATTTCCCTTCATATTATTTTTTAGGGAAAATGAGGGACTCAATTTCATCAAATAATGGTGTCTCTCAATGGCATTTTTTGAATGATATTAATAATATTTTCACACACTTTCTATAAATATTTTATCCTAAAAAATATCACAAAATATTTATAAAACCCTTCTTTAAATTAAAATAGAATTTGTAAAATAGGGTTTTGAACTCACTTTCATTATTCCCCCACATATGAATTAAAAATAGATCATGAAATGGATTCTAGTTATTTATGGTTATGGATAATGATCATGTAATGTAGTTTCCCAAAAAAAAGTCATTCACGGTTTCTATGATCTATGAGGATTAATTATAATTTTTTTCTAAAAATTAATGTTAAATAAATTAAAGGTGATATAAAATCAAATAAATGACTTGGGAATTTATAACAAATAGTAATAAAATTCTACAAGGGTGTAACAAGATTATATAGTGAGTTACTCTAAATCATGTACTCTTTGGATCACTTTAGAAATTGTGAATTTTAAAGAAGATATAAAAATTGGTTAAGAAGACTCAAAAATAACTAAAAAATGTTAGATAGTTTGTAATGGAATGAGATAAAAAATTAATGGATTTATAATGAATTTATATTATTTATAATTTGGAAATAATTTCATGTCATCATTCATCCAATGTAAGTAAATGAAGAAAATCAGTTTCTCACCATCTTCAATGATTCAATGTTTTAAAGGGTATTCCTATTAAATTCATGGGTTTAAAATGAATAAAATGAATAAAAAAACCAAAGAGTGTTATTGATAGAGAGGATGGAGGAGTTTGTGATTATCTATTGGTTCTTGGTTTGGATTCCCCGGGTGCATAATTAATATGTGTACATTAATATTAAATGAATTTTATTATCCTTATTTCATAATCTATACAACCAAAAAAGGGTACAACATACTAAAAATACATAAAATTTACTTGAATTAAGATTTGTAATGAAATAAATAACCTTTAAAAAGGAATATTTTGGGATATATCAACTTTTCATTGGCCAATTTTATTTATTTATTTATAGTTTCATCGATATTCATATTCTTATCTTCTATTTTCCTTTAATTCTTATAGCTATATTTTTATATCTATTTTTATACTTCCAATTACAAATATATTCCCTTAACATCATAATATTATTTGTTATGTAACTCCAAATGTTGGTTGAATAACTTTCTATTGATTAAACAGTAAGGAATAATTACAATTGGTGATTTTTATTTTATCATGTAGGTCCATAATGTGTCTTATAAGATTTTTCTTAAATCCTTCATGTTGTATATCACTTCTCATTCTATAAACCATTTTATTTACCTATTGGAAATTTCATCCAGTATATTTTTTGGGGGGATGGTAGAGTGTAGATGTATTTTGATATACTCCATACTTCCTCAATAGAGACTCTATTGTCTTTTTGAAAAATTGAGTCCCTTAGTCACTGATGATGGTCATTTTTACTTCAAACCTAAAAAATATTTTAGTCCTAAGAAAATCACAAACAACATTACCATCATCTATTCTGGTGGATTTGGCTTCTACATATTTGGAAAATAATATATAGAAAAAATAAAATAAGAATTTACAAATTGTATAGAAAACATTCACATATTGTATATTCCTTATACATCTCAAATTTCACAAAAGATAAGGGGTTTTTGATTTGTCTCTTGTAATTTTGAAATATTTTTTGAATCTTTCCATTTTCTAAATTTATTAAAATATTAATGTATATCCATTTAATCAGTGGGGCAATAAATTTCATATTAAAAAATGTTTATTAAAGTTATCTGAGTCTTGAAGTGGCCTCAAAATGATATCATAAAAAAAATCAATTACATTGTCAATATAAATTGCAAGTAAACATCTATATATTTCATAGACAATAATTGTTTTCCAAGGAATATATTATTCTAAATATATTATATGGATTCAGATTTCATTTTATGTTTTTGATGGGTGTTAAGATGACATGGTACTTCAAAAACAAGTAATTATATATATATATACCATGGTACATCACCTTCTACTATATAGTTTTTTTTCAATAATTTTTTTGTTTAATCAATTTTGGTCTAGAATTCATGCTTCAACAGTGTTGGGTAATCTACTTATATGATTGGAAACTTTATTTTCATCACATTTTTTAATCTTTAATATCTACGTTATATTCTTATAGTAGTTTCATTCGTATTTCGAATATAGGTTTTCCTATTCCTTTTTCAATTACTGTTTAAGGGTTTCATTATCATAAAATATGGTGACTTTAATAAAATATAAATTTCACATAACTAAATAAAAAACAATAAGGAACCACTTCTAAATGATGGTGTAGTTGAGCATGGTAGTATTGAGTGTTCTTGACGAATAATCTACGACTTGTGGTTTTCTATAAATTTATTCGGAGAAACATCCCCCGTAGATAAATTTGAAGTATCACATATTAATTTTAATTAATGTTCCTAATCAGTTAGTAGTATTACTATTGGGGTGATTAATCTACTGTTATGTTATTCAAATGATTCATAAATTAATTTATGAATATTTTGTAGAAACCAGAATTTCATATGAATGATATAACATGTTTATCACTAGTTGGGTGGTGTAAATAATTTCTTGTTTCAATTTTAGATTTATCCACTTAAATGATGTATTTTTTAAATAATGTTCCAAAATATTATTCCCCTATCATCAATGAAATGTTATTTTTAAAAATTAAAAACAATATTTTTTTCAATATATGTTTAAAAAAAATAGATTTCATTAAAAATGATAAAAATAATTAACAAAGATAGTAAATTCATCAAATAATACCTCTTCAAAATATTTATTGTTATCTAAAATGATACTTATCATGATAATATTAAATTCACATGGGAAATTTAATAGCCGAAAATGCATCATAATATAGGAAAATGTTCCAAAAACATGTTATGGTTTCCTTTTCATTGCTTTTGGAGAAACAAGCACCTAAAAATATCCTAAAAATCCATCTAAGAATTATTAATGTGTTCTTCATACAAAAATTTCAAGAATTTGGTAAATAGATTGTAATAGATATGATATTTTCTAGTTACCTGATTCAATTATCTATAATCAATACACATTTACCATTTAATTTTAATTTTTACAAGTATCAATTCATTTAGCGGGTTTCTCATAATATATAGCTAGTTTTCATGGTTATTAAATGGAGTGGGATTACCCATAGTGAGTTAGAATTATTGTAAATGATCTATAATACAAATAGTTTTACTTTTTATTATTTTATTTCCTCTATCATGGTTGCATTGAGAATTCATATAGGATTCCTAAGGTTTAGAAACTAACTGAAGATGAATCTTAATGAGTATGTTTTCGGTTTTATTCCTAGAAAATGACAAAATATCCAAACTATTACATGGATATTATTTACCAAAAGTTCAATAAATTTATGTTCATTGGTTTTGGATATATTTTATGCAATTATTACTATCATTGTTCTTACTTCCAAGAGATATACATATTTTTAAAAAATAGAAAGTAGTTTTAATTATAGATTTGGGGGTTTAAAAGAGATGAAATTAAATTGAGGTTCCCCACTTATATGGATTGAATTTACAACCCAAAAGGTAACATAAAATAATTTTATTCTTGAATGGAATCAACAGAGACATAAAAAACATAAGTGAAACCATGTCATCTAATTTAAAATAAAAATTTGGAAAAATTATATAATTATAGACATCTAAATATTCCATGGTGTTTAAATAAAAAATATACTTTCATAAAGAAAAAATCATAAAATATTCACTGTTCTTCTATACATTTACTATCTTCAAGAAGGGAGAGTGTCAAAATTGATTTTTCATCGGAGGGGTTCCACATTGAATTGAAAATGTTAAATTGGAAAATATTATTTCCAAACTCCATGTTGTGAGTTAATTCATGCACATTAATTATTATGTTGGTTTTCATTATGAATGGTCTCATCATTATGATGAGATTTTGTATTTGTACTCTACCTTCCCCTATAGTAATCACATAGAAGTCATCTAGAAATATAATACCTTTAATTCCCACTAACACATCTTCTAGAACTCCTACTAGATAAATAGTGGATATGTTTTCAATTTGAACCACCTCTAAAGTGGGATTTACGTATTCCATCTATAAATATATAAATAAATAGTAAGTAATATTGTTTATTGAAGAGGATAGATAACATAAATTAGAAATAATTGTTAAATAGTTAATGGTATTTGAAATAGATAATGTCTCTGGATCTTGACATTTGGTGGATCAATGGCGTATCATAAGATATGAAACACCACTTCCTAAACTAATAATTTAGTTTCCTTCATATGTTTTATTATTTTATATAATATTTATTGAGAGAATTTTCTTATTTTAAGATTTATAATGGATTTTCAAATGGTTATGTTTATTTCAAAATTCTATATGGTTTATAAAATATCTATTCGAAGTTACTATTTATTTTTATTTGACTAAATCTTCTAGGATGGAAATAGAACTAGTTGGTATATATTATCAATTTGTTTCCATTGCAAGTGTGTCTTGGTTATCTAATTATTTTACCTTCCAATACTACAATCATCTTCATTATTTTATTCTCTTTCTATTTCATATTTTGGATTCTTTTTCGAAATCTATCAAGCATTTCCATAATCCCTTTCCTCAATTTCAAGACATATTTTCTTAGTTCTATGTGGATAAATCTACTTTTCACATCTTGTTGTTATCATACTAACATTATCCATCAGATATTAGAATATTTGACTTGTAATTTTCTATATATTTTTGATAAAATCTCCATAAGTCTGCAAATTGGGTTGATATATTTTACATTTTATATTCGAGACCTTCAACCTTGTATTACAGTTATTTCTCTTTATAGGATTGAACACTGTTTGAAGATTAATTATAAGGATTAAATTATTTTTTGAAATTATTGGGTTTTTTGGATTTTGGAAAGGTTATAATATTGTATATATAATTTTTGAATAGTAGGTAGGTTTTGGGATTGTTTTTTTAGAATGTGGGATAGGGTTTGTATTTTTTTGATAGGGGGTATATTCTGGTTATGTAAATACTAAATCTTTGTCAGTTTTGTGGGTTATCTCTCCATAATTATTTTTATTGAAATTTCCTTTATTTAAAATCTTCTAAACAACTCTCTATGTCCTATAATTTGGTACACTAGAAAATGGAATTAATAGATAATATCATATACCACAAACCCTTGTTGGTTCTTGTTGTTCACATATCTTTTACAAGTCCATATCTCCTAGGAAACTAGTAAGCTCTTTAAGTTTGTATTATATTAATGGTGATGATTTATATTTTCTTACCACATGAATACTTCTTATTACCATACCTATTGTAAAAATAATATTTTAATTTTATTCAATCCATTCAATTAGACCCTTGAATTCAGTTGGAGACTATTTAATCAATTCTCATCTAGGTGCTGCATCAAAAATATTTCAATAATTTTACTACTGTTCATTGTAGAAGAACAAATAAAAATAAAATTATTCTATATATTGATATGGATAGAAAATATATAATTACATTAACCTGACCTTTTACTCATAGATATCCACTATAATTTCTTATCTTATGACATATGTATCTTTCTTTATTACGGTGATCTATTTGGTTGGAAAAAATTGATGTGTAATTTATTTATAAAATCATCCATGCAATGAATCTCCATGGATTTAATTTCTATAAAAACTATTTGGATTTACAATTTAGTGAAAATAGAAATTATATCACGTTCTTCTACTACTCATCAATGATTAAATGTTGAGAATACTACTGCAAATCATTTTTTGTGTTTGTTTGGTTGTTTACCTATAAGATCATGAAACATGGGAATTAGCTATGTTAATCCAATTATTTATTTGAAATTATTTTGTAACTATGGAATATAAAGTCTATTTTATTGGTTAATAAGCATTAGTACACAAAAGTCTCTTTTCTTCTGTTTATGATTTTTTCATTATTGCAGCATCAATGTGAACACTGAAAGTTTCACTTAATCCCACAAGGGTTAGTTTTTCAAAATAATTTTTTAATTAAATTTTCATTTTCTTTTTAGAAGATTTTATTTCAATATATGTATCTAAATGGTAAATATTATAATTATAATTCTCGATCATGAAATTATAAAAATTATATTTAGCACTTTTTCCCCAGAAAGGATGCAACAGTTTTTACATAAAATTATCATGGGGGTGAAAAAAGCTAGTTATCTACATAGTTAATTTTTTAGAAGTGGAAAACCTTGGTTTCCACTACATAGGAGTTTAGTAAATATATTCTTCCCTTTTAGAATAATAAGAAGAATTTTTTATTATAAAAACAAGCAATTTTGGAAAAATATATTTTAAAAATGATGATGAGGGGATAGCGGTCGTGTTAGGTTCACCTTTAAAACTATAATTCTATCATGACCCCCAATTATTGAAAAATTATTATTATTGATTGATATGTAATATTTATTAATGAACTTCTTTTTTCTCATTGGGTGAATTAAATTGGTGTTATTTACCTAAAAAATTCATTAGTTTCAGCCTACCCTCCTTCCAATATTTTACAGTGATTCAGTAATCATCCATATTTTATGAATGAAATACCCAAATGGATTTTATGACTCCAATGTAAACTAGGAATGACCACTAACACTTCATCACGTGAAAATAATAATTTAACACTTAACCACTAAGTCCATAACATTCTACTTTATATGATGTAAAATTAAATGTAGGGAGTTAATTGATCCTTTACCAAGGAAATAAATAATATAAAATGTTAATTTAAACACAACCTTATTTGAATTAATTTTTTATTCAAAATATTTAAATTAATTATAAAGAATGGGAACATTGCATTGAAAAACAAAGACATAATAATTATACCTAGGACTCATTCCATTACCTTATCACGTTGAAAATTCACCACTACATTCAATAAATAATGATGACGAATATAGGCATGGGTCAAATAATGATAACAAACAAAAGATAAATCAAAAAATAAAGTTGAACTATAATCTCAAAAAGTTACACCATTCCAACTAAGTTTCATCCTATCCATTAGAATGGAGTCTCCCTTCATTTATAGGAATATATTTTCCTCCACCAATCCTCTAAATATTACCATTAAAATTTATCTTCATGGTATAAAATTACTAATTCCAATTCAAGTATTATAGGATAAATTTAAATCTTTATGGAACATGGTATCAAAGCATTCATCTCTTAGGGCATGAGAGTTTCTAATATTCACATTCATGTAGTGCATGTGAATTATCCCATATTTAGGGTAATCTTCATAGTTGAATATATTTTATGTTAATATATACATGTGTACTTCTAAATCATAAATTTCTTTATTCGTGGATCAATTCTAAATAATTATGTGTGCCCTATGATGTGGAAGTCAAGTATGGCATTCATATATACTGAACATGGACTTATTTCATCAATATGAAAAAATTTATTCATTCTTGATAGTTATATTGTATTCATTATGTATTCTTTAAGGTGAAATATGTTCTTAAATTTAACTCAACAAGTTCATGGACTTATTGATATATGAAAAGTTGTGAAACCCCTTTTTCTTCTTCCATTAATACCTCCGAGGTTTGACATTCCTAAAATTATTTAATTTATCTTACTAATCAAATAATATATATGTTCTATGGATTTAATTTTTTAGTATTCATATATCCCTTAAACATGCACATATGCTGAATTAATTTGGGAATAAATGGATATTTTACTTCATGCTCAGGATTAAGACATGAGGGTCAACTATCATTTATGTATTTTGGAACCCTGAATTGGATACTTCATTTTTATTTTTTAAGAAAATCCATGGAGAATCATATGTGAACCCTTAATCATTGTTATATCTATTGAATTTGGTTATAATAAAGGCCCCATCATCTTCAACACTGCATATGGAATGCACAGAAAGACAAAAATTACATTTTCATTATTATTGAAGTTTCAGTCTCTATTTCCTATTGGCGACATCAAATTCATTTTTCTCGAACAAGAAATGTCTACTTCATGCTGACATATAAAATATGTGATATTTTATATTTAGTAGTGTGAACAACGTCTATCAGTCAAGTATTTTCGAACTCATCCTTCAACAATTCCAATCATTGAACCCCAATGGTAATCAAGACATTTCTTCAAAATTGTCAGTGTCTGTTCATAATATTCGGTGCACAGATGAATTTAGTGGTGGAAAACATATCTCAAAAATGATAACACATCTTATTACTTAAATAAAATGCATTTGGATCAAAATCCTTGAATATTCGATCAATAATCACTTTTTAGATCTAATTATATGAAAATATTTTAGAGAATTATATTACCTTATTCATTATTTTCATAACAATTGTTTTGATCCTTATTTATAAGATTCAAATGTAATTCATGGTGGATGTTTTTACCATGAGGTGGTGTGGTTGGATGTGAATTTCATTGTTCGGTGAAAAGATCATTGCAGAAGGATCATGGATGAAGCCACATGGTTATATGCATCATAACAGAACATATTTAGGAAGGCATGAGGATAGATTCACTCCTATGGTCAAAATATTCATCATGGAATTCTTGCATAGGCTTCATAGTTATAGTCCTCGTGGTCTCATTCTCATGGTCATAGAACTCCCTGATTGTATTTTATTTCTATTTATTTTTTGTCACTATTAACCTATACAAATATAGAAAAAATCTGGATGTAGTATTTTTGAATTATTTTTTAATATTATTATAGGCCATTAAATAATTAAATCCAAAAATATTACAGATCAAATAAAGGTTATTTTTATCAAATATTAAAAGTATTAATAACTTATAGCCGTAATTTTAAAACCATTTCAACATTAAACATAAATATTAATCATAAAAAAATATGTGATAATTAAAAAATAATTAAAAAGGTGTGTGTAAGATCATTAAACCATAAAAAAGTGTATGAAAATATTGGATTATCAATAATTATTTCTAATTTTTATAAGAATATATTATTAACTATGATAACAATTAATAGCGGTAATAAAATAAAAATAAAAAAAAATCACGAATTTGATTTTTTATATTATATTGTTTTTACTGAACCTACAATTTAATAAAAAGAAGACGGTGGAAAATATCATTCTATGTATTATGTAATTAGTTAAATGTTTTCGTAAAGGTAGTGATTTTATGGTGTTTGATTTTCTTTATAGTATAACAGGGGTTGGTGTGGTTTATTAATGTGGTTTATTGATGAGGTAGATGATATAAGTGTGTTATAGTTGAATGGGATATGTATAAAATGATGTAATTATGGGTAAACATGATAGAATAATATTAAAGAATGAAAAATTAGAAATTGGAATTGATTTTATATCATAAATGAAGTTGTGTCACATAGTAAGCTAATGTGTAAGATATTTTATATCATAATTGAAATATGAATAATTTGAAAATGGAAGAATGACTACTCTATTTAATCTATCTAATGAAAATGTTGAGGATATATTGATTATTGTGGGAATTTGTGATGAAAAATTAATTGGGAAGAATATGCACAGTAGTAGTATAGGGTGGTTTAGTAACAATATGTTGTAATGGTTATTATTGTGTAAAAGATGAATTATTGTTATTGGTTGTGATAGTGGAGATTTTATTATATCAAATAGACCCTATGTTAGTCCTATGTACTGTTATATCCATAATTTGTTTTGTTAATTCTTACACACCGCCACTTTTTTTGGGTAATGTGACAAATTCCCCAAAAGAGGTTTTGGGATTAGGGTGTACCCCCAACACTTAGGATATGGATGTTATAGATGTATGATCAATCATACTCTTCAATCTTGATTTATTTTATCTATATTAAATATTTATGTAAAAATTATGGGATGGTGGAATATCGATGTGATATGGTGGTGGTGTATAGTTGTGATATCATGATGTTGTATATGGTATGTGGTTTTGGTTATGGGTGGTGGGTAAATTCTCAATATATTTAATTTATTATTATATTACTATTCTTGTATGTTTATTTGATGATAGATCCATGGTAGTAATGGTTTTATATTTAAGAAGAGATAAGTAATGAGTTGGTTTCATTATTTATTAATTAAAGCGTTAGTGTTTTTTTTCATTTCAACAATAGTTTCTAGGGAGGCATTAACTGAGTATACTTTTATTCTCACCCTTATCGTATATAGTTTTCTAATATTTTGTAGGATAAATTTAATGATAGAGGAAGAACTCATTATCTCATAGTGTGGTAATGATTTGTAGTTGGAGCTGTGGTTATATGAGATGTATTATTTTGGTTTTATAATTTTTTCTATAAAAAATAACATGTACTATGTACTATGTTCTTGTTATTTTAATTTTAATATGTACAATACTTTGTAGTTGAATATTGGTATTATTATTAATTTTGTTTTTCATACATTGTGTTATTTTTATTTTATTGAATGGTTGTCATTGAATAAAGACTTTGTGGATGTCGATATATTGTAGATGATGTAAAAGATAAGTTTCCTAGAATTCTAGTTGAAGAGTACAATGATGTTCAAATAAAATCAGTTACACATAGAGTATCTATGTATATATATATATGTGTTTCAAGATTACAAAAATATCATGGACGATTAGATTGGACATTTTTGGTTTTACTGTATTAGAATATATTGATATATTGAAGAAAAAACATACATTATGATTAGATGTTCCATGGTGTAAAAATTTTCTTGATGAAGGTAACTATATCTATTATAACATATTTTAAAAAACATCCACCCATGGGAATTATATGAATTTTTAAATATGGTAAGTTAAAAATTCTGATAATTCTTAAGAAGGATAAAAAAATATATCATGAAAGGAGTTTGTGTTGCAAGGAGATTGAATGGAGTAGTACAAGGAGTTCAATGCTATATTGAAACAAGTATTCACACAAGCATAATAAAAAATAGGTTTATGTGTTGTAGAAACCAGGTTATGATACAATGTATCTAGGGATAGGATTTATGTGGCCATGGAAAATCCATTTCATCAACAATATAGTGAAGGACCAAACCAAAAATGATAAATTAGGTAATTAGATGAAAAAGGGTCCACATAACCTCATTCCATTTAGTGAGTGACTATGCCAAAGGAGTGCCTTGATCAAAGGTATCCACATCCCAATGAAAGTGCATGTTATAATTCAAAATAATTAGGGTTATAGGGGTTTCATGAGAATTTTCTATGTTTATTCCACAACTCTTATTCCAAACAGAAGCTTTGTGTGTAAGTTGAGTGATATCTTCTAAAAATAAATTTTCTATTTTGTGAATCCAACCACCATGTATTATGAGCTATGTTTCATGAAAAATATGTTTTGTTTGAGCATCCTTGTTAATTTTTATTCATATTCAATTTTTTTACCATATTATTACAAAAAATTTGAATTTATTTTGTTAGATTAAGATGGTTGATGATCCAATGGTTGTGATTGAATACATGGATTTGAATTTTAAATTTATATTCAAATCTAAATTGTTTATTTAATAAGCTGTTGTTTTTTGTTATATATAACTATAGGTATGAGACAAATGTATGGAACTGAGGAGTTTGGATATATTATCATAGAGATAATTTATTTGTGATGATAATTGAAGGTTATGTAACCAAATTCTATAGGATAAATTCTATAGTATCATAGGATATTAAGAAGAAAGAGTTTATCCATGTTTTTACACTAATGTATAATATTTAAGACGAATAGATTTGGTGAAAAATTTCAATGCACTAAAGTTAGAATATATGATTATGTGCATTGATAGTTTATATACAACAAAAGGATGTCCTTGTATGGTTTTATGAAAATTAAATAAGAAGAAATAAATATGTAGAACCTCTAAAATAATATATAATTCTATTCTCATATCTATGTCTCATGTTCTTATAAATTATTATATCGTTATAATGTTTTAGATTCACCTTTTTATGGGATGTACCAAAGAATAGTTGGGAGATGTACATATAGATGTCTCAAGGTTATACTATAATTTTTGTAGCTCAAAAAATGGAATTTAGTGGGATGTGTGATTATGGAGGAATAAATTTCACACCATTGACTATATATCTCATATTGACTTTTAATCCTTTTAAATTTTTATATTACTTGTGTATCTTTGCATTTTTGTTTTGTGATAATAATAAAAATAAAGGGGGGAGTGAGAATAAGAGTGATCTATCCACCATAACAATTGATAGAGGAAAATTGAAATTGGATAAAACATAAAAGTGTATTAATTCAATTAAAACAATACAAAAATGATTTAGACCCCCATAGTATGGTTTATACCCCATTGAGTCCCATCTAGTCCCAAGTGTGGTTTATACCCCATCTAGTCTAGAGTGAACTATTCATTATGTTTACCTTCCTTTTAAATTTTGGAAAGTGTGTTTGGACAAAAGTATTTCGGATAGGCCTAAATGTAGGAATGAATTAAGTTGGAAAACGGATTCTATTGTATAAGGATAAAATATTTCTTAAGATTCTTTTTGTATTGTCATAAAACTGACAACATGGAGGATGGGTGACAATCCATCGCGTCCGGCTAGGCCAAAAGACTTGAACCCACAAACGATGGGTGACATGGGTGCATCACCTATAACTAGACTATGTGATGTCCGGGTCTGTATAATGTAAATTTTTATGTTATTTTAGATTAATTATAAATTAATTATTTTTTAACATTATATGATTTGGATAAATAGAATATTTTTTAATTCTATTATTTTTTGGTGTGAAAGATGAGTTTAGGTAGAAGTTAGTTGAAGGTGGAGCTGTACTTGTCAAGTATTTCTCTCTCTATTATTATATGAAGAAATTAATTATTAAACAATAGGGAAGGGATATTAATACCAAAAATGTGTCATCGAAATACCTTATGTTTTATTGATCTGATGATAAATAAATCATCATAGATTTATGACTTTGTGGCCCTCAATATCCTATTTATTGTTCACTTCTGTGTGATTGATGAACTCAATCACTCCCCATAAATATTTACATTTTACCTCCAATTATGTGTCTCTAATGAACCCCAATGTTCTCCTATTCAAGATTATAATTTGGTGGTCACTTTTTCATTTCCCTTCCACTCTTATTAAGACTAAATTTTCATAACCCTTTTTCCAATTTGGGTTTCCAAAAAAGTATTTTCTATTTTTAACAATTTTTTTTGAAGAAAAATTTAAAATTGTGGGGATGAAATTTATTGAAGTATGGGAGAATGTAACACTATAGGATTTCATATTATGTTATCTATTTAAGGTAATTCAATAGCTTTCGCCACACGCAACATCGAGTTCGATCGCACCATGACTTACCAAACTAGACATTTAAAAAGAAGATATTAATAGTATTACCTTCATTTTGAATGTTATATACAACATATAATTTCGATATCCATATTAAATATTGTTTGACATAATATAACAAAAAGTTCAGTTTTTCAGATAAAAGAAGTGTTTTTCAAAAAATGCAATTATACAGCCTTTTAATGGAGAACCATTTTAAAATTCTATATTTGACACATATATATATATATATATATATATTGGAAAAATAAACTTCTTCTTTAGAATCATGAAAAAAAATTGTTTGGAGAAATTTTTTGTGTTTTTCTGAAAACATTCATATTTTAATGAATAATGAAAAAATACTAAATATTAATTGAAAACAACTTTTTTAATCAAAATAATTTATTGCGTTAAATTATACATTTGAATGGTTTTTGAGTATAATTAAATTATATTTTAATCATCTAATACAATTTTGTCATTGGAAGTAATTTTACATTTAAATTGTGCATAAACACATATCAATCTTTTGATTGTTTTTACTTCTCCAAAACTGGCTTTCTGGTTTTAGCAATGTGAATTAATTTTAAGTTAATTAATGAAACATGTATGTTTTGAATTTTTAAAAATAGAAATCATTTTTAAATTCATAATATCAAATTATCTTAGGGTAAATTTTCGATATTTTTCTAAAAACAATCAATTTTTGATGAATAGTGAAAAATTCTGCATAATACATAAAAACTGAGTTTTTCATTTAAATAATTATATTTGATTAATAAATTATCTCAAAATAGATACATAATACATATATTAGTACAATTTAGGTCATTGTCATCATTTTATAATATGAATAGATATATAAAATTTCATTGAACCAATTCAATGTCTTTTTACCCACCTTCTAGGCACAGTTACCCACCTTCTAGGCACATTTGCAAATTTTCATAAAATGTAATTTTACCACATTTGTGAATATAATTACAAAAATAAGAGATACACGATTGAAATTAGTAAGTAAAATGTGGTTGAATCGGATGAAAATAATTTTTAGTGAATAGTAACTGTTGAATTTTATTTACCACGGTTAAAAGTAAATAAAGTAATTAAAGGTAAAAATAAAATTAAGATTATGAAAAAAATTGTCTTCATTAAATTGGATAACTGTATTTCGACCAAAATCAACCTTAGGACAAAAATTAGATCATTTTGATCCATTTGGGTAATATTAGGACATTTATAATATTTTATTTAAATAATAGGTTAAAGTGTTAAATTCAATGTTTAATAACTAATCCATTTTTAATATAGTGATAAAAATAGGATAAAATATACTCTAAATATTCACTAGAAATATTAAAAAAATTCCTACATCAGGGTATTTTATTTTATAATTTTTAGACATTTATTAATTAAATTTATTTAAAAAACAATGATGATGAAGTAATTACCATATTAATGAATGATTAAAATAATTGATATTATAAATATCAAAATAAAAGTAAATTGAGACTTTTTATTCCATCGAAAAATTCTATAGGTTAATATGACATTGTAGGGTCAATGTAACTTATTTTTTATATGTGATAAACTTGATATGACTTTCAGAAAAATCAAATACTAAATACTTTCATAATTGGCATAAATTATTTTTTAAAACAATTACTATATTATTAAATGATATAATATTCCTAAAAATATAAGGATCAGAAAAAGGACTTATCTAATGATATATATGTCAATAAATAACAACTTGGGGTTTTCTTTTCATTTTAATGTAAATTTATTAACCTTGTATTATAATAATTTAAGAAGACATGCTAAACGTTATACAATTTAACTAAGGGTTAAATCTAAAAGATAAGGTTAATATTATGACATAACTTGTATAAAACCTATTAGTTGAGAGGATTTAGATCCATCCATACATTATCCTAAAAAAATCCATTTTGAGCTATTAGAAACCAAAAATAATTTTATAATAAGTTAATATTTCATGTTTTTTCCTAAAGTTCCCCTCACCACACTTATAAAAGGGTACTTACCCTTCACTTAATTTAGCACCTCTAAATCCATTTGTATCAGTCAAAACCTGCACAAATCACCTCCCAACAAACAAAAATTCTACTTAGAGGCCTTATTTTGATAATAAAGTCTACCTATGGGGCCCTTTTGTTTAGATCAAAAAGAAGAACCATAAGATGATATAATTATTTCAACACCTCTTTCAATTTTCATTTCTTTTTCCACTTCCCCTTCCATTGTTGTTTCCATATATAAATAATAACTTTAGTACCTTCTAAATATTTTGATATTATTATAAATATGGTATGACCATATTCATTATCTTATCCACCATATGAATGATAAAGTCACCATCTGTGTGTACGTACGGCTTACCGTCTCCATGTGAGGGTGTAGTGTCTTATTCAGCACTTAATTTTTTTGGATGGGTGTAATAATGAGTATAATTGATGTAATAATAAATATAACAAATTGATTATTCTTTATATATAATATACCATCCAATTACATACGATTTCACCATCAATATAATGACATCATTTCTCATGCGCACGTACGCCTTACCGTCTCCATGACACGATGAGATTCATTTACACAATCACCATTAAACGATGATAATAAAAATATATACTTTTAATAAGAATATAATATATATGACATAAAAATGCTACTGGATATATATATATGTGTTTGTGTATACATATATCTCATTCACTTACTTCTGTTCAATGTGATATGAAAACGGAAACAACGTTTATGCGTATGTACAGCCTACCATCTCCATAAACAGTGTTTTACATTTCATATATCTATCTATTATACATATTTATTTTTAGAATATATATTACAAATAAATAATTTTTTATATTATGGAATCAATTATATCATGATATAAGTGATAGGATAAAGAATAACAAGTTAAAACATGTACGATAAAGAAAGTGATTATTACCTGAAATGTTATTTTAGCATGGAAATTATTATTAAACGGGTAATATAACATCATAAATGAATCATGTATGACATAATAAATATGAATATGGTTCTGGTACAATTTATTAACATACTATGGTAATTATACATGAGGTTAAATGTACCCTCTACCAATGGAAAGTACACGTTAAGAGTTAATTCCTCAATCTAATTATTATCCAAGATTGTTTATGTGTAAGTATTTAATGGGACATTTTTATCATCCATGTCCATGATTTATAAAACTGTTTTCAAAAAAAATATTTTAAGCTTTTTTCGAAGGGAATCATTAACAAGATCATCAATTTAAATGTTTTAATGATTTATTTTTATAAATATTTTTATTTGATGTCCATATTTTAAAAATGATTTTAAAGAATTGTCTATATAAACATGATTGCTTTAAAATGTTCATATATTCCAAAATATTTATGGTTGTGTGGAATAATTTGATTGAAAAAATTATATTTAATTACTTTTTTTATAAATGAGTTACTTTTAAATGATTTCATAAAAATGATATTTCTCTCAAAGAGTGTTACTGATCATTTTCAACTATGTCAACTTCGATTACTATATATTATTCTTGATTGAAGTTGATTTATTGTAATACAATATTCCATATATTATTGAATGAGTTGTTATATGTTTGAATGTGGATGTGATATTTTTATTCCATTCATTGTTTATAGATAAAGTATTGACATTTTTATGCTAGTTTTAATACAAATGTTTGTGTTATTTTTCAACATTATCAACTGAGGAATGAATTGGACATAGTAAGTGATGGGTAGAGCCTAAAATAGATCTTCTATGTATCAAGATGTCTCAAAAAACAAATTAGTGTCCTGGAACAGGGCCTTGAAAAAATATTTGTTTGTAGTCTTAGCACGATGACTTGACTATGTGGTTATGATGTCTGACAATATAAATTTCATCATTATGAGATTAGTTATTAATGTTACATGTGATTATTCGACTAATAGAATATCAATGTGAATAAGTAAACAGAATTATTTTATTTATCCTTTCCATTTATGGAGAAGTTTATGTATAAAGAGGATTGTGTTTAAATTTTATACATTTTCATAAATGTTTATGATTATTTATGATATATTTTGCTATATTGATTATCATTACTAAGTATCTAAGCTCATCCATTGCTTATGTTTTATTTTATAAGGATTACAAGATGTATATTATGATTTATATGTAGGTTTACGATAAGGTAATAATTGAGCTTTCAAAGGATTATTTATGTTGTGTTTTATGTTAGAAAATTGTAATGTAATGTTCATTTATATAATCTATTTTCAAGACTACTAAACTGATCGGTACTTCAGGGATTTATTCCTTGTGATCATTACAATGTATCAAAATAATAAACGGGATCTTGGTAATTAGGGTCGGTGCATTACGTTTCTAGATTTCTATACTCAGGGGAAAGGCCTCATGTACTAACTCAACAAGAAGATGACTCAAGAGTAGGTGATAAAAATATACACGGGTAATTCAAAGACTGAGCTGCTACCTAACCACATAATCATAGTTTATTAGTTGGGTTTTGATAATTATGTCATATGGAACAACATATAGAGGAATCCTTGTAGTAGGATAAAAATTCATCCATTTTTCCTCTTCCAACTCCTATGAGAGGAGCTACCAAAGAAGAGATTCTTTTTGTGGTACAAGTAGATTCCCCCAATACTTTATAGTTTGTGTCCACTTTACATGAATATACGTGATGATTGTTGTATTATTACCAATAGTATCTTTTCCATGTGTTTAACTCTAAGGAAACACCATGCTAAGAACAACTTCCTAGAAGAGATAATGTGAATCCAATCCCTTGTCAATCTCTAGCCCCTTATCCTTACTGGGTTCCCAGAGTTCCCTTTCCATACAAAAGGAACCATACCGATTCATTAATGGATTTACAAGTCCAGTTTTATTTCTTCTCTACCTAGGGAAATGGGATTATGAAGCTTCCACAGTATAGGAAGCCACATGATGCTGAACACACTGATTGACTAAACCATTTTTCATACCATAGGTTCTTCGAACATACCATCAAAAAATAATCTATGTTGAAGTATTAGCTAAAGGAAAAACTGGATAATGGTTTGATTATTTTGGGATAAGTACTAGCATAAGTGACATAAATATCTACTGAGCCCAAAAGTGACAGTGAGGGTTTAAGTGAATCGTAATAAGTTTCTAGTTGTGGAACATAGAAGTATGATGACTAGTTGGAACACAGAGTAGTATCTTGTTCCCATAATGTCATTTGTTCCTTCTTGGGATAGAAATATTTTCCCATTGTTTTCTTGGATTCCCTAGTGGCTTCATCTACATCGGAATGGAATCCTCCCAATTCCAATAAGAGAAGGCATTGATGTTACAAGGGAATTCAGAGTCCCCTATTGGTGTTAAATTTATCCCGCACACTTGGTGATTTTATGACTCCTGAGTTGGGGGTCATGCCCAGGATCTTACCAACATTGTATGGCCCCTAAAATGATGAGAATGGGTATGTATCATGGAATACCAGTTTGAAAGTATACCACTTTACAATTCCAGATAGTTACGATTTCAGGTCTACTCCCCATGTACCGTCAGTCAATGACATTGAAGGATATGTTAGGGACCAAAGAGCTACCCTAATACTAAGACAAACACAATGAACTGAGTTGTACATGCTACCAAACATAATCAACATGTTTTTCTCAAGGCTCTGCAAGCATAGTTCTCCATGATCACAATTTTAGATACACTGATATTGTTGACCATGTTGACTGATTGAGCAGATCATCCATAGGTGGCCATGTTAGCTGATCATGCAGATCATCTGTGACTGCACTATGGTCAGCCACGTCCCTCTAGATCTAGAACATATCAATAAGATAATCTGACAACATTGGTTCAATGTGGTTCATATGTTCAGCAACAAGATATTTATAGTACTAGCCATAATCCTATTGTATATCTGGAATCACCCATTGTACCTCCTACTAAGGATATCCCCCGCTCCTGGTAGGATCATGCCATTGGCATAGATGTATGATGTTTTGAGTCACCTCTCCAGCATACCAGCACAAATCTCAATCCTAGAGTACCACTTCCTATTGAATGAAATAAATGAGGCCTTTATAGAGACATTGAAAATCCCCCTCCAGTTTGAAGCCGAAGTAGCAACTATAGAGACCTACTACATAGAGAATGACAAGTAAAAGGAATTAAAATCCATCATCTCATTCTCCAGAGAGGAATATGGTTCCATCAAATAAGGGAAAATATACCCGTTGTACATCATAGTCCAATCCAATGGCATGTAGATTTCTCCCTTCATAGTTGTCACAGGTTGTGGGATTAACCAATTCCCAAAATGGATTTCCTATAAGATGAAAATGACTGAAGTATATTTGACTCTATCTGGATTCATGATTCTAGGTTATGACAAGAATCAGCATAAATTAAGTCTCATCAATTAGTTGAATACTCTATTTAGAGGTCTGATAGCTAGATCTGAAATAATTGTAATCTCATGGGATATCGCTCACAATTTCTTCTAGGTAGTCCTTGGATTCATCTGCAATTGAAAGTCCCCTCCTTATATTACCAGTGCCTTAAGTACTCCCATAACTTTTGATTTTGGGTTTTCTAAGGTTATGTGTCTCCCATAGACTCCTCTGAAGCCTACTATCAATTTTCTAGTAATTATAATTGTAAGGGAAGCATTTTTAGACCAATGAGGTTAAGCACACAACCACCATGGACAATCCTTGTGAAGACATGGATGAAACATTCATTCTCACAATTCATTAGACAAAGGCCACAATGCCAGACTTCAGAAGTTACATTTTATATTGAAATAGAAAGGAGCACTGTGTTCCAAAAATGGAGGAACATCCATTGATTACCTCGTATTGCAACACAATATGGGCATGGGTTATACAAAAAGCCCTTATGCTCATGCGATTCAAATATGTTCACCACATGGACACAATTTAACGAAATTCACAACTATGAGATCAATTACATGTAAATTAATGGATTCCAAGATACACCACTTATTTTACATCAGGAATATACCCCAAAATCAAAGCCTTGATGGAATAAACTACACATCATCTATAACCATGGTTTCAACTGAACATGAATCCCATAGTGGAGAATCCATGTATTCCAAAGTAAGCACCAATTATCCCCCCAAATCATCTGGCCTGGATGAACCCACTCCTAATAATTTGATGATGAATATTATTTGGAAGATGATCCTCCATAATTTGAACAATTAATCTCCACCAACTTCATTGAGTTGATCTAGGTAACCCTTGTCCCTGAGAAAACTACGAACCAAATGTTGATCAGTGAAACCATGACTCTGAAAGTGAAACTAGAATATGTATCATTCCAAAAGAAACATTATGATGTATTTTCATGGATTAATTAAGAGATTTATGGACTAGATCATTAGGCCATAGTCTACAATCATGGTATCCCCTTGAAAAATCTTGGGTTCAAATAACCACATAGAAAGATGCATCCTTCCATGGAGGTATGGTTGAGGCTAAGGTTGACAAGATTATCAAAAAAAACATCATCAGGGAAGTCCATCAACCTATGTGGCTAGCTGATATCATACCAGTAAGGATGAATAATGGGAAAATTATATTATTTATCAACTTTCATTACATTAACTCACATTGATTGAAGTACGTTTTCCCCTTCAAGAGATAGAGTTAATCATTGATGTTATTTCCAAGTTCCAAGGCCTCTCCTTTATGGATTGATATATCAGTTAAAACTAGATGTAGATAGCCCCAAAGGATAAGGTTTTTACCATATTCCAGTAACCATAAGAGACCTTTTATATGTATTGATTCAATTTAGTCAGATGAATGAAGGATCCACTTTTTAGTGGGTCATGCCCACAACATCAAACCAATTCTCATCAAATTAGTGGAATAATAAGTGGATGAAATTGTGGTTATTTCCTTTCATCATCATAACCATATCATATACCATTATAAATTGTTATTATTCATATATTCCTTGAATTTTAAGATGAACCCATTGACGTTTTCCTTCAGGGATACCTTTGGTAAGTTTCACAGCTTCATAATCACATAAGGAGGCATCTACATTAAACATGAGTTGATAAAGTCTTTTAGATAGATTCCCCTCGAAGAATTTAGGAGCTAAGAGGTCTTCATGGCCTCTTACTCGACATAAACTAATTTATTACAAATCTATCTGGAATGTGTAATCCATTTTTTGAGACAGATGAAGACAAGCACTATCTACTAGTGGTATGAGGAGTGTTAGACATCATTTTAGGAAATCCTGAAGTATCTTTTACAACCCCTAGTTCTGATTCCACCCATATCGGGGAAACCTCTAGTCCTCTACATGACTACCCTAGAATAGTCCCCTGGTTCCCATCGCACCCAGAAGAACAAATATGGAAGAGAGAAAAATTTACTATCTTATTTTTATGCTCCTCAGAATATAGATTGGATAATTTCTTATAAAGGAGATAAACCTCACACATATTTCTTTAGTGTAGAAGTTTTGTAATTACTAGAAACATCACGAGATACAATTTTTTTCCAACTTGGACCCACTGATGTATATACTGAGATACCACATATTGAAAAGACGGTTGACACACTGGATGTAATCATTTAGAAGTTTGAAATTGGGTACATTTCATAGAAATCAACCATGGGTCAGGAATTGGATGATTTCTTAGCATATTGTCTATCCTCTATAGGGATTCCAATAGATTTTGATTTCCAAAATGAGGATATTCGCTGAGTGGACCATGCTATGATGCGTTGGAATCTGAATTTTGATGATGCATCCCAAATCCCAACTTGTTGAATCCTCAATGACCCCATGATCAAATGAGTAGGCCTAGGAATTGTCTTCATTACCCCAAAATAGGATGTTCATACACACTCATTCTTACTATCGGAAGGGTTTTCCAAAAAGGAGTTCTAGTTCTAGTCTTTCATAAAGGGTCTCAATATGGAACATGAGATTTATGTCCCCCAATTTTATGTGAAAGGAGACTCCATGTTATAAATCAAATGGATTAATGGTGACTAAATTGTCAGAAAGCTGGAGATTGTACCCCTATTGGAGCACACTCGTCAGCAGATGGCCCAATTACCATATTAACCATAAGTGATTCAGGTCTACTGTCACAAAATGTTCAAGCTGATTCCTTGGCCAGCATAGACATGTATTTTATAGATACATACCATAACGACCTTTTCAATCATGTGTCACATCAGATAGTTATTTCTCCCATAATTTTAGATCATCACAATAGGAAGGAAGTGAACCAGCTAGCTATGAGTGCATCCACGTTGGGACCCTCAGGATCCCTCAAAATAGGGGAAAAATCGAATGGGAAACTCATTTTGTAGAGTATCTCTAGCATGTAATTATCCTACTACATCAATTAGATTGTTTGAGAATAAGTAGGCATGCAGTGAAATTACCCTCCAATGTAAGACTAAACTATATTGATCTATCTAAAGAAGATGTTTGATGGAATTCTACTCCATTACACCCAAGGAGACAAGATTCACTTGTTTATATAGTATGTTAATATTGGTTATTGTGGTTCACATCATACCAGATTAAATCTATCCCACCAGATATAGAGGCTGTGATAGATCATTCCAACATTTTTTCATAATTAAATCGAGTATTCCAAGAGGATTCACATTTTTCGGATCCATGCCAACTTTGTTATTGAACAACTATGTCACCTCTATAGCACTAATAATTATTGGAAAATTTTCAGTATGGTAAATTATTGTTGTAGGACCGTACCCACAAGAAATAACTCTCCAATTTATGTTCATTCTTACCATGATGTATTAATTATCCAATTGGGAAGAAGCAATTTTCCTCAATGACGTCAAGTCCCACTCCATGATCAAATTCACAAGCTCCCTCATATTTCGTTCATATGTAGTTACATAGAACATTCTCACTGATAATGGCACCATCATTTGTTATGATGAGATGAATAAGTTGTACTCTATGTATAATATCTAGTCAAGCCCTACATTCCACTAACATTCATAGGAAAATGGACAGATTGAGGTGTTCAAAAACATGGCTAATATTCTAATGAATGTGGTAGTCCATAATAAGAAATGATAATCAGAAATGATCCAAAATACCATATCATAATATTGATAGATAATCTGAAATTCTATCCAGGTGACTCAATATTCCATGGTTTATGGAATAGAGTTAGTCTAACCCATTATGGTCAAGTTTCCATCACTCTGAATAGCTGTCTACGACCAGATTTTTCCCTAAAAATATCATAAGTAAATCTCGATCAGCAAGAATCCATCGAAGAGAATAGAGTCCAATCCTTCAAAAATATATAGAGGAAAAAAACATGATTGATATATCATTCAAAAAGATGTTTCTCCTTTACTCCATCCTCTAGAATAACAAGGTACAGGATCTCAAAATATCAATGATACCTAGAAAAAATCCACCAATGATGGATCCCAATAGCGAAGGACCCTACAATGTTCATATTACCAATTCAAATAGAGCATAAATTTATATCAATATGGATGGAGAGTGTATCAAAACTCCCACCAATTCCATGTTTCAAAAGTATTTTATCATGTAAGGGGTATTCATTATGTTTCGAACAAAATGACCTAAAACTGAGATCCCATGTTTATGAATCATGACATTAAAATATATGTTCTTCATCTTAAGAATTTGTAGGTTAAAACTAGGCCTCCCTAGACCTCATTCACATTGTAATTTTTACCCCGTCACACTAAATATAATCTCTTGAGAAACTCATCCCTTTTTCTTAACCCTATGAAAATAAACTAAGGACCCATGGTCCAAACTCTATAACCTAAAACTAAGATCTGTTGGTCCGAGCATTAAGAATTTAAACTAATAGCCACCCTATAGTCAAAAAACTAGGAACTGAAACTAAAAGAACATTTTTTCCATTAATTATGACCTTAATCTATTTTTATCACCTATATTCTAAGTTAGACATCACTAAACTACATTGAAAAATGTCTTCAAAACACAAAATTAAACTGTGGTCTAACCCAATTTGAAATCAGGATGCCTCTTTATTTTTTGTTGAATAAGAGATGATTATTACCCCACCTAAAACATATATTCTTATTAATAAGAGATGATATTTACCCCATTCCTCAAGAATCACATACCCCATGATATCCTTGGGATTCCTTAAACACTATTACAAGGGAGGATCATCCCCATCAACATCAATCTTCTAACATGCTATACATGTAAAACTATAAATTGGATTATTCTCATTCCCATGGAATATATATTTATTCATGGAGTTATCATATAGATCGAAATCCATAAATTTATCAACCCTTTGTCCCCATGGATCTAGTTTTGAGCCAATCCTTACAACCATAAAATATATTTGTTATCCACATCCTCGTTATTTTGTGGTACATGACCCGCATTGGAATTATTTACATCATGTATTTCCTAATTTACACCCAAACGTTTCCTCGAAGAAAAAACACTTACAGTTCATATTTCACAACTTCAAACTGATCACCCATAGTCTATGTAACTTGAATGAAAACTATTTTCCCACAGTACAGAAAAAATTTCCATAAAATGTGTGCACCCACCTCCAGGACTACAGGAGGTCTAATTCCCATCCTTATGTGATATGTCGTGATTCCTAGACTCAATGTCTCTCAGACCAGTTATAGATTCACTGTAAAAACACCTGTTATATGTGGTGAGGACACACCAATATTTTTGAAATGCCTCATTCCAGGTATAAGCCACATTCAATTACCTTGACCTATTAGGGGGTAGGGATACCCTCATAGTCTCATAAGTGGATGAATTGAGAAACCAATCCTAGGAGTAATATTTACAACACACTCAATGCATGACGTTAAAATGTTGTATTAACCTATAAAAGTTTAGTATTCTTCTATACAATGGACGATCTGACACCTCTATCAACACAAGATTCCCTATAGGACAAATACATGATGAAAAAACAATAACATCCTCAATATAAGATGGTCAACTACATCCTTACCCCATATAAATGTATAATACATCGTATGAAATTATGATAGTATTCAATCCTCTCGTTTGAGATGGTATCCAACTACATGAATCTTGCTTCCACCATACCATGTTTTAGAACATTATGTCACATTATTCCTATCATTATGGGATATATAGTGAGACCCAAATAATTTATCTTGGGTTTACTAGATGAATAGTTGTGGGGAATTTTACCTCTCTAAGTTTCACAGTCCATGATTTATGGAATTAAACTAAATTCTATGGTCCAAGGAGTAGGACCATAATATATTTTCAAAATCCACCTTAAATTTTTCATGGAACAAGTTTTTTCTTCTCCCATAATTTTTACCCTTTCAGTCCATTTAAAAAAAAATTAGGTAAATTTATGGTCAGAACAATATAACCTTAACTTATGAAAAGAGCCCAAGTCCAAGCATTACGACATAAAATTGTATTTCATTTGTCTTAGGACTATTTTGGGAAACACCTGGTAGCATCATAGGCCCCTCCATTTATGTCATATCACATCCCTTTCAATTTCAAACACATTATCTTGATACACATACCCTTTGTCAAAACATAATGACCTTAAAGTTAAGTCTAGGGTCAAATCATCATGATCATAATCATTGTACAAAAAAAGTAATTCTGGGATTTTTCATGTGGAATGTATTCCATGGATTTTAATTCACTCTTGTTCAAACATACTTTTTCCAGGTTTCAAATCATAACCATACCATATTCAATAGACATAAGATTATCTCTTGAGTTGACATGAGGAAGAAATGATGGGATGATCCGTGAATATTCCCCATGCACTATGTCTGGATCTCATAATGTTAAACATGTGTTACACCATCCTCACTATATGATGTGAAGCTATGTGTTAACTTTATTCACCATATGATGTTAAAATGGATTCCTATCATCCTTATTGAACAACATAATAATGAAAGGAATCTTAGAACCTTTCACAAGATACCCATTCCTCTAATGTTGGTTATCCATCATGTTGTTCATTTGATTATCACTTAGAATCGGAGATGATTCTCCCATATAAGATGGGTTTCTCTTATGATCACACTGATACTCCAATTTCAATTTTCACTATGCCACATTGGTGTAATTCTAGGGCTATTGTAATCCATTCAAAAATTCTATCACTTCATTTCTATGATTTGTGTTCCCCTGATTTGGATCCTCACCACCTACACGTCAGAAGGGAGACTACACCGACAAGGTTCCGGCAAAAAATGGCTAAACTATCATCATATTCGAGTATCCCAATGGACTTTGAATGACCTCACAAGACAGGTTCTGTGTATCAAACATTTTCATTGATCATCCCTCATTTTCTTGTCCCAATTCTAGGATAATGGTATGAATATTTTGTTTCAAACATTGTAAGAATTTATCCAATATCACCACACCACCCTCCTTGTGATTCATATTTTAGGCATTGTGATTCATGGTTTATATTTCCCCTTTCTTCTGGAGGAATTATACCCCCATTGAATTACCCCATTCACGTAGTAGTGAACATTGGAAAGGCAAGTAAGCCATTCTGAGACCCACAATCTCCAACTGAAACCTCACTTATCCCTAAAACTCTCATAAAAAAGAGAAATCACATGGTCATCCCTTATTTCTCTCACTAATCATGACTCAAATGAGATTAGGGGATGGTCATTGGTAGTTTTAGAAATATGATTAATTTAAAATAATGGATATCCCAAAATGAAATATGTCTATTCAAGCAAGAATTTTTATATATATAACATCATAAATTAGGGAGGTTCATTGAAAAGGTAGATCCTCTATTATGTCTCAGAAAATATACCACTTTGGATCTACCCCTAAAATTGAGTGGTTCGTCTCCTCCAACATCTAGCATGTATCATTGAGAACATCTTACCGCCTCCTAATATTTGTTTCATCTTCATTAGATAAATGATGATATTAATTATCCCAAACCTCCACCCAGTTCTTATCTTCTTAGAGATAAAATATCTAATAAATTAACATCATTATTTGATTCTATAAATCCTCCATCTGAGAAATTATGTGGCTGTCATACTCTGATTGACTATTTATGAAGGTATCATGCTCTTTCATTTTTACAATTAAACATGGAATTTCCTAGTTATCCTCATAGAGTTTAAAAGTGTTGGTACACTTCTACTGATTATAAGAAATTCTCAAATGTTGAAAACACTTTCACACTCACTTAGAAAGGATTTCCTAGATTAGTGCAACGAGACCATGAGCATCCACCCCTCTGGTGCCCAAATTGTGTAGCTAGAGGAAGATGGACCACATCCGGATTACCATATATGGTTTCAATGTCTAGATGATGAAATTTTGTATTCTTATCCATTCCATGCACTAGACTATGTGATTTTATTCAGAAAAATTTGACACAATGTATTATTTCTCTTGAAAGGGTGTAGACTCATACTCAGAGAAATCCCGATGAATTGAAGGAGTATGGTCTGATTTAGGGATCCTCTCAAATTGGTCCGGATCTTGATCACATGGATGGACATATTCTTCTTGAACCTTTCCTAAAAACACCATCTCCACCACCCTCAATCCATGCCCCACCCATGGAATCACTAGTGAGAATATCATATTTTCCCCTAGCATCGTGGTCGGGTCATCTTGAACAACCAAATCATCAAAGAACGATGTAGCCATCTGGGAGGAGACCCCAAATGCTCCCGATGTAGTCTCTTCTTGGCCATATATCCTTTCAATCAATACTATTAATAGAAATATGTAAGTAAATTTAATTAGAAAATGATCCATTGAGATTGTGTGAGTGTCAAATACATACAAACTAATACTATCAATATATTTAGTCCCATAATCTTGGAAGAGAACTCCACCACTTGAGTCCCCCTAACAGTAGTTAGTACATTAGTAACTTGTCCTATATCATCTATAATTGGTTTATTAGGATATATATGAGGACCTTAATGTGTATAAAACAAACATGATGACACAAAAGATCTGCGAAATGTCAGAATGTACCAATGTGAATTAATTTCCACTCTTACCCTGAGTTTGATGAATTTTGATGATGATCCTCCCAACATGAACCACTTAATCCATAGTAGGCACTGCCATTATAATTACAAGGTATAGTCCCCCAAATATGATATGGAGAATGTGGGGATTCAAGGCCATCACTATGAATTCCTCAATTGGCCCACCAACTAACTCATCTTTTAGAAAACACATCAATGTGTTCTCTCCAAGACCCAGTGGAGCACCTTAATTTCCTCCAATAGGGTCCCCTTTCCATTTTATGATTTTATATTTTATAGGAAATGTGTATGTTATATATCTTGAATGATAAATTGGAAGGATTGAGGGAACATGTTAATTAATAGGCTTACCTCAAGTAGTTTTAATATATAAAATCACAATTTCTCTACTTTCTCAAGGACTCTGAATCTCAGTAGTCATACCCCATGACTCTTTTTCTCCAGAACCCTATGTGTCCTATTAATTTCATCACTTCTCAGATGAATCATCGAAAGGTGGTGTCTTCTACCACCTTGTATCCCATCTAAACATAACCCACACTGGGGTGGAAATAAGATCATGTTCCCCTCATTGGATCATATTATAGTCCATGATTGTCAGACACAAATTCTTTTCCTGAAATCTCACCTTGGTTATGATCCATGTAGGCCCAAATTGTGGATGCTCGACCCCATCTTAGACCAGCTTCCACCATAAGTCTTTAATCATCATATATATTCGTGGAATCTTATTATCTATCCAAATCATGGGGAACAAGAATCATTATCTGGTTGTAGTAGGTTTCTCATGATCTTCTTGAGAGCCTCTATGGACCTACTCATCCAAAATGGGGTGCCCAACACATTCACTAAATACCAGTTTTGGGAACCCTATCCACATAGGGTGGGGGTTAAATAGTTCCCTATGCCTTCCCCATGGTAACTTCATCCTATGTCGGTCCAAACATTTTCCCCACTCCTAAGAGAGAAGCCTACTCAACACCATCTATTCCTAATGCCTCACTCATCGAATCGATCACTATTTGTGTTGATGCAGAATCTAATTTGAGTAAGATGCATCCCAATTGTAGGCACAATCCATATACATTCAATCTTTGGAATTGTTAAGCAGTAGTGTAATAATATCTCCTGATCTAGTGCTCAGTAGCATCCACAATAATCAATGAAAGAAAAATGGGTTACACTCATCATGGAACCCCCAAATATTCTTTCTTTTATGGATACTAGAGGCACCCAATATGCATGGGAAAAGGGTATGGTGTATAGAATTTCCAATAGTAATGGACTTCATTCCTAGCATCCATGTTTGATAAGGGAAGAAATTTTACTTTTTCTTGATTGTTAACACCAATCTTTACCATGTCCTCATCAAGAATCACAATTCAATCTTCAAAAATGTTTACCAGGGATGGAATCAAGCCACCAATCTATGGTTTTATTGATTTTAGAAACACAAAACCCCTAAATTGTGCCATTATAAATCCAAGGAATAACTTGAATGGTCTATAAATCCTCCATGGCATGTATCATTTTTCCATGTGGTCAAACAAGACATAGATCCATGCCAGAATCGAATCACCCTATTATCGGAGACCAATATTACCTCCATCACCAATTCCCATAGGTGTAGGCCCATCCATGGTTCCATAAATAGAAGTAGTTATACTCTATGTAATGTGGTATGAAATATTGGTTTAGTGGACTGGTCGATCCTAAACTCCCAACATAATGTACACTCACTACCCGTGTTGTACATATTTCAAGATCAACCAATATGATCATGGTTTCCTCCTTAGAGGAATTGTTGGGCATTGATTTCCCCACCTTCGAATCCTCACAGATGGATTCTTATTCGATGAAAATTCAATCAAAACCATTAACAGGATATCATAGTGATATATGGCGGTATGACCCATATTTCTAATTAATGCGTCTAGAATATCTTTCACTAGGAGAGGAGTGTTCTTCCTTTCATCCTAGGTGTTCTGTTACATAAAGAAATCTTTTTAATAGAAGCATTCTAGTGACATTCCACCAATTTAGTGTACATCCCACAAGATAATTATCACCTCCCTAGAATGAAGGTGAAATTTGTTGGTATCTGGGGACCACAAGATGAGGATCTCAGGCACCTGCTTCAACTAACAGTATATGTAGAATGGTGATGTCAACACTACCTCATAAAATCCTATATTGTGTAAGTGTTCCCATACTCTAAGAAGGTGCAGTGTACCCAGTACACAAAATCTTATTTAATGGAATAATTTCCACCTAAATAAAAATTCAATTCCTTGTTCCAGCCCCTACTGTTGTCCCATGTCATTCTTTGAATGGTATTGGAGTAGTGGGTGGGGAATTCATTAGCCTATGTTTTGTCTCATATGAACATATTAGTCTTCCCATTTATCTTGAATATGGGAATGGACCAATTCTCCCTGAAAGGGTTTCCAAAAAAATTAATTCTCCCATATTTGAGCTCATCCTTGTGTGTGAACCAAGAGTGCGGCATTTGAACCGTGATGAATAGGATGTTCACGTCATATAATAGCCCAAAATTCCATTATAGAGGGTGATCACTCAATGGATAGTTATTTTGATCCATAGTAATCATGGCCATGAAAATTTTATTTCTTAAATAACCCTCCTTCCATGAGATATCATGGGATTTCATTTCTTTTCTACTCTTTGGGTAGTGGCGGCAATGATGTTCACACCTAGGTTCTGTTGAAGGGCCATTTGTGATGATCCTGGAGGGTACAAAGAAGTTTCATGCAAGATTTGGGTTCATCATGAATTTATTGAAGTTCCACGCATGTTTGGAAGAGTTCACACAAAAAGTGTATTTTTATTAAAGTTTTATGCATGAAGGATTTTGATAGATGTGAAAAAGGTAAGGTTTTCATGCAAGAGGTGTACTTACATGTAAAAGAGTAAGAAATATTGTCACACAAGAATTTATGTAACTATATAGAGGTACCCTCTACAAATTTATATGTGTGGAACACCGAATTAAATTCACGTGAGGCCTTCTTTCATGACTGACTAAAAAATTTATGCACACCAATGTGGAAGATACATAATCTTTCTGTTTCCCATGGCACCCAACCTTTCAGCCACATATCAGCTCATTTTCTATGGGTGATTTTTTGGCACTAAAAAATCATTTAAGGCCGAAAACATCTAGTTATTAGTAAACCAAGCACACACCCAAACCAGATAGACTGTTCCAAGGATGATGAGCATGGTGTGAACATGTTTTAACTATTAAACCCAAGAATTTATTTCATGTGAAAATCCCTTTCATGCCAATGAAATCAAGATTCATCATGAATTCCACCATGTCTGAATGGATGATAAGGCCATTGCATGCATGAAGTAAGGGTTTCACTCTAGAGATGAATGATTTATGCTACATCAAATTTTTCATCACAAAGATGATGTCAATCCAAGAGTGTAGTGTGGAAGAGATCCCATATAAAAGAAAGATTTCATGAGCAACACCCATTCCATGCCCAAGAACATGCACGTCCACCACAATGTATTTTGGCTTTAAATATAATCTCTCTCAAATCATTCAAGAAGGCTCTATCTGATCCACCTAATGGGGTATTATGATCAAACTCACTGATCCATGTCAATGGAGCTTCTGAATCATCCATTGGTAAACCTACATGGAATAAATAATTCCAAATTTGGGTGTACATCCCTGATCCACCTCATGGGGTGTTGTGATCAAACTAAAAGATAAACCTCAAGAGGAATTATTGTCCATCTAGTTGTAATCCAAATTTTTTAACATCTTACCTAAAAGGGATGCACCAACCTAATATACTTCAAGGGGTGTTCTAATCAACTTACTAGATCAACATAAATGGGTGTTCTGATCCATCATTTTCTAAATCTCTTGTATTAAAATCATCCCTCCTAGGTATGTAACTCTCTAATCTTCGTCAAGGGGATTTATGATCAACCACGAAGATCCACCTCAAGGGGAAATATGAATCATCCATTGTAAACCTCTATATGAAACATCTTCCCTATAAGGGATGAACCTCCCTAATCCACCTCAAGGGGTATTCTATTCAACCACCTAGATACTCTTCACGGGTTTTTCAGATCAATCCATTGGTAAAAATCATGGTTAAAATTATTCCCTCATATGGATGAACCTCCCTGATCAACCTCGATAGGGGTTCAGGTCAACTTCCTAGATCCTCGTCAAGGAGAATTCCGATCGATCGATTGCTAAACCCCTGAGTTTGACATCTTCTCTCATACGGACACACTCCCTGATCTACCTCAATGGTAATTCTAATCATCCACACTAATTATAAAAAAAAGAGTTTTGATCAACCCATTGGTAAACTATCATAGTGTAAAACCTTACCTCAAAGGGATTCACCACCCACATCGGTCTCATAGGGAATTTTGACCCATCCATTCATTCCCAATAAGACATTAACCCAATGAATCTCTCCGAAAGTTGTTAACATCATGCCCCGATCCTTCTCTAAGTGGCATTAAACTTTTTAACTGACCCATAATATATACCTCATGAAAAAATGGGATGTGAATGATAAAAATTCTTTACATACATACACCCCTATTATTAATTAATTCTTTATTGACAAAGTATGGCTTAGGTTCTTCACCTACTATGGATCATATGAGATTCCCACCAAATATGAAGATTCCCAAGTGACGAATGCGCCCAACGTCCAAACATGCCCAAAGATTCCCAACATGACATCTATACTATGTGAGGGTTTTTTCCCTTCTAGACAGATGTATTGTTATTAAACAACTTCCACATAGAGATAACATAGGGAATGAGATCCATGGAAGTGACATTAATCTAAGAGGGTGACTCATAATAGGAAATGATCACCAAGGAAGAATCCATAGAAGGATTAACAGACATCCCATAATCCCATTTTATACCATAGAGTAGTATAATCAATAAATGTGATGAAATCCACCAACTTGGGAAAGTGTTAATATTAGATAATAGAATTCCAATGTATATTAATGCTCAGGAGGGCCTCAGTGAAAGATTGGAAACATATCTCTTGACTATAATGGTGATTATGGATTCAATTACATGAAGTAAAACAATGTGTAATACTTCAATATGCAAGATGTATTTTTGGGTTTAGAAAATAAAACATAATTTATGGATGAAGTTAATAATTTTAACATTGAGATTTAAATTACAGAAAATGTGTTCATCAAGGATGGTGTAGTTTCATGACTAATAAACGGTGAATATAGTGGGAGATGAGTTAATGAGTGGTTCTTTAATCATTTCATATGTGATCATAATAATGGAATAATGAATAATGGATCATTGGATTTTGTTGAATTATAATAAAAAAATAGAGGAATGAATCAACGAATGTCAACATTTTATTATTTTACAACTTTAGGATAGGGGTAATTACTAGAAGAATATTTAATTCAGTATAAATACTAATCATATCTGGGGATTTTAGGAATATGGGATGAAATAAATTGGAAATAATTTAATTCACATTTTAAATCCTTTGAAGATATTAAATTTAAATCTTGGTGTTTATGATTCATCTCCCTCAAAATAATAATTTTGTGGATCCCTGATTGGGATACATAATTTAATATTGACAATGTGATTAATTTAATCAATCATGTCTATATTATAAATCAATGTCTAAATAATTATTTTTATCCTACAAAATTATTATTGGACACTTCTTGAATGGTAGGGGTATTAATAAAATATGATAAGGAAATATTTTACCTCATACGGATAATGTAATTATTTCCTTGAAGAGATTGATATCTTATCTCCTCATATTTGAATTGGGATTTTTATTATTTACGATATTATAAATAAATTAATGGTTTAGTTTTTGAATATATATTCTTTTTATATGAAATATAATATGGTTGGAAATTAATTTGATGAGTTTCCTATGAATTTGTTGTGTGAAAATTTCAATAGGAATGGGAATATGGTTTCTCAATTTAATAACATGGTATGAATCTGAAATGACTATTATATGAGAAAAAGATGGAATAAATCTCCTATTCCTATACAACATTTTTCATCTTTAAGAGATGTTAAAATACATGTTCTAGCTAGTTTAGCGCAACATGGGAAAATTAGAAAAATTATCAACTTATATTTCTCTATGGTGGTATTAAGATCTCATGATGGTTCCATTCCTAATGTAGAGGGTGACAAGGATTCATGTGTTGGTAAAAAATAACTAATAAGGATGTTAGGATGATGCATAAACATAAAAATCCAGGTGTGAACACAATGGACACTGTGTTGGGGGCTATATTAATGTCCCCGTTAAAGATTGATGCTACCAACACGGTGGTAATTTAAACATCTGATAGAGTAATCATCCTCAGTGAGAATAATCGAACTAGTGAAGAAATTATTTTCAATGTATTTTTTTTTCTTGACATTGATTATTTTTTGATATTATTGGTGGTATTGTTTTAAAGAATTATTTAGTGTCAATTAATTAAAACTAGTATTGTAAAGAAATTATTATTGTGTTTTCAAATCATTTCTCCAATAACAGATGTGAAAAAATAATTTTTTTGAATAAAAAATTTATTTATCCTAAAAATAAGAAGAAAAAAACAAGAATAGTAGAAAATTCCGCAGTAAAATAGAAAGGCATTGAACAAGACACATAAAATTGAACCTCCAAATTTAAAATATATATTACCAATATACTGAAAATCAGTCAAACCATAAAATGATTCTCCCATTCAATTTGTAAATATCTTAAATCTTGTGCACAATATGGTTTTGGGTAATAAAAAAGATATAAAATAATAAATAAACAATTTAACATATATTTTCCATAAAACGAATGAAATATTAAAGAAAAGGTGATAATAAAATATAAACTTATGCAACTCCGTTACTGTATCAATTAAAATCATTTCATATATAAATCTTAAAAAACAATATCACCATTATTTTGCACCATCTTTTTTATGGGAATTTTATTCATAGATATTTTAATTAAAAATAATATTTTTCTGTAATATATCCATAATTTCGTAATTTTAAATGAAAATTAACCATATTTGTACAAATATGATCCTGGCTCTCTTATTTCATGCATCTCTACAATGAAAATCCATAACCTATATAAAAAAATATGAACAAAATAAATTTTAATTTGTTACAATATAAAAAAATATTAAAATAATCAATCTTATTTTTCAAATACTTTCTTATAATTTCCTTTCACTCGACCATGGATAGATCATAGCCAGTACAATGTCCTCACACATGAAAAACCTCCCAAAATCTAATGGAAAATGATTTATATTAATATTTATTGTGAGTTATTAATATTTTAAAATTTAATATAACACATTCTGAGAAAATATGGTTCATACCCTTGATAATATATAAACATCCATTACTGAATAATAACATTATTTTGAAATATTTCAGAAATATAAAATTTTCTTTCTGCATCAGTCATTGTCAAAGCTATAGGAGAAATAAACTATGGGTTCATAAATCCATGTACACCTTTCATTCCATGTTCTATAAAATTTTTACATAGAAACCTAGTATAAAACAAACATAATTATAAATAATAAATAAAATAAATGAACATGCTTTTTTGTTAATAAATTTATATGGAAAAAAACATCATCATGTTGGTACCTAACTAACATCCACTTACATGATCCGTGATATCATTGTTCAAAAGCCTGACATTATTTTCTCATCTAAAAAACACAACATCAATTGGAATCTAATGCACATATAATAACAAATTTATATATTTTTACAGTCTATCAAGGATTTATAATTTTTATATCACATCGGCCCACATCGTATTTGTAGTTTATTATATAGTACTTTTTTAGCTATAAATTATTCCTATAAAAATTAGATAAATATATAATACTTAAAATTTTAAATCAAATTAATAGGAAAGTTAAATAAAATACAAGATATATACATAACTCTATGAAAATATGTCAATATATTCTAGATGGCCAAAATAAAAGATGATCAGTACTTCTTCCAATTGTACTCTCCTCATCTATAGGAAATGGTATTTTTTTATCTTTCTATAATATCTTATATGGTATCTTCATGAATATCTATCTCTATATATTTATGATGAATGGTATCATCAATATAATTTATCATCTCATATGAAAAAATATGATGGTGATCATCAACATATAACTCACAATAATTGTGAAACTTTGGTGTAGGGGATGAAGGGGTAGTATAATAAGAAGTGGCATCTAGAGGAAGATATGTATGAGTAGGATAAGTATGAGGAGTGGGATATAATAATGGTTATGGAGGAGTTCGATATGATTTCTAAAACTATCTTTTCATTTCTGTAAACATGTATTGTACCAAAGCTTTGATCTTATCCTCCATCATCACAATAATATCCCAAACATTGGCTTATAAATATTATATTTCTTGTAAACATGATATATTGATGAATAATTCACCTGCAGTGACACTTTTCTTACTGAAATACTTGTCATGAATCCTCGTAAAAAATGGGTGTTTAGGATTTCACACTGTTGAAGCTAAAATATCTGTTCTACCCTTAGTAACAAAGACACCATTTGTGTTATGCTCCTCAAGGAAATCATGTGTGGAATATTTGAATTTTTTTTAATGAATCACAATATAAAAAGTGTTTTTTAACATAAATAATAAATAATATTATATTATAATCTTCCCAAACACAACCCCAGACTCTTCCATATGATATTTTCCTTTTTTCACATTCACCCCCTCTTCAATTTCTCATGTCTAGTGTGGGGAGAAGGGAATACCTCTATAGACCCTGCAGACATAGTTCCTATATAATGATGATTTTATACTAGCAAATAACTTCCAATAATGTATAACCCACCTGAGATAATGTATGAGGGAATATGTTTTTTATATTCAATCACCTGATGAGATCTCCTCAATTGATGTAAATTAATAATTAAGAATAAATAAATCATTAACATGGTCATTAATATTAAAAAACATCTAAAAAGGTTACATTGTTGTTATGAAAAACTCATCTTGTCATCTACATTCAAAAATTTGATTCCATGTATCATCAACTATAAATGGATATAAATCACATTGATTTGGATGTTCTCTATCCCCCAAAAATTAAATGTGATGCGATGGATGATTTAAAATCCCAGATCTCCTAGGAACGAATAAAAAACTTTTCCCCAAGACTCCTCTAGTATTTGGTATATCATTTGTCTCCATTAAAAAGGGGGAATCATATAATACTACAAAAATTACATGATATGTAAAATAAAAACAAATGATCAAACCAAAATGGTTTCCCAAAATCTTGATAATGTCACTTCTTTAACACTTGTCCAATCATTGATGAAAATTTTAACTTTCCATTTATCCTATAATTATACAAAAGTCTTATATTATTTTGAATTTGGTCTACTTGGAATATCATTATCATTGAATAATTTTGGTATCATGTATTCCAAGCTACAAGGAATTGATAAATTTTGTAGTTGTGTGGTTCCACGATTACCAACCCTCAAACACTTTTTTCCCATGGAAGTAGATCATTGATGTAAAGAAGAATGATATGGCTCATAAACAAGAGTACCTTTACATTCCTCCCCATAGGCATGAATATGATCATTTATAGAATATTTAATGTATCAGAGGATTTATCTATGATTATCCTACAAATAAAAGCAACATCAATTAGTACAAAAATATACAAATCCAATAATTACATAGAAATATAAATTAAAATATAAAAATTATCTTACAAAATGAAATGTAAACAAAACATAATATATTTTTATTTATATTTTTCATATTTAAAGAAAATGATAAAAATATTAATGATAAATGAAATGTCAAAAATGAATGAATAAAAATAAAAAAAAAATTTGAATTTAAAAATTCTCTAACTTGATAAATCCTTTTTACACCAAAATGATTTTTTATAATATAATATTATAAAATATTTTCATGTTTTTATTTTACATATAAAATTTAAAATAATTAGTTTTCAATAAAATCGATTAATATATAAGTTACATATCAGTAAACATTGAAAACTAAACTAAAATAAACTAATATAAACTAAAAAATTAACTTAATAGTTATAATACATGTTTTAATAAATAAAAAAATTAAAATATCTAAAAAATTATGAAATTTAAAAATGTAAACCAGAATTAAAAATATGTTACTTGTAATATTAAGAATGTTCTAAATGATTTTTTCCCAGAATTCATTCACCATGATCATTCTGTATGGCACAAACCATGTCTATGACATTATCATCAATATTATTTGTCAATATTTTGATGGAAGTCAGGATCTCACATAAATTAGCATCTCAATTATGTTTATCATCATTGATATACTTTTTTCACAATAAATCCATAAAACACTACATATCAGAATGATTAAGAAAATAGAAAAAATAATTTGTTTCCACGATAAAAGGATCAGCTATGTATTCAAGTTTATTCAAATTAAGTGGTGTCATTCAAAATTAATCATGACTGACACTATTGTTCTCAATAATCCATTTATAGTTAAACATTGGAACTTCAAATTTGTAATCAAACTCCCATATTTCATCAATGACACAATAATATGAAGTCTATTCTTATATTGGGTTTTTTCTTGGGAACTCAAAAAAAATCCATTTCTTCTATGAACAATAATATAGTATAATTCTAAACCATAATATTATTTACTGGATCTTTCATATGAAATGTATTCCCATTAATTTCATACTTAGACCATGCTATCGAATTTAAATTTGGGGCACCCACTAACCATGACAATGTTTCATGTGTATATGATCAACCAAACACAGTTTCTTTAGAACATGGAAAAAAGTTTTGATATGCCCATTCAGAATCCACATATATTTCCTCATTGGATAAGTTATTTCAATATATCAATATGAAATGGTAGGTGTGTATGATCTTTTTATGTTTTATTCAATATTTATAATTTCACCTTGTTTATATTTTCTCCTGTAAATGATTTTACTTTCAAGCCATGAATCCACTTTCACCCATAATTAACCCATTCATTATGTGATGTAGGCAAAATGATGTGCTCCATTGCAGACAAATAGCTTGTACAAAACTCTGCAAACTGCTTAAAAATATACTTCTCAACAATGGATGATTTAGTTCAATATATATTCTTAATATACCCCTTAAATATATTCATATACATTTTAAAATGATACATCCGACATAGATATATTTGTATAAAAAGCATTATTTATCACACCCAGTTAACCATTAATTACACCATGATAATAAAAAAAGATTGAGGAAAATAAATTTCAAATTTAAAATGTATAGAAATCAATTTTTTCTCCATATTTTTTATTGAATTCAGATTAATCACCTTTCTACAAATTTAATTGAGAAAATAAAACATCTTCATGATAATCATTATGACACAGATAGGAAATATTCCACATATTTCAACTGGTAGGATTTGTTACATCATGACATGATAATCATGGAATTTTATAACTATCATCCTCAAATATATTAATGACACTAGATTTTTTACATTTGATGAATAACTATGTGTAACTTTGATATCATGAATACATTGAAAAAAATAATTTTCCCCTCTAGGATATGGTGTGACAAGTAGAGGGAGTGAATGTTTTCCTTTCATCAGGAGTGCGATCCAACTCCAAACATATTCCCATTCATAATAAGTCCAATATTGCATTGAACCCATATTTATTCATACTATTAATATCATACCATGTTCCAATTAATATATTATTGTTATCATTCGAAAGATACATGACATCAATTAAATGTATGACCACATGATATCTCTAATATGGAATCTGAATAATTATTGACTATTTACTCCCAATATAACTATCATTACCACATTTATGTGCCTTTAATAATGACACATAATTTTCGTTCACCCTCTCAAAATAATGATTTTTGGATAAAGGTTTTGGAGAAATATAAAATTCATTTGAGCGATTGAAATCCTTTTTTAATCATCTATATGATTGATCTATAGACAAAAATATTTTATGACCTATATATACTATTTTTATACCATGATTTAATTGAGAATATGAAGTCTGTTTTCCAAAAATTGGACTTGATTTATTCTCCTTAATGCAATACCATGAAAAATTTCCATATATTAGGATGTGATTTATAGTGAACATAATCACTGCATGATGTTGAAAATATTATGTTTTATAACATTAATAGACCATTATAAATTCATACGACAATAGATTCAAATCATGAATTAATGGTGATATGAAAACAGCAATACCATTTTTGGTTTGTATTGTTCGATAGATAATTTTACTCAATGTGACATATTTTCTTTTCATAAAAAACTAAAGAGATACGATAGAAATATTCAATAAAATAAGCCATAAACTATGTGTTATACGATGGATTTGATAACAATTCATTCCACCAATGCACATTCCATGTCTGAGATGTATAAATTCATTTTTAAATTTAGGAAAGTAGTTATCAATTTTCTTTCTAATGTGGAAAATCAGCAGGATGTCATAATTCTACATCAGATTTTTGGTCTTCATCATTCCATCTTAACCATTTTTCATCATTTGAATTAGCAAATAAATGTTTCAAATAATGAATTTTAGGAAGATAACAAAATTCCTTGGATGGGTTCTCTGAAAATATTAATTTTCTTGTTTTTTTCCATTCAATTTATACTATGATGTCCTATATTTTGGACACCCTGAATAAAATTTGTATTCCTTCCTATATAGAACATAGTTATTCGGGCATACATGTATTTTTTTATATGATAATACCATGGGACATAGTATTTTTTTCATTATAATCTAAATCTATAATCTCATTTTCATTATGAAAAATAACTTTCAATAAATTTAGTAACTCTATAAACTCTTGTTACTTCATCCGTTTTTCAAATTCAAGTTAATCAATCTTAATATGATTGATAAAACCACATATTCTGTACAACATATATATAGTATTTTTTTTGAATCACCATATATATGTCCAGTTGTCTATTCTTTCTCAATATCCTCTAATTCAATATCATGAATCATTTCTTCAAATTTATCAGACATATAATCATGTTAAGCATCATTATTACAGGGTCCAAAATTATTCTTGGTTTCACCATTCCAAATCAAAGGGTTGTAACTAAAATTGAACCATTAAAAAATTAAATGATCTATGATATCTCTACTTTTCAACTTCTTCATGTTTAGAATTTTCATGCATATACATAAAAACATGTTTTTGTTTAGAACATTATGTTTATTAAAATTCCAAAAAAAACATTAACACCTTCTTCATATTAATCACTTATTCAATGTGTCAAAATCATACTTTGACTCATTATTATTGACAAAAAAGTCAAAAATAAATACCTCTTTTAAATAATTTAGTGGTGATAAAAGAGATATTAAATTATTCAGGTCAAACCAGGTTTAAATATATATCAATTATTTTATAATATGTAAGTAACAAAACATTGAAATTGAAAAATATATATATATGCGTATTTTTAATGTATAATTATAAATTATATACAATAATGTAATAAATGTATAAATATAATTGATAAATAAAAATTCATCACCTTTTACATTTCTAATCTGAAATACCACAGCATTTTTTTTATATTTAAAAACATCATTAAACTCAAATTACTTTTAAAATAATATGTAACAAGAAATAAAAAAATAAATTATTTTAAAAAGTAAAATAATTTTTCATTTTAAAATAATTAAAAACATACATAATGTTTTACTTAATAAAATGGGATCTATTTAAAAATATAAATCACATTTAAAATAAAAAACACATAGTCAAATTGATGTTTTAATGAATTATTTTCATAAATTGAATAAAAAATATTTTTTCCTTACTAGAACATTTTCGACAACTAAAACATAAAATCATCATGGTTAGAAAACAACTAATAACCATTATTTTGAATAACAATAAAAATCTAGAAACAAATTTCTCAACATAACAATCCATAATAGTATATATTAAATAATACTGAACCGACCACATGAATGATGCTATGTAATAAGAAATTGAATAGATATAGGGTAACATGATCAAGAATTAAAAAAATATAGATGTTATATAAAACAATAATATATCGGATTTAAACAACTAATCATAACAATGATGAAAATAAGAGTGACTCTATTTAATTATATAACATATAATACAATCTTTAGTTGAATTATGAATAATTTATCAGTTATTATTCAATAAATCATTGAAGTTCATATATAATTGTAAATGTAAAAAAATAATATAGATAAACTAATGTTCCATTAAATATATCATTATATAATACATCATTAAACCTTACATTTCCATGATACTACATTGAGGAAAATAACATAGACTATATGAAACCTATAAACAAAAATATATACAAGAATTAATTTATAAACATGTTAGGCATGGTTATATGAGGAAAACAATAAAAGGGATTTCTAAAATTTCATAACCATAGACATTAATAGTGTTACTTTATATAATTATCTATGGTATTGAAAGGAATTCACATTAGACTAAACCCAAAACAAGATTTTCTTAATTAAAGTGTGATTTAATACTATAAAAAAGCTCATTAAAAAATCCCATATAATGATCAGATTATTTAAATTAATGTATCAATAAAATATCATCCAATCATAATTTCAATATTTATTTTTCTAATTATTACTATTTTACAAAAACAAGTTGAACCCAGGTCATAGTAATAATTGAAAAATTCACCATAAAGGTTCATTACACCTTATAATAACATATGTTATCATTAAAATTAAAAATGATGATTGAGAATTTCTTAAAATCTATAAAATATTGAAATGAAATATAACCTGATAAACTATTTATCATAAACTAATAACAATAAAAAATAATAAATGCTAGGTGGATAATTAAGATATTATTCTCATACTATTACCATAATATGTATTAATTTAATCCACTAGGTAATATTAAAATTTCATAATAAGATTTATAAAGATGTTTAATCACAGAGTTGTCACTTCACATAAAAACAATGCTAATGTAATATTAAAACCACCATAATTAATGTTAAATAGAGTTTGGGTGTCAACGAGCATGGATCGATGTGTGAGTATTATTTGAATGTTGATAGACGAGCTGATAAAATTATTAACAATGAGGCACATGAATCCTAACAACGTATGATGATGTAAAATTGAGATTTGAGGACACTCAATCTAATAAACTAGGTAATGAATTCCTCATGAGCCAGTCATGTTTTCATTTATGATATCAAATAACATCTACATGAATCAAAATGAAAATTCATAATATTTAAAATTGTGTATCAGGTAGGTTATGTTATAACTAACATGATAATGATATTTTTATTGTTTTATAACATTATTTATATAGTAATTGTTGTGAAATATAGGTTTGATAACATCTCTTATCTTATAACAGATGTGATAAAGAAATGAAAATCTCTTTGTCATGTCCTACATCAACTTGGATGTTCGAAGAATCCTGTAATATATCCAATGATTGAGGAATATAGTGTCACTAGATAGTTGCAATAGGTACCTTAGATTATTCCTAGGAGACTCCCCCACCCTACTTGTCCCAACTAGGGATACCTCCACATTCATCAAAGTCCTCTTTCGGAACCCGCTCCTCCATATAATGGGGGTGAATCAGTACCTTGTACCATCCCTACCACTCTAGAATTTTGGGATTATCCTCCTAGAGTATCCCACCTACCACCTTATTTCCCTGATTCGTCAATCACCAGCTTGATCACCCATATGTGTTAACACAAGATCTCATTTGGGGAAAATACAACCACATATTTGGCATAATCTATCGACGGGCCAGTATTGACGTTGGTCAATGGTATTTTAGTCCTCTCTCTTCAGCCAATTCTCATCATCATCCTCCATAATAGAGGAAGGGTACATGGATTCAAGTCATCACATACCCCCTATATTGACTATCATCATCAGCTACTGGAGGCACCCAAACTACATGGAAAACCAAGATGATGTATAAAATTCAAAATAGTCATGGCTGTTGATCCAAGAAACCAGTACTCCACCATGAAACGTTTTTACGTACTCCTTCCGTTCCCATGTCCCTTGCATGTTGTCCACCATAAAAAAACTAATGTAGATAAGGGGTGAAATTTGACATTTTCATTATTTATATTCTAATTGTGACAAAGGTCTCATTGAGAATCACTGAACGGGCCCCATATGTACTGAGAAGATATGTCCTCAATTCATCATTTAATAAGATGATAGAGGTCAAGAAATGATAACGCATGAAGTATGCCATTATCTAGACATGAAATTACTAGAACATGGAACATCTCCTCCATGGTAATTCTCCTCTTTCCACGTGGCCCAATAGGTTCTAGAGCTAGGCTAGTACAGGTACACCTAGGGTCACCATGTTTTCAACCACCATTATTTCCTCCATCACCAGTACCCCCCAACATAGGACTATCCACATGTCCATGTATGTAAGAATCTATCCTCTAAGGAATGTTCTGATAAATTTGGTTTTGAGGGCCAATGGATCCCAACCTTCCACCATAATTCATCCCCACTACTCATCTACACCTATTTCAGTATATTCCAATAAGATATTGGTTTCCTCCTTGGAAATGCTATTTGGAACCAATTTAGCCACCCTAGAATCATCACTAATGGATTCTTCTTCAAATACATATCATACCACTCCTTGATTTGGATTTCTCAGTGATAAATGAGAGTGTGACCAAAACATTTCTTCAACACCTACATAATATGTAGAATCGGGAGATGAGTTGAAATTCCCCGACCCCAAAGGCCCGAAGCCGGTGCATTATTTTAATACTTTGTCATGCCTACAAGGAATCACGTCCCGAAGGACTGATCAATTTAAAAGTCTTAGAAAATAGATTACATACATGAACTTCACAATACAATTTCAAACATAAAATACAGAATATGTAATAAATTGATAATTCCATTAATCTCCTATATTAATCCTGCATATAAATCATATTATACTTATTTAAATCACGGGGAAATAAAACATAATAAATGGGTGAGCTCAGATGCCCGGTAAGGGTAAAAAGTATAGCGGAAGCTATAATAAATAATCATAAACTTTTATGGAATGTTATAACATTGAATCACAATCCCTTTAAATGTAAATTCAATCATAATATGGAAAAGATAAATAAAATAATTCAATTTACATATTCCCATGGATATTATACTAGTCAAATAATGATATGTAACATTAATAACTAGTCTCATAATGATGGAACGTATAATTCCTAAAATCTTAAACCCAAAGTCAAAGCATCGTGCGAAGACACTAAATATAAATTTCATAAAGTACTTGTGACAAGACACTAGTCTACCTCAAGAGACCTATTAATGCATCAAGGGGATATAGTGGGCCCCTCCCAACAATTACTAAGTCCAATTCATTCCTCATATGCAAAAATTGAAACATAACATAATAATTCATTTTAAAACATGCATATGAAATGTCAATACCTTAACCATAATCCATAAATGGTTTAAAAATAGCACATATACAGTAAAAAATATCATAACTAATTCAATACAATATAGAATATTGTATAATAATAAATCAAACTCAATCATGAATAATATCCAGTAAAGAATATTGGCATAGCTGAAAATGATCTGTAAAACTCATTGAGATAAATATACCATTATCATGAAATAATTTAAATGTCACAAAATATATATAGGAATTCATTTAAAATATTTTTTTGAATCATAGGGTCCTATACCACTGTAAGACATTTGAATGGAATTAACTATTTAAAACAACCATGTCCATATAAATAAATCCATAAAATCATTTTGAAAACATGGACATCAATTAAATAGATTTTATCAAAATAAATCAATAAAAAAATTTAAATGATGATATAGATAAGGATACCCATCCATAAAACCTTAAAATATTCCTTTTGAATTTTTTTTATGAAACATGGACATGGATGATAAATATGTCCCAATTAATACTTACACATAAATAATCTCGAATAATAATGAGATTGAGGAATTAACATGTACCTTATACTATCTATTAGTCGAGGGTACATTTAAGATCCTATATAATGATCATATTATGTTATTAAATTATACTAGAACAATTTTCATATTTAAGATATCATAAATTATTCATTTATGAAATTATACTATCCATTTAATGATAATGTCGATGTTAAATTATCGTTTCAGGTAAAAATCGCTTTCCTTATCGTATGTGTTTTGACTTGTTATTCATGATTGTATCACATAGATTATGATTTAAAAACTTCTAGAATATGGAAAATTATTTTTATATAATATATATTCATAATAAAAATATCTATAATATAAATATATATGAAATGGAAACACCTTTCATGGAGACGGTAGTCCATACAAACACATGAACGTTCTTTCCATTTTCTTATCCTATAGTGTGAAAGTAAGTAAACGACATATATTTATCTAAATAAATATATATTATAAAATTATAAATATTATTTCATATATCTCATACATAATCAATATATATTTTTATAAATATTCTTGAATGCCGATGGTTGAAGATAAACCCCACCGCATCGTGGAGACTGTAAGTCGTACGTATGCACGAGCAACAATATCATTCTATTGATGGTTAAATGGTATTTAATTGGATGGTATATTATATATATAATCAATATATTTTTATATTCATTATTTACATCAATTATACTAATTATAATACACATCAAAATATTTTAATGATGAATAACAAACTACACCAAGATGTGGAGACGACAAGCCGTACATACACACGCATGGTGACTTTGTCATTCATAGGATGAATATAATAATGAATATGATCATAAAATATTCATAATAAAATCTCCGCATGCATATGTTATTTTATTTATTATTTTAGTATGGTAAAAACAGTGAAATGGGATGTATAAGAAGAAACGAACTTTGAAAGAGGTGATAAAATAATTATCTCTTATTCTGGTGTTTCCTTTTTATTTGAACAAAAGGGCTCCGTAGGATGGTTTTCTGATGAAGGTAAGGAATCTAGGGCGACTTTAGGGTTTTTGGGAGGATAATTGAGAATGTTTATGCCGATCCAAATAGAGTTGTAGTTGTGAATTAAAAAGAAAGCGAGGTTCCCTTTTATAAGTGAGGTGAGGGGAACTTTAGCAACACGGTTGAAATATTAATTTATTATAAAATATTTTTCTTTTTATAATAGTAACAAATTAATTATTTTTATGGATAATATGAGTATGGGTCGAAATATTCTCAATTACTAGGTTTTGGACATGTATAGGTCATCATATTAACCTTATATTTTAGATTTAACACTAAGTTAAGTAGTTTATCTCTAACCATGTATTCTTGTATTTTTATATTACAAGGTTTATACAATTACTATAGTTTGAAAAAAGAACCTAAAATGGACCATTTATGAAATTGTAAACTATATATTTGATTTGGAAGAAACTTATTTCTTATGACTTTTATATTATTTAATTTAGTAGTATTTATTTCAAAATATCATTTATGTCAATTTTGTTACTATTTAATACTTTTTTTAAAGTCATAAATACACTATTACATCAAAAAAATACATTTAATAAATAATAACATGTCATAGTATCCTATAAAATTAGTGTATTGCATCAACTGTTTCAAATCATGTTTATCAAAATATTTATAATATAATTTATTTTAATCATTCATTAATAAGGTAATCACTGCATCATCATTGTGTCATAACTAAATTTAATTATTTAATGTATAAAATTTATAAATAAAATACCATGATGTAGGGAATTATTTATATTCTTAATAAATATTTATTGTAGAATTTATCTTATGTGTAACACTATATTAATAATTATTTAGTTATTAAATTTTAAATTTGATACTTTTAACTCTTCTCTAAATATGATATAATAAATTTCTTAATCTAACCCAAGTAGATCAAAAAAGGATCATAATATATTTTTTCATAATGCTGATTTCGGTCTAAAAAGACTTATCCAATTGAATTAGTACTTGTTTAGGGGTAATTTTATATTATTATATATTATTTTTACCTTTAATAACCCCATTTACTTTTAACCGTGTTAAAAAAATTGAAAAGTAGCTATTCGCAAAAAATTATTTTCATCCTATTGAACCACATTTTTCATAATTGTGGCAACTATGTTTGTAATATTTTTAAAATTAAATTCACTGATGTGGTAAAATTTTGTTTGATGCATATTTAAAAATGTACCTAGAATGTTAGTAAAAGACATTAAAAAGTTCAATAAAATTTTATATATATCTAATATTATTAGTAAATTAATCCAATTGCATACATTTAAATAATCTATGTATTAATTATATAAATTTATTTTATAATAAATTTACATGAAAAATACTTATTTAAATGAAAAAGTCTGTTTTATTTACTATGTAGTATTTTCCACTATACATCAAAAATTGAATGTTTTTTGGAAAATAAAAAAAAACTAACTCTAAGATAATTTTGATACCCCAAATTCAAAAATGAAGTATATTTTACCAAATTCAATTTTTAAGAATGTTTAAAATTAATATTATTATTATTCATAAGTGGACATAAAATTTAGTTTTTTAGGAAAGTGGTTTTTCAAAATATATAGAAATTTTAACAAAACATATAGATATCATTATAAATATGTTATATTTATGTGAAAAAATTATAAATAACATTTAAAATTTATTTTTTACTATTCATGTTACAATATTTAATTTATAATGAAAAATATCATTTAAATAATTATAATACTAATGTGTTTTTTTGTAGATACTTAATAGCGTGTATAACGCAAGCCATGTTGGTGTTGCATGAAATATAATCTATAAATGTACTCTAAAGAGATAACATACTTACAAATCATGGGGTTTTACATTCTCCCCTCCTTCAATAAATTACATCCTCAAAATTTTAAATTTTTATTCAAAAATAAATGTTTGAAAATAGAAAATACCATTGTGGAAAACTCTCATCAGAAATAGGGTTAATAAAATTTACACTTAATTAGATGGAAAGAGAAATGAAAAATTCACCACAAAATTTGGATTTTGAATTAAAAAACATTGGTGGAAAATTGATACACATAATTGGAGGGAAATTTAAATATTTATAGGGTCTAATTGAGGTCATCAATCACAAACAAGTGAACAATAAATGGAAAATTGAGGGCCATAAAGCCATAAATATATAATTATTTAAATATAACCGGTTAAACAAAAAATAATTTATTAATATAACACATTTTTTTAGATACATAATTATTTTCAAGAGGAGGGGTTGATTTACTATTAAGATAAAAACTCAAGAAAATATATTTCATTTCATTACGTGTCATAATCATAATCATATCCTTTGGTTGTGCTTCGATCTATTTTTACTTCATCCCTTACACTAGGAAATGAATGTTCAAAATGAATTTTATTAATGACTATAAAAATTTTTATATATCATAATGTCCACAATTATTTCCTAAATCATATATATCTTTACTAAAATGCAAATTTTTTGGTCAAAGTATTCAATAAATTATTCTTTAAAATAAAACAAAATATAAAGTGCCCAACTTACTCCATTCAATCCTTTAGAATTATCGAAAATACACGTGTCCAATCTCACCATCGAAAAATTTATATGGGAGGTAAACATAATGAATATCTCCATTTTCCATAGAATAACATGTGAATACCTTCATCATGTATTCTTTTAGAACATATTAGCACCTTGAATTACCATAAAACATTATTGAATAAATTCATGCTCCCTTATTACTTATTGAATACTCGATATACTACTTAAATACAAAAAAGTTGTAAACTATAAATAGTATGGAATAAAAAAACAATTAATTAGTTCCAAAGTTGTCAAAAATATATAATATAATTTATCAAAATTAGACATATCTTAGTCCAAAATCACTACCTTAGTATCATTACAATATTATGTTTTATCTTTCCCTCAAACATTTATTTTCCAAAAAAATTAACTTGCTATTGATTCACTATTCATAGTACCATAAAATCTCAAATAGTCAATGAAATTGTACTATAATACAATTCGTATTTATTTCCATAATTCATATAACCAGTACATCATTGATAGAACACTGAAATGACATAATTCATCAATCCAAAAACACAAATACTTTATTTACTCCAGGTCAATTATAGTAACTACTTATGCTTGATATTTATCCATTTTATTCTTCTAAGCTATTTTTCCTTGATGATTAGGACATTTATTTGTGTAATTCTCCATTACGCTATAGTTGAAACACAGAATAGTTTCCTTTTCTTTCTTCCATTTTCTTTATTTTTCCTGATTACCCTTTATTCCACACTCATTACAATAGACTGTTCATTTCAAGAACTTCCCAAGGTGATTCTTTCCACAGTTATCACATATGGGAAAATCCTTATTTCTTTTCTTCCATTTATCCATATGTATCTCTACAGTCCACATCTTCTCTGGCTTCCCTTCAAAGCCAAAAGACTCAGATAATTTTTTACATGTCTTATTAACACATGATATTATTTCCACATATGATGAGAATACATGATAGGCTATTTCCCTTCGAAAGCATGTTTTAAGACCATTAAATATTGGATCCTTATTACAATTTGGAATATTTTCATTGGTGGGGTAGTCATTCCTTCATCAAGGAACAATTTCCAAACAATGTCATGCACTATATTAGGTTGTGAATCATAATTCATGATTATAATCTAGTGAAATAAATAACATATATTCAAAACATTTATGCATATCTATTCTCATAATCATAATAATGGAATCTTAGAAGAAATATTTAATCATAAATAGTTCATAAATATTTGTAATGAAAATGTGAATTATCCTAAGCATATCCCCTAGGAGTATCAAACTAAGTGTGCAGTAAGGACCCTTTGTCATTTAACAGGTTACCCCGAGCTAGGCCCATAACATCTTATCATAGTTTTCACCCCAAGGTACATCCGTACTAGAACCACGCCCACATGTAGTATCCAGATATGGATGTATTTCAGGGAAAACCCACATAATCTCTACATTACCAAAATTTTATAAAGTACATCTATACTAATCATAAAACTCTATCATAGGGTAATGTTCCCAAATAAGCGTTTATCTAAATATAGATTCTAATTATATTGCTAAAAGTCCTATGATAAAAAATATAATGCTCTGATCATAGAAGCCCAGAGCCGGTGCATTATTTTAATACATTTGAATGATTATAGGAAATAAATTTATGAAGGAATGATCATTTTAGTAGTCTTGAAAAATAGAATACAAACATGAAGTTCATATTAAAATTTTATAGATAAAATAAAAAATAGATAATACTTTGAAAATATCATTATTCTTGTATATTAAACAAACATATGAATCATAATACACTTCTTGGAATCCTAGGAAAATAAAACATAATAATGGGGTGATCTTAGATGCTCATTAAGGGTAAACAATATAGTAGAAGCTGTCATAAATAATCATAAAATTTTATGGAAAGGTATAAAATTGAAACACATTAAATATAAATATAAACTTCAGCATAATATGGAAATGATAAATCAAATAACTCTGCTTCGATAATCACATGGATATTCAATTAGTATAATTATCACATGTAACATAAATAACTAATCTCCTAATGATGTAATTCATAATGTCGGACATCTTAACCACAAAGTCAAGGCCTCATGCCAATACCCTAAACATAAATTTTGTCACAGACATGTTCCAATACACTATTTTGTCTCATGAGAGCTACTGATGCATCAAGGGGCTATAGGGGGACTCGCCCATCACTTACTAAGTCCAACACATTCCTCGTATGAAAAGGGTAAAACATAACGTAATCATTCGTATTAAAACTAGCATACAAAATGTCAATACCATAACCATAAACCTTATATGGTATAAAATATAACATCCATAGTTAAAAATTTCATAACTCATTATATACAATATGGATGATTGTTTTATAATAAATCAACCTCTATCAAGAATAATATCTAGTAAAAGATATTGACATAGTTGAAAATGATCAGTAAAACTTTTTGATAAAAATATTTGTTTTTCATTAAATCATTTAATGTAACCCAATATATAAAGGATGTCTTTTAAAATATATATCAGAATAAAAGATTCCCATACCACATTGAAACAATTTAATGTAATTAATATTTTGAAGCAATCATGTCCATATAAATAAATCCAAAAAATAATTTCGAGAATATGGACATTAAATAAATAGATTTGTAAAAATAAATATTTAAGACATTTAAAATGACGATGAATTTAAATATAAACTTCCATAAAACCTTAAAATATTGATTTTGATATCATTTTTATGAAACACGGACCTGGATTATAAATATGTCCCAAAAAATACTTACACAAAATTATCTCAGATGATAATGAAATTGAGGAATTAACCATTACCATACAATTTCCTTTAGTTGAGGGTACATTTAAATTCATGTATAATAACCATAGTATGTTATTAAGTTATACTAGAACCATATTCTTATTTATGATATCCTATATGATTCATTTATAACATTATACTACCTATTTAATAGTAATTTTCATGTTAAAGTAACATTTCATTTAATAATGGATTTCTTTATCTTACGTGTTTTAACTTTTTATTCTTGATCATATCATTTAGATCATTGTTTCATTCTAGAATTGGGGATTACCTCGTTGGTCCAAGGTTCAAACATTCCAATCGGTTTCTAACGGGTTTGTTCGTAGAACCGGAAAAATCCAATTATTATATATCCATTTGGACCAACATTCCAAAGGTAGGTGCTCATTAGGTGGGAACCAATGAGGCATATGAATTTGAATTGGTAGAGAGGATGGGTGGTCAGACTCATCACACCATTTTTGGGGGGAATTATTATCTACTCAGGGACTCTCTTTATAGATTTAAGTAATGTTTTTGAATCCTTATTAAATTACCAAGTATGAAAATGAGCTTTCCTTTAGATCTCACAATCAATGATTGATATTTATGAGATATAGAGAATCTTTTATATGAAATTTAGGTTCTTCATCTATCGGGAATCATATATATTTTTTAGATATTATCATTCAATGGTATCCTTTAATACATTATATATAAATATCTCTTGGTCATTATGATATCCATACTGGTTTTAAAGCCATTTAGTGGGGAACTTGATGTTTATTGTCATTCAAAAGAAAATGGGTTACTTCAAAGTTGGGATCGTACCAGCTGATGGGATACCTATGTATCCTTGTTTAGAAAAGGATTCAGAACCCACGTAGTTCGAGTAAAGAAGTATGTGATTTATACATGGTTTATGGCTCAAAAAAATATGTCCTAATTACTTTTACGCTCTAAGCACACGTGATTCATGCTCGGTGTGAGAAACAAGTGGTATTGGTAAAACCTAACAATTTGGCCACGAAATATGCAATCATAAGAAATAATGTGGGGCTTATATTTGTATGACTACCCAGATAGATGAGGATTGGGATTTACATTTGGGAAGAAACCCGGGAACATGGTCCATAAAGGTATATGTGATTTATGGTGATTTGGATACTTAACTTACGACATACTCCTAAAAATGATGCCTAAATTAGAGGGGACTTATGATTGCGTTTTACTCCTGAGAAGGAAGACCAAATAAAAAGTAAATTAACACTGGATTAGAGAAATTATGACTGGGGCTTGTTCTGGGGAAGGATGACCATGTTAAAGGGACATGGAAACTAGGGCTTATTCCTGAGAAGGAGGCCCAGGTTAAGGGGAATTATGACTAGGGTTTAATCTTAAGAAGGAGTCCCAGGATAAAGGTATTTGGAACATGGGGCTTACTCCTGAGGAGGATGCCCATATTTGGGAACATGGGGATTACTCCTAAAGAGGATTCCCAAAAATTAAGGGAATTTGAACACTGGATCTTACTCCTGAAAAGGATTCCCATGTTAGGGGACTTGGAATTTGGGGCTTACTCCTGAAAAGGAGGCCCAAAATAAAGAAGCTTTTTATTGGGGGCTTATTCCTAAGAATGAGGCCCATGAATAGGGGACTTGGGGCTTACTCTTAAACAGGATGCCCAAATTAAAGAAATTATGACTAGGAATTTCTCCTAAAAAGGGGGCCCAAATTAAAGATCCTCTCATCTTAATGGATGAGGTAGAATGAATGAAATCTCTAACTATTGTTACATAAAGATATGTAAATCACAATGTTTTAATATATGTTCCACGAAATTCCTTTCAGATAAGGAATCCAACAATGGAACCATTCAAAAAATGACTTTGAAGAGGGTTTTCAAGGCTATGTCAGGAATACGAGAAGTGGATTTGAAGAAAAGTGGCGAATAAGTAGAACAGGCACCCAAAAAAAGGTAGGTGCGCAGGTCCTGTTGGGGGGCGCAGGTCCTGGTCGCACAGGTATACCTGCACGACAAAGGTGTACCTACGCACCTGTCATCCCATAGGGTAATACTTGGGTGAGACTTGGCTCAAGCCCTTAGTATTATCCCTAAAGGCTTATAGGAGGGTGGCCTGTAGGTTCTGTTTGAAGGAATAAGGCTGCACGCAGGTGTGTCCATTTCCATTAAGGGTTAAACAATTAGGCACTTAGGTATTGAGGAATTTCAACACTTAGGCCTTGTCACCCCTCTTTAGATCATTCGTTCTAGGTATGAAATTATCATAGTAGTGTTCATAAGGCTTCGAGAAGAGACTAGGGAGTGGACAGCTCAATTATGTGTTTCTGTATTTTTTGTTCCCGAAATGGGGGGCCCACAAGGTGTATTAATGGGCTCCTGAAGACCCTGGGAGAAAATTATATAGGGCGCCCAGATCACCTACGCTCCCAATAGGTGGCGCATAGGTACCCTGCGCGACTGTCTTGGAACCTGCACGGCCCATGCTGAAGAAAATCCTTATTCATGCCTTTGTCAATTTTTTGATGTTTCTACAAAGGATGAATCTCTTTATGCTCGGGTATTCCCCTTTTTCAGTCATTAGACTCTGTGATGAAAATGATCATAAAAAAAGTCCCCTCTCAGAGTTGGATCTGAAAGGAATGAGGATGTGACTCTGAGGTACTGAAGAAAACCAAGGAAATTGGGCGTGCAGGTTCAGAGCGCACAGATATTGGCACGAAAATGAGATTCGTGCAGGCTTCAGCACACAGGGGTACGCCCTGGCCTATAAATATGTGGCCATTCTCGCACAAAGCACCCGACTTTGAACAGTTTGAGCTCTCTCTGCGCTGGTTTATCTCGTCGCGTAGGATGTTGGTTTTCCGTGTTTTCATTGCTTCTATTCGTGTTGCGTTGCTACAGTGGTATTTTGACCTATGCGGTGATACCTGCGCACCAAAACCTGCGCGACACAGTTACACCTGCACGCTAACATTGGACTTGCGCACCATAATTCCTTAGCCATTTTTTAGAATTTCTTCACAAATTTTATGAAAAATTAACATACTTAAGAGTTAATTTATCTGACCTTTGTGCAGATTCAATGGCTTTTAGAAGAATCTGAATGGCTGATGAATTGGCTAGCAAGAGGATTGATGTTATGATGCACATTTTTTCCATTATTACTATGATATATGCGACATCACTCTCCAAGATTTTTCCATGTACTTGTTGAAATATCATGTTAATTTCCCAAAGAGAATTTATCTGCCTCTGTATGGGAATGGTCATCTGCAAAGAGTCAACGTTCCAGATGCAAAGAATTATATGGCCAAGATGCAGTCGCACTGCTACTTCTCTATTTAGGTTATAATGTTCATTAAGAGTAGTAACAATGGGGTGAACATTGAAATTTTTCCTCCATTTCATTTCCTGGCATGTATGAAATTGGAAAATTCATGGGCTAAAATGTTTTCCGCTACCTTTTGGTGGAGAAAAGACTATCATGGAATTAGAACTATATTTTAAAAAGGGTATTCTCTCCATATGGATCTTTACTTCTATTGCTCCACTCTCAAATCCATGTATCCATCTTCCATGTCTCTTGAACAGAAATAGAGTCACTCCTCGATCAGTAGAAAATTTTCTCAAACCACACTCAAGAACATTCTTTTACAATTGTTCCAAGAAGAGATGGTATCATTGCATCTCTTATTGAATCTAGTTGAATGAATGAATTCTATGTAGTTACTGATGAAGCTCAGGATGTCGTAAATCAAATGAAAGCTTATGCTGACAGCCTTTTGTAATTATTGGAAAAGAGAAGAGATTCCAATCTGTGGATGTCCTTCAAATTCATGTCCATCAATGAAGAATACTTTCATCATCAATCATTTCTTCCTTCCTTGTTTTTCTACTTACTTTAAATTTTACCTATGCCAATGGGCCTACTAAGCGTAGTTTTATTTTTACTAGGATTATAAACATAACCCTACAAACTTTGAATCTTTTAATTGCTCAATATTACCTAAATCATATGAAATGTATGTTTAATGAGTTTGGACTTGACTTTTGTTCAGAGTTCCCTTGTCTTTTGTGGGTAGTTTAAAGTCATGCACATCGGACATAAAAAGGCAACTATTTAAGGTCGAAATATCTTTGACCAAATTGATTAAAAATCTACTCAATTCCTTGAAAATTTATCTGAAATCATATTACCACACTCATGTATGGGTTAAAAAATTTTAAATATGACTTATGAAATTTTGAATATGAGATATGATACGAAAAAGGGCTAAAAGGCATTAGAAGAAGTATTTCCCAAGTATGATGTTACCACCAGTTAACAAACCTGTTAAGGGGTTTAATTATGCTTGGCCACTTCAAGGCATTAGCTACATAGTAAAATAATAGCATCTTTTGGCTGATAGGTCTGTTATGTAGACTACTTATGCAAGGCCGCCTAAGGGCACGTGCTGCATAGTCAGGAAAAATAATTCTATGAAATTTACCATTCTACTGCTAAAATGGAAATGAAAGTTTATGGTGATTCAAAATTTTTAAATCATAGAGTTTTTTCTATGGAGAGAGGAACTTGAATATGGGGATATTATTTCTAATTAATATTATCTAATAAATGGATGAATATCACTCCTTCGAAGGTCTGACCCAAATGTAGGGATGGAAAATATAAACCATAGACTTGAATACATTTAGATTATGAAAAATAGTATGGGACAGATATGTTAATAATGTCTATTTTTTGAGGATCCTTACATATTGGCGATAAGAATAATAAGGACAAAAAGTGGGTTTTCCCCCAAGAATGATGTTACCACTATCTAACAAACCCATTTGGTGGTTGAATTATGCAGGGCCACCTAAGGGCATTGGCTTCATAGTCAAATAATAACATCTTTTGGTTGACATGTCTGTTATGTAGACTACATATGCAATGCCGCCTAAGGAAACATGCTGCATAGTCAGGAAAATAATTCCAGGGTATCAGACATTTTGTGAACATAATTCAAGAAAAGGGTTATGGAGATCGGGTAGTATTTAAGGTTAAGAAAATGGAAAATCAAAATGTGCATTATTGAATTTATGTAGAGATACACAAAACAATGCTAACCATAATCATGTTGTGGATGGGTCTTGAATTTAGGTGTTGGACATCACTACATATCTCATTAGAATGAGAATAAAGAAAAATGAAGTTTTTTAAATATAGTTTAATTCTATGTGGGACGAGAGTGTAGGAGATCTTATTTTAGGGTCATAGATCTCGGACCATAATAATGAATACAAAGTGTGTGTTTTAAAAATCTTATGTGAATGAAGACTAGGGTTTTCATACCGCAATCATGTTTTCACAGGGGGACTTTTCAGCTAAGGGACTAAAAGTAAAATTTGGGGTTAGGCCCAATGACTTGGTGTTGGATTCGAGGGATGGTGGAACATTCATGTGTCTCCCATAATGATGGGAATCAAGCCGCACGTAGTTCCTGAAATACCCTATGTACAGATTTGGTTCGTACATATGAAGGGTGGAAGGGGACTTTAGTGCAATGATGGTTTGACCATGATAAAAGGTTCGTGCATTGTCATTTATGAACATAGTATTTAGAATATAACATGATTAAAGAAAAATGTAAATAATGGTTCCCTCTTAGGTAAGGGTGTCAAATAATGTTTTAGTTTGTTATCATACAAGACAAAAGTGTTGTACAGTTTAATATCATATAGTAAGGAAAAAGGTGAATTAATATGAAGATAGTGATTCTGGGGGGTGGCTTCATGAATCAACATCGTGTGAGATGGAGGCGAACCGATGTGAAGAGATAGGTTTTGGGCTTGAACCTCAAGAGGTTGCCTACATACCCAACCTAGAAGGGAAGGATCAAAGTTCATGTAGTTCAATTGATTAATGAATTGGTGATCAAGTTGTTTTTGAGGACACCGATCTAAAAAATGGTGTTGGGACTTATGCATGGTTAGCGGCCCGGATAAATTTTTATGGATTAAGTTTACTCTAAGCTCACACGAGTCATACTCGGTGTGAGAAACAAGAGGCATCAACAACCCTAACGATGCATAGTTTAATGTCATGTTGGAGGTATAAGGGGTTGAACAAAGTTTAACGTCATGTTGGAAAATTGGGGACTATGAATTTTAATGTCATGTAGTATGGACAAAAGAGAAGATTATGCAGTTTAAAGTCTTGTAGTGAGGACATTGGGGACTGTGCAGCTTAATGTCATGCAATATAGACAAAATGGATGATTTTACAGTTTAAAGTATTACAGTAAGGACTTTGGGGACTGTGCAATTTAATGTTGTGTAGTAAGGACAACACACTTTAACGTCATGTTGGACGAAAAGGGACAATACTGTTTAACATCATGTTGGACGATGGAGTGTTGTACAGTTTAGTTTCATGTAGCTAGGACGTATTACTATGCAGTTTAATGTCTTGCAGTGAGGACAATGGGGACACAGTTTAACGTCATGTTGGACGATGGTGAGAATAGTTTAAGGTCATATGCATAGACCTAAATGATGTATTTGCGTTATAAAAAATACTTCATCATGAACCTTTCATTGGATGTACTTGTGATGAGTTCTCCATCCATTGAGATTAAAGAATAAGCTCCATTAGAGTAGAACTTATGTATTGAGTAAGGTCCTTCCCACTTTGGCTCAGGCTTGGGAGGTTTCTTTCCTGGTATCATTGGAGTTCGTAGAACCAATAAAAATTATCCCTGAATGAATGAACGAAGATGAACTTTTTTGTTAAAAGATCATGTTATTCGATTCTAATAGACCTCCAAGTGATACAGGGTGCAAAATCTTTTCTCATCTAACCATTCCAATTCATCCAATCTCTTGTGAGATTTTCATCTATAGATGACTGATCACAAATGGATACTCTGAGAGAAGGTAATTGAACTTCAATGGCCAAGACTGATTCTGTTCCATATAACAATGAATATGGAGCTGACCGTGTTGCAGTGCGGGAGGTGATTTGATAAGCTCATAAAGCATGAATGAGTTTATCATGAAATGACTTTTTATCTTTATCCACCATCTTTTGCAGTACATTGGAATGAGTCTTATTTAAGGCTTCTATCTGTCCATTGGCCGCTTCATGATACCGAGATGAATGGTTGGATTTGTTGTTGTATTCTTGATACAACTTCCTTACCTCGGATGAACAGAAGTTGGTTCCATTGTCTATCAATATGGTATGAGGGAAACCAAATCTGTTAATGATGTTAGACTTGATGAAGATAACAATGCTTTTAGAACTAACTTCTCTAAGAGGTATTTCCTCTACCCATTTGGAAAAGAAGTCAGTAACAGTATGAATATACCTAAATTTATTGGCTATAGATGAAGGGTAAGGTCGCACCACATCCATTCCCCATGTATCAAATGGCCACGATTATTTAGCTGTATGAAGAAAATCTCGGGGTTGATGAATGAAGTTGGCACATACTTGTCATGAATGACACTTCTTTGTGAAATCAACACAATCTTGTATCATTGAAGGCCAAAAGTATTCAAGCCTTCAAATTTGATCAGATGGTCTATGTCCAGACTGGTGGGAACTATATACTCATGTATGTACTTCTTTCATGACAGTCATTGTCTCTTTAATATCAATTCATCTGAAGAGAACTCCATCAAAACATCGTTTGTAGTGAATTTTTTCTAGGTGATCAGGGCTGCCATAAAGAGAATAATTGACAACACATCACCGGATTTCTTCTTTTCTGGTTCTATCAGGTGGATGTGTTCCATTTTGAAGGTATTACCTGATAGGTGTCATCCATATTGTAGTATGATCATATGGTTCAAAAATGGGACTAATTTCATTAATTTCATCTATTCTGGTTTTAACATAAGGTGAATTTCTATGAGGGTGGGAAATACTGATGATTGTCTCGTGCTGATTTGGATCTTCCAGGGCTTTGGCTATATTAGCCAGTGCATCAGCCTGGGCATTCTATGATCGTGGGACATATAAAAAATGTCAGTTCCGTATGAAATTCCACCATTAACTCTCTGACATAATCATACAAAGGGATTGACTCTTCTTTTCTGATGTCATAATCCCCATTTACTTGTTTAATTACCAGGTCTGAATCACCTTTCACATTTAAGTGATTCCCTTGTGCCTGAATCGGAAACTCCAATCTTGCGATGAGAGCTTGGTATTATGCTTTATTATTTGTTCCGCCTTCCCACAATAAGAAGGAATATGGTTCCACTTCTTTTTAGAGGGAAATGAGCACAATTCCTAAACCAACTTTGTTGAATTTAGGACCTTCCATTTTCTTCCCTGTTGGACTTCTAGAAGCACCTCGAAGTACATTTCCCATGTTTTAATATTATCTTGAATAGAAAAGACTTCTTCATCCAATAGTTCAATATCTAAAGATGTGTATTCTACTGAAGTATACTCAGCAAGGAAATCAACCAGAGATTGTCCCTTTATTGCCTTTTGAGACACATACTGGATATCAAATTGCTGCAAAATAACTGCCCACCTTGACAGACGTCCTTTAAGCTTTTGATGACTAAGGTTTAATTTGAGTGGGTTATTGCGAGATACCAATTGGACCTCATGATGTTGTAGGTAGTGTCTCAACATCTGATCTACAAAGATTAATGATAGGTAACACTTCTCAAAACCTGAATATCAGGTTTCTACATCAAGCATAGTCCGACTGAGATAGTAAAGGTTGTTTTCATTCCCGACATCATTCTTCTGGGAAAGGAAGGCACCCAATGATCGCTCTAAAGCTATCACATAAAGAATAAGTGGCCTTCCTTCAACAGGTGGAATTAATACCGGTGGACTCAAGAGATATTTCTTGAGAATATTGAAAGCTTCTTGACATTATTCATTCCACCGGTAAGTGATCCCATTCTTCATCAATTGGGTGAAGGGAAAACTTTTTCCATCCAAATTTGCAATGAAACGCCGAATATAAGATAAGTGTCCTTGAAGTCCTCTCAATTCCATAAAATTTTGAGGAGGTGACATACCAAGGATTGAATTTGACTTCTCAGGATCGACTTCGATACCACGATGGCGTAACACAAAGCCAAGAATTTTTCCTGAGGTTACCCCAAAAGAATATTTTAAGGGGTTCATCATCAAATTGTGTTGTCAAAGTTTGTGGAATATGATTTCTAAATCAGCCAGGTGATTAGAACGTCGTCTGGATTTAACTACCAAATCGTCCACATAACATTCAAAAAACGTTCTTAAAAGGGTTTGAAGATACAATTCATGGAACTCTGAAATTTTGCGCCTGTATTCTTCAGGACAAAGGGCATTACCCAATAGAAAAACACAGCCTGAGGGGCTTCGAAAGCTGTAGATTCTTCATCTTCTGGAACCATTCAGATTTGATTATACACGGAATATCCATCCATGAAGGAAAGTGCTTCATAGCTAGCTGTTGCATCAATTAAGAGTTCTATGATTGGAACTGGAAATTCATCATTGGGAAAATGGTGATTAAGATCTCTAAAATCAATAAAACCCATAATTTTTCCATTCGTCATTTTTACAAGGACAATATTAGCCAACCATTAGGGATATTGAACTTCTCTGACAAAGTTATATTTGATAATCTTATCAACCTAAGCTTCATTTTTGGAAGCATAAGATGGTTGTGTTCTCCTTATAGCTTTCTTAAATCCTCGATGTTATTCTGGAAAACTCAAACAATAAGTAGAAACATCAGGATGAAGGCCTGAAATTTTTGTATAGTTCTAAGAAAATATATCTCGATTTTTTTTTAAAAATGAAATATACATTTCCTTCTCATCAAGAGTCATGGACACACTAATTAAAGTTGTGCGTGGATCTTCTTTTGTACACAGATTTATTTCTTTGAGGTTATCCACAATGGTAGAGATACCCTCTTCAAAAGCTAGAGGAGCATCTCTGAGTTCTTCCTCTTCTTCATCTACATGTGTTATTTCTTCTATTTCTACATGCGTAGTAGATGATGAAGTAGAATTTCTAGGATCATGAGAGATGTTAAAATTTGAACATCTTGAAGAAGAAGCTTCCATTTCAGACCCTATTGATAATGAAGGGTCTTCCTTGGGTATAAAAGATGAGATAATGGATTGAGAATCGACATCATCGGTCACCTCTTACATTGCTATAACCTCTTCTCGCCTTGTTGGTGAAGTATAGACTTGCTGGATTTCAGCGGATGAAATGAAGACATCTCTATTTGAGCTTTCATCATTGCATGGTGAATCGCCAATTTCTCCCAGGCTATCTGTCTTGATTTTCATAATTGAAATTATGGAAGTTTCTATAAGAGTATTTGGATTTGAGTCTATGCTATCAATTTGACTGATAGGCAACACATAATCAGTACTCACATGTATGAAGCGGTTTACTGGAATCTTTTCCAAACCATATGGAGCATTAACTTTGGTAACCTCCCTTGTTGTGGATTTCTCCTTACCCTCCATGAGATAGAATTCCACCTCAATGAATTGAGATTCAAATGTTTTAAATGGGGCTTTATCACTATACAATGTCCCAATTTGACCATTGAAACTATATTTGAGACATTGATAGTATGATGAAGGAATAACTGCATGTTGATGTAGCCATGGTCTTCCAAGAAAAATGTTGAAAGTTGTGTCATGAAGAGAAACCATGAAATCTGAATTGGATAAAATATCTCCAAACTGAGTTCTGAGTGTGATCTCGCCAAGAGGTTCTTGTTCATTTTTATCATATCCTTGCAACATTAGAGTATAAGGATAGAAATCCAATTCGGTGAGACCCAATCGTAGAAGTGTATGAATGAGGATAATGTTGACTCCTGGACCATTATAAATGAAGGTTCTTCAGATGTCCACATCATTGACCTTTCTAGATAAATACAATGGTCTAATATGTCCATGCACAACATCATCTTCATCTTCATCTATGAGGGTTATCACTACATGGAATTCTATAGCATTATTTTCTACATGGGAGACATCAATCGTAACAATTTCAGTTTTGAATTCCTGAGGACTTGGAAAAGCCTCAATGAGTGCCTCTTGATGATCCATTGGTAGATTCAAGGCATCCAGAATTGATAACTTGGCCGGTACTTGGGACAAATGTTTCAAGACATCATATTTTTTATCTAAAAGTATGTGTTTCCCAATAGGAACATGTGGTTTTGTAGGTGCCTTAGAATTCGATGCTTCTTGTATCGGGGTAGGAGGTGGAAATACTCATGGATTTGGAAGATTAGACCAAATAGGTCTATTTACCTACTGAGAGGATGAAGGTGTAACCTCCAACCGATCCTACAGAATGACTATGCCAGGAATAAATCTTCCAGGTGTGGAAGAACTTGCTTGTTCTTGTTGAGCTCGCTGAAGGGCTCTACCACGAGTTTCTACTGTATATACAGTTCTAGCAGCGGTAGAATTAGAATAGTGGCTTCTGCGATATCCACGTCTTCCTCTATATTCCAAAACTCTGTAACTCCCTCTAATTCCTCTATTTGATACAAGGAATTCATGCTCATCGAGCTTGAAACTGTGACTGGCATAAGGATCTGTTAGGTGAATCATGTTAATAGAACCAAAGATCAACTCTTCTTTGGATATAAACTCTGCCTGATTAGCCAGTTTTGGCTGTGCCGTTTCGTGGGGCGGTGCCCATGACTTCGAAGTAGATGGCATAATATCTGCCAGAGTCAAAGACAACACGGGCGTTGACAAGAACTCATATTTTTTAGACTGCTCTTCTTTCTTTGAATTATACTGTTTCTTTGAGGATTTTTTCATTGATGAAGGGGGATTTGATGTGGCATTCATATTAGAATACATAGTTGGATTCTTCAATTGCATTCGCAAAATGGAATGAGTTTAGTTGATCTTTTTTTTGACCATCAAATCATCATATTTTTGCGCATTTTTTCTTTTTTACTTATTGCCACTCGCCTTCTACCTCTGGATTTGTAGCAGTAACACATGATACCTGAGCTGAAAAAACCTTTCAATTTGACTTGTACCAAGTAAACCATTTTTTGAAGGAGGTCCGTGAAGAAAAAACAATCTTGAATTAGATGCCCCAACATTAGATAAAATGGGAAATAATTGGGATGGTCTTCATCTCCTTCCTTGTTCGGCCTTTGGGCCCTTGGCAATTGTACCAAATTATTTTCTAGAGCCGAAATGAAGTAGCCTGGAACTAGTTCATTTCATAAAGAATAATAATTTCTCTTAAAATAATCAAATTTTTTCCGTCATTGATCTCTTTGATCATCTAGACGAAATGGCCTCTTTTGTTGACGCTCAGGAGGTGGAGCCCTTCGGAAAGTTGAAAGTTTTGAAGTAGAAGCCGGTATAGGTGCTTGTTTAAGCATAATTATAGCAGTCTCTTCTCTACCCATTCTCCTTCCTGGAGCTAATGGAATTGCATGAGTTTTATCCATAGTCTCCGTAAGAGAGTCTAAAATCTGTTGAGCGATCGAAGTAAGGTCTCAAAACCATCATTTGTATTTCACAGGGATCAACACTGTGCGTAGATCATCACACAAATTTGCCACACAGATGGGAAAAAATTCTTCTTGGGGGACTACTAAGCTTAGGGAATATGTTGATCCCTTCCAGTGAGCAATGAAATCTTAAACACTTTCATTATCCCTTTGCTTACAATTTTTAAGATAAAAACAGTTGTATTTGGAAACATTGAGCTCAATTGAAGAAGGAATCTTTGGAGGAGATCCACCCATCCGGTAATTGACCGGGATTACAAGCTTGTATACCATACAATGGCAGGCCCTTGTAATGAATGTAAAAAACACGTGAGCGTAAAAACTTCTTTTTGTTGAGGGGTTATAATCATAGGGTCACAACTAGAAACAAAATGTGTTGGGTGTTTCTATGGGTCTACTGAACCATTAAAGATTGGGAATGTGGTACTTGGAAAATTTTATGGGGGCAAAATTGCATCAACCAATTCAGGGTAAGCTGTCTTTTCTAGTTGAATTTGAGCACGTTCTCACTACATAGCTTCCAACCGAGCTGTTAATGACTAAATATTTTTTATTAACTTTTGTGAAACATCCGGTTGATCTTGGACCTGAGCAAGTGCAGTAACTGGATCTTGGACAGGTGTGGTGGCTGGTACTGAAACTGAGGATAACACCACCGGTTGTTGTTGCACCTGGCCCACATGATTAGATCTGTGAGGGTGTACTGATAATGGAGGATATTATTGATCTATCTCAGTAGCTACAAAAAATTCCCTTGGATGACTGACTCTATCACGCTTAAGAAGAATAATACCTTGATGTTTTTCTGCATTCAACCTCCTTAATTCCCACATTTCTTCCTTCTGTTGTGCAAATCTTTTCTCTAGTGAGAGTGATTGGCCTTCTTCAGAGGAATGTTTTTGTAACCTGATTCTTTCTATTCCCCTTGTTGGATTCCATTCGGTGAGGGGAAAGTTGATTACATGAAGGAATACCATGATTTTGGGTAAGCCTTTGATTTTTTGTACGCACACCTTCTTCATTTGTGTTTCTGCATACAACTTCTTGACCAGGAACCTATTCACTTGATCCTTCTAAATGATCCTCATATTCTGGAGGATAAGAAACAACGAAATTGATGACATTAAATGATGCATAATGCATTGAATCCATTCTATCTTCATTTCTACGATAGTGTCTTTTTCCATGTCCTTGATGAGACATTGTCTTTTGTTGATTGGATCCCTCCGGAACATTTTGATGTACCGTAATTTGGATGGAATCAGTAGATAATTCAGATCTTCGTTTCTCTTGTGGATTCTTCCCTAATAGAGAGAATAATCACTTTCTCTAAGGAAGATATTGAGTATTTGAAAAATACCCTAGTCTTGTGGACTAGTGTTGTTCCTTCTATTTCTGCACAACTCCTTGATTCCTATTTGTCGATTCTGAGGGTTGGGTGAAAAGAGTCCCCAGTCTTGCAAGCTGGGGTGGTTCTTGAGCTGCTATATCTAAGACATTCTTAAAATATGTCTTGATCTTGCGGACTTTAGTTTGGAAATTGGTTGGATGCATTAACCTGCATCCACTCAAATCACTAGGCTCAAATGAACGCTGGATGATTTCTGACAGTTATGTCACCTGATGATGCGCTCTCTCTAAACAAGAATCTTGTTCGATATTCTCATTTTCTTGATGAAAAATTAATACGTCAACTTGTTGTTTATATTCCTAACTTTTAAGGAACTAGATGGGGACTGTTCCTGAGCAAGACTTTGATTACAAACAAAGCCAATTGGTTGTGGCCGGCCATGGGAAATAACATTGCATGAGACCATTTTTGGCGGGCTTTGTTGACTGGAGAGTACAGTGAAATGTAGTGCTCCATGAACACCCCATCCCCAGATATGAGTACTAGATGGGTAATTTGAAATTAACTGGCGCAATCATCTTAATGTTCCAAGGCATGAACGTTGAAGGCCTCTCTGTTGCTTTTCAGCCTTTGGATATCGAGAAACTGAGAGAGAGGCCAAATCAATTTAGCGTTGTAACCCTTATATTATCTTGACATGATTTTCGTATTAATCATAAGATAATATTTTCTTTTTTAATTGACAATTATTTTTCCACATTTTGAGACGAATATCTTGAATACAATCTTCCGTCAATATTTCTGGAATGTCATAATGAGAGTCTGCCAGAGGCCAAAACATGAATGGAGCTTCACATTTTTTTAGTTGTTTTCTCATATTCAGCACTTCCTCTTTATCATTCAATGAATATTCTTCCTCCTGATAAGACCATAGCTAGTGCTTCCTTAATGCTTCATCACATTAAACAAGATTGGTAGAGAATTAACTGATCAAACTAGAAAATTACTGACCCATGGTTGGTTCGGAGAATGACCTACACCCAAGGCTGTCATCTAATTGCGAAAGTATTTCACATGCTAACAGTAAAGCATGAGAAATGACTGTATTTACATTTGAAAGTGCCTCCAGATGATAGGGCTTTCTCGTCACTACATTTTCTATTATAAAATTTTCTAGGCAATGTGAATTACTACTCCGGAGAGTACATTCACAGAAAAAATCATCATCATGTGGAGGACCACCATGGTGGGTTACAGCAAATGATGAAACATTTTTCTCCTTGGTTTTTTGGCCACACAGAGGGTTCTTCTCGCTCTCATCTGAAGATGAAACTTTGAGATTGACCGAATTTTCATGATGTCAGCCTTCATAAGGAAGTGTCTGATGAAGTCCTTTAGAATTAATGTTCCCACTATTTGGAAATGAGAGAGTAGAATCTTGAATTCCAATAGATAATTGTCTGATGGCTTTAAGAACTCCAGCATCGAGAAAGGTCTTATTACATATTGGCTCTTGATTTCTTGACTGTGTTGGACATGTCTTCTTCTGATACGCCTTCTTACTCACTATAAGAACCACTTGTGGAAAAAAAGTGGCTATTATGGGTAGGTGTATGTGCCTCCTCAGGAGAAATAGTCAGGTTAGGCTGATTATATCCACTCAAATCAGGTGTATGTGACTGACTTGGTTGTCCGTATGACATGTGGGAGTATTCCCCACAATCCTCTTGGGCTGGAAGAGAGGTGTGTATCTTCTCCGGAGTGATCTGTTGATGTGTCACTCCACTGGTAGAGATAGATTTGCATTTCTTTCCCTATGATGCTGCAGAAGATGTTATAATATCCTGGCAGGAATCCAGAATATGAGCAGGGATTTTCTTATGCTCTTTCACCATTAACATAATATGCATGGTGACTTCAGCTACCGGAACGGGAATATATGTCCATTCTATGATTGGAGCAGGTGTGTATTCCTACTCTTGTCCTCCTTTTCCTATCAGTGAATTCTGACAGTACTAAAGTGTGGGGGCAGAGAGTTGAGTATGCCTCTTGTTTATCATTGGGGCCTTCCAATTGACTTCTCCGGGTGCTACCAAACGAGATTGTTGGTAGGCTTGATCAATTCTAGCAGATGTATATGCCTTCTGATTTCACTCCACTTAACGTGGTTTATGAACTTACTTCAATACTGGAAGATGAGACTGCTGGCAGGATTGATGAGTTTAAGCAAGTGTATGTGCATGTTTACCAGTTATCAACACATTGGGTTGGCGGGCTTCATCGTTTGTAGTCAGACGAGCCTGCTGACTAGATTATGATTTATAAATAGGTGTATGTTTCTGTCTATAGTACTCCACTGTAATTTCCTGATGGGAATGGCGTGTTGTTACCATATGAGTCTGCTGGATAGTGGAATTAAAACAGACGGGAGTGTGTGCCCGCTCGTTGCATGCCACAAATTTTGGTTGGTGGACTTGTCTGGAGATGTAAGAGATACGAACCTAATCATTGCTGACTGGATTTCGCCTCTGGGGGTTCTTCTTGCATGCTCGGGTCTGAGGGTCCTGAGCCAAACCCCTAAAGGAAATACCCTCATCATGTTGAGGGTGCACAACCGCACGAGTCTGGAGGCAATTTTTGGTGGGAGCCCCCGGGAGGGAATCCTGTAACCTTGAATTAAGGCCTTCAGTGATCGTCCCATTCACCTCCGTAGAATATGGGAGGGACTGGTGATTGCGTTTTGGGGATAACGACCAGAAACGGTTGGAGATGGTGGTTGGCACCCCCTGCTTCTTGATCGCTTTTCGTCGCCGTCCGGAAGACCAGGGTGAATTATTGACATGGAGGGCTTGTCGAGTGGCCTCCAGAGTAGGAATAGTACCGTTTGGACGGTATTCATTAACCAGTGCATATGATACCCAGCATTGTAGATGCTGAGTAGTTGATGTCTTCCTCAGAGAAGACGAAGATCTAGTAGGAGTAGCAGTAGAGGTATTCACAGTAGAGGCCTTCACAGGTGTGAACTTTAGAGAATCCATTTATGTAATGCATAAGATCTTGTAAAAGAGTGATTGTTTGATACAATAAACATAATAAAGATAAATTAGGTTACTATATCTTTTGGATGATCACATATGTTATTGATTGTTTTTTTTTGACCTCTAATTGAGTTTAAATAGGGGCCTAACAAATAAATAAAACATCACTTTAACTTGGTTAAGGATTCACATTGGGTTCACCATTTTTTATTTCGCACTGGAATTGGGGATGACCTCATTGGTTCAAGGTTAAATCATTCCAATAGGTTTCTAATGGGGTTTTTCATAGAACCGAAAACATCCATTTATTCTATATCCATTTGGACCTACATTCCAAAGGTAGGTGCTCAGTATCTGTGAACCGATGAGGCTTAAGAATTTGCATTTGTCGAGAGGCTGGGAGGTCGAACTCATCACTTCTTTTTTGGGGGGAATTATTGTCTACTTTAGGAATCTATTTATAGATTTAATTTATTTTCTTGAATCCTTATTAAATTACCAAGAATAAAAATGATCTTTCCTTTAGATCTGACAATCAATGATTGATATGTATGAGATTTAGAAAATCTTTTATATGCACTTGTGGTTCTTCATCGATAGAGAATTATCTGTATTTGTAAGAGATTATTAGTCAATGGTATCCTTCATTAAATTATATAGAGATATCTTTGTCATTATGATAACCATACTAGTTTTAAATCCACTCAGTGGGGCACTTGATGTTTATTGTCATTCAGAAGGACATGGGTTATTTTAGAGTTGGGACCGTACCCGCAGATGGGCTACCTATGTATCCTTATTTAGAAAAGGAATTTGAACCCACATAGTTCAAGTACAGATGTATGAGGTTTATACATGGTTGATGGCTCAATGAATTATTTCATAATTACTTTTACGCTCTAAGCTCACGTGATTCATGCTCGGTGTGAGAAATAATAGGTATTAGTAAAACCTGACAATTGTGCCATGAAATATGCAATCATAAGAAATAATGTGGGTATTATGTATGTATGACTGCCTAGATAGATTAGGATTGGGATTTACTTCAGGTAAGAAACCCAGAAACAGGGTCAATAAACGTATATGTGCTTTATAGAGATTTGGATACATAACTTAGGGATTACTCATGAGAAGGATGCCCAAATTATAGGGGACTTATGAATGAGTTTTACTCCTAAGAAGGAAGTCCAAATCAAATGTAAATTAAGACTGGTTAAGAGAAATTATGAATGGGGCTTGTTCCTGAGAAGGGGGCCCGGGTTAAAGGGACTTGAGAACTGGGGCTTATTCTTAAGAAGGAGGCCCATGTTAAGGGGAATTATGACTGGGGATTACTCTTAAATAGGAGGCCAAGGTTAAAGGAATTTGGAACATGGGGCTTACTCCTAAGGTGGATGCCCATATTTGAGAACATGGGGCTTACACCTAAATAAGATGCCCAAAAATTAAGGGAATTTGAAAACTGGAGCTTACTCCTGAAAAGGAGGCCTAGGTTTGGGGACATGGAATTTGGGGCTTCCTCTTGAAAAGGAGGCCCAAATTAAAAAAATCTTATGATTGGGGATTATTCTTGAGAAGGAGGCCCATGAGTAGGGGACTTGGGGCTTACTCGTATAGAGGATACCCAAATTAAATAAATTAAGACTGGGGCTTGCTTTTAAAAAGTAGGCCCAAATTAAAGATCCTCTCATCTTAAAGGATGAGGTTGAATGAATGAAATCTCTAACCTTATTGACATAAAGATATGTAAATAACTAGGTTTTGAGAGATGTTCTATAGAATTCCTTTCAGATAAAGAAGCCAACAAAGGAACCATGAAAAAAATGACTTTGAAGAGGGTTTTGAAGGATATGTCTTGAAGAGGAGAGGTGGATTTGATGAAAAGAGGTGAATAAGCCGGAGAGGCACCCAAAAAAAGGTAGGCGTGTAGGTCCTGGGCGTGTAGGTATACCTGCACGGCACATGTGTACCTACGCACCTGTCAACCCATAGGGTAATAATTGGGCAAGACTTGGATCAATCCCTTAGTATTGTCCCTAAAGGATTATAGGAGGGTGGGGTGCAAGCTCTGTTTGAAGGAATAAGGTGGTGCGTAGGTGTGTCCATTTCACTAAAGGGATAAACATTTAGGCACGCATGTGTTCGTGAATTTCAACACTTAGGCCTTATTCCCCATCTTTAGATCTTCCGTTATAGGTAATAAATTACCTTTGAAGTGGTCGAAAGGCTTCAAGAAAATACTAGGGCACCGAGTTCTCAAATATGAGTTTCTATATTTTTCATCCCCGAAATGGGGGTCCCAGATGGGGTATTTATTGGCTCTTGATGACCTTGTGTGAATATTATATAGGGCATGCAGGTCACCTGCGCACCCAATAGGTGGCACGTAGGTACCCTGCTCGAACGTCAAGGAACCTGTGGGGTCCATGCTAAAGCAAATCCTAGTTCCTGCCTTTGTGAATTTTTTGATGTTTCTTCAAAGGAAGAATCTTTTTATGCTCATGTATTCCCCTTTTTCAGTATTTAGACTCTGTGATGGAAAGGAGCATCAAAAATCATTATTTAAATACTTCCATAATATAAAAAATTCATTTTATATCATAAATATTCTTAATATAATTATGTATAATAGATATATATATATTAAATGGAAACACGGTTCATGGAGATAGTAGTATGTATGTACGCATGAACGTTCTTTCTGTTTGTGTATCGTATAATATGGAAGTAAGTAAAAGAAATATAATTGTTTACAAAAATATATATTATTCCAGTAGAAATATTATTATTTTTATCTCATACATAACATATATATATATATTTTTATAAATAATCTTGAATGGAGATGGTTGAAGATGAATCTCATCGCATCGTGGAGATGGTAGTCGGTACATACGCACGAGAGACAATATCATTATATTGATGGTGAAACTGTGTTTAATTGGATGATATATTATTTATACAGAATAATAACCATATTATATTTATTATTTACCTTAATTATACTGATTAGTACACACATTCAAATAATGTATTGTCGAATAACAAACTACACCGAGACGTGGAGACGGTAAACTGTACGTAGGCACGAAGAGTGACTTTGTCATTCATTTGATGGATAGAATCGTGAATATGGATTTACCATATTTATAATAACATCTCAGAAAGTATAAGTTATTGGAGTTATTATTTTAGTGTGTTGACAGCAAATAATGTGGAAGTAGAAGAAGAAATGAACATTGAAAGTGGTGATAAAATACTTACCATTTATTCGGGTGTATCCTTTTGATTTGAACAACGAACTCTTTGGATTTGTCAACATAAGGACTATAGGATTAAGTGGGGATTTTGGGAAGGAGATATAACCAGGGTTTGGCCCAAAATAATGTCTTTGGATGTGTAAATTGAAAATAAAGGGAGGTTCCCTTTTATAAGTTAGGTGAGGGGCACTTTAGAAAAAATGTTGATATATTAATTTATCATAAAATAATTTTCAGTTTCTAATTATTCAAAGTTGATTTATTTTGGGGATATGATGAGGAAGGGTTGAAATAATCTCTTCAAATAGGTTTTAGACTTGTTTAGTTCATCATATTAACCTTTTCTTTTAGATTTAATCCTTAGATAAATAGTTTAACTCTTACCATGTCTTCTTGTATTTTTATACTACATGGTCAATATAGATACATATGTTTCCAAAAGAACCTAAAGTGTATCATTGATGAAATTTTAACACTATCTATGTTATTTAGGAGAACATTATATTTTTATGACTATTATATTATTTAAAAAAATAGTATTTATTTTTAAATATCACTTATGTCAATTTTGTTACTATTTAATAAATAATTTTTTTACAAGTAATAAACAATTTATTACTTAAAAAATTACATTGAATAAATCCTAACATGTCATAGTAACCTATTAAATTAGTGGATGGTATCAAAAGTTTCAAATAAAATTTATAATAATATTTATAATTTCATTTCTTTTAATCTTTCTTTAATATGACAATCAACGCATCATCATTATGTCATAAATAAATTTAATTATTTAATGTCTAAAATTTATAAATAAAATATCTGGATTTATGAAGTATTTTTAAATTTATAATTAATAATTATATTAAAATTTATCTTATGTATATCCCTATATTAAAAATGGTTTAGTTATTAAAATTTTAATTTGACACTTTCAACTCTTTTTTAAATAAAATATAATAAATGTCATAATCTAACCCAATTGTATTGAAAAATGATAATATTTTGTTACTATGTTTTTTTGTCTATATACACTTATCCAATATAATGTGTATGTCTGTTAGGGGTAATTTTATATTATTACAATATTATTTTTAACTTTAATTGCCCTATTTAATTTTAACCGTTGTAAATAAAATTCAAAAGTTACTATTCAAAAAAAAATCCATCATATTAAAGCACATTTAAATTACTGATTCTAAATATGTGCATTGGAGTTTTAAAAGTGAAAATCATAGAAGCGTTAAAATTGCGTTTTATGAAAATTTTCAAATGTTCCTAGAAGATTGGTAAAAGAGATTAAAAAGTTCAATAAAATTATATGTATATATAAATATAATCTTATTATAAAATGACTCCAATGAATTAAATTGGACAAGTATAAGTATTATATCTATATTTTGTATTTAAAATAAATTTAAATTAAAAATATTTATTTTAATGAAAAATTTGTTTTTTTACACTATGCACTATTTCTCACTATTCATTAAAAATTGAATGTTTTTGAAAAATACAAAAAATTCACCCTAATATTATTTTAATATTCACAAATCAAAAATGAAGTCTATTTTACCAAATTCAATTTTTATGAGTGTATAAAATTAATTTTATTATTATTCACAAGAAGACATAAAAAGTAGTTCGTTTAAGAAAATAGTTTTTCAAAATATTTAACTATTTTAACAAAATGTATACATTTTTTTAGAATATTTTTTTTTTATGTGAAAAAATTATAAATAACATTAATAATTTCATTGTAACTATTCATGTTACAATATTATATTGATAAATAAATATATCTTTTAAATAATTATAATACCAATGTGTTGTTTCAAAAAAAATTAAATATTCTGAATAATGAAAGCCAAGTAGGTGTTTCATGCAATAAAAGCTATTAAATTACTATAAAAAAATAATGTACTATGAATTTGTGGGGTGTTACAGGTGTTTTCTGCCAATCATCCATGGTGTTATGTGATGGAATGAACTCATTATACTAAAACCCTTCCATTGAGATTCCACCAATGTAGAGAACATCACACATGACAATTATTACCTACCCATAGTGAGTGTGATAGGTTTTAGTATCTAGGAACCACCATAAAAGGATCTTTGACAGCAGTACTGATGACAATATCTGTAGAACTGTGATATCCTCATTACCTCATATAGTCTTGTGTTGCACAGTTCGGCTCCATACCCCAAGAAGGTATAGTTTACCCTGTACACCAAATCCCATTCACTTGTGAAATTTCTTATATACAGAAAATCACAATCCTTGTACATGCCCTCGTTGATTTCCTTAATGTTACTTTGATAGATGTTGGTTTATTTTTCGGATAATTTCTAAGCATATAGTTCCTCCCCCATGACTTTATTGTTCTATCTATTCATCAATAATATTTCCAAGGCCCTAATATCATGAGGAGTGTTTCCATGAATTGTAATTTTCTAACAGTTGATCTTATCCATGTGTGTGGAACAAGATCACGTCATGAGGATATAAAGTCCGGGGATGTTCACCTCATCTACCATCCCAATATTAAATAGTGGAAGGTGATAACCCAATAGATAGTTCTTCTAAAATCATTCATTATAACCATGAGTATTTTGTTCTCTTAAATGACCTTCTTGGATTATGATATCTTTGGATTTCCATTCATTTCTAATATTTTTTCAATGATGATTATGTTAATATCAACCTGGTCTTGTTGATGGATAATTTATGAGGATCTTGGAGTGTTCAATGATCATTCATGCAAGGCTAGTGTTCAACATCAAATAAGTAAGACTGCTTGAAAGTTTGATATATTGTGCAAAAAAAGAGAAATGGACACAATGATTGATGTGAGTAATAACATAAAAGAAGTAGGGAAAGAATAGGTTTTCATGCAATAGTCTTACATACATGAAAACTATTATGAAATATTACCATAGAATAAGACAAGGTACCATAAAGAGGACCCCTATGCATATTTATTGGCGGGGAACATTGTCTTGCATGTGTCTAAATCCTTTTTGTATAACCAATCATAAATTTTGCATGAAACTATGGGAAATAGTCTTATAGTTCATTGTTTCCTTTAGAACCCGAACTTCTGGTCCCCTGTCAATTAAAATTATTATGGTGGAATTTTTTCGCATCAAAATCATGTATGAGGCCTCAGCCAACAAATTTTGGGTAAACTAAGCATTCACCCCAACCATAAGAACCATTCCAAATGGATGACCATGGTGCGCTCAATTTTTCACTATTGCACAAAATAATTCATTTCAAGTGCATTTTCATTGTATTATGAATGTTATATAATGAAATATAGATTCTACCCAAGATTACCAGTTACAATGGTCATCAAATGAAATAAATAAGGGTTGTGTTTCTGAGATGAATGATGCAGACAAAAAATAACATTTTTCATGAAAAAGGATATGCTATGCCAGAAGTGTTCTATGGATGAGATCCCATTGTAAAGGAATATGCCACATGCAAAATCGCTTCCTCACCCAAGAAAATTCATGACCACCACTATGTATTTCAGCTATAAATATAATCTCTCTCCTATATTTTGAGGAGGCTCTCTCTGATCTGCATTAAGGGGTGTTATGACCATCCTTTCAATTACGCCTCAAGGGTTGTTCTAATCCATCCATTGGTAAACCCATAGGCATAAAATCTTCCCTCCAAGGGACTCACCTTCTCTAACATCCACTAGGAGCATTCTGATCAACCACCAAAATCCGCCACAAGGGGCTTTTTAATCCATCCGTTGGTAAACCACCATCTAAAACATCTTCATTCTTACGGATGCAACTCCCTGATCTACCTCATCGTTTTTTCTGATCTACTTCCTAGATCCTTTTGATGGAAAATTTTTATCTAGCCATTTTTAAACTTTCTTGTGCAACATCCTCTCCCCTAGTGATGCACCTCCCGAATCTTCCTCAAGAGGAATTATGATCAACCTTTAGGATCCACCTCGATGGGAATTCTGTTTTATCCATTAGTAAACCTATAGGTGTGACATCGTCTCTCCTAGGGATGCACCTCACTGATCTACCTAAATTATAGTTTTGATCAACATCTCGAATCCTCCTCAAGCTATGTTCTGATCTATCCATTAGTAAACCACTAGGTGTGATATCTTGCCTCCTAGAGATTCGCATCCGAAATCCTCCTCAATTGGAGTTCCGATCGACTTCTTGGATCAACCTCAAGGGGAATTCAGATTTATCGATTGGTAAACCTCCATGTGTGACATCTTCCCTCTTATAGATTCACCTCAATGATCCGCCTAAAGGAGAATTCGAAAAAACCTCACAAATTATCCCCCAAGAGATTTATGATTCATACATTGGTAAACTATCCTGGTGTGACACCTTCCCCCCTATGAATGAACAACCTGAATCTGTCTCAAGGGGAATTATGATCCATCCATATTATATCAAGAAGACATTAACCATGTTCTTTTCCCAATAATACATTAATCTCATTCCCAAATCCATCACCAAAAGACATTAAACATGTGACATGACCCAAAATATATACCTTATGAAATAAATGGGATGTGTAAGGTAAAAATCACTTGAACACATACTTCCCAAGTGTTAATTTCATCTTGATTGGCATATTATGTTGCGGGTTCCACCCATAAGATGACTCATATGGGATTCCATCCTAAGAGATATATTCTTAGGTGACTAATGCACCAAATATCCAGAAAAGCTCAAACATTACAAATGTGACTACTCTCTTAACTAAAGGTTGATTCCCTTATAGACAAAAGTAGTGTAATTAACCGGTTTCCACAAAGAGAAGGAACTGGGAATGAGTTACACAAATGTGACTGAAATCTATGAGGGAGACCCATACTAAGAAATGATCACCATGGATGATTTCATGAAAGGAGTAACTGATATACCATTATCCATTTTTAATCAAGGAGTAGTAATAATTTATTTAAGTTATGAAATCCACCCACCATTAGAATGTTTGAATGTGGGGAAACAGAATTTCAGTGTATATTAATGTGTATATATGCCTCATTGATTTCTTTAGAAACATATCTCTTGCCTATGATGGTGATTACATATTCAATTACATGAATTTCAATAATGTATACTACTTTAATCTCGAATATTTATTTGTTGGTCCATAGAAGAAACATTATGTGTTGATGAATTGAATACGTTTAACATTGAGATTTTAAATTCCATAAAATGTATTCATCAAGCATGGTGTAGTTGGATGGGAAATCAAAGGCGATTCTATTGGGAGATGAGTGAATCAGTTGTTCTTCCACGATTTCATATATGAAACGAAAAATTAAATAATGAATAATGGTTCATTAGATTTTGTTGGATTATATTCAAAAAACATATAGGAACCAATCAAATAATGTTAACATTTAATTGTTTCCCAATTCCAGACTAAGGGTCACTCTTGGAACAATGATGAATTGAAGATATGTCCTAATAAAATATGGGGATTTTAGGAATGGTGGATTAATAAATTGGAAGGAATTTAATTCAAATTTTCATTCCTTTGATGATATTAAATTTAAATCTTGTGGTTTAAGATCCATCTCCCATGAAAGCAGCATTTTGAGGATCTTAAATTTGGATACATTATTTATTTTGGACACTATGATGAATTCAATAACTCAAGTTTATATTATCAATTTTGTTCTATGTTAATTTTTTGGCCTCCAAAAATAATGTGGTACTTTTCCTCGATCTTAGGGGTATTAATAAAATTTTCTAAGGAATTTGTTTTCTTGATATTGATAGTTTTCTTATTCCCATATTGATGTTGATATTTTATCTCCTCTTATTAATACTAGAATTTTGGTTTATTAAGATCTTAGGATTAAATAAATGGTTTATTTTTATAATATTACTTATTTCATTGAGAACTATTATATGGTTGAAAATTAATTTGATTATGTTTATAGTAATTTATTTTGAGAAAATTGAAAGGGGAATGGGAGGCTGGCATCCAAAAATAAGTACAAGGTCTCAATAAATATTGATTATTATGAATGAAAAAGGGGGAATAAATATTCTATATCTAAGACACTTAATACATCATGAAGAGATGTTAACATACATTTTCCATCTATTTTAGGTCCATAAGGGAGATTTGGGATTGTTCTTAGCTACTATTTTTTTGAAGTGGTATTATGATCTCATGTAGGTTCCATTCCTAATGTATTGGCTCAAAAAGATTCATCTGTTCATAATACATTAACTAAAGAGGATGTTAGGATGAGCTATAAACAAAACAACCCTTGTTCAGCATAGTGGACACTGGGTTTGTGGTTACATCATATCCCCTGGTAAATCTTGATTATACCAACAAGATGGTTATTGAATCTTCTCATATAGTTATTAACCTAATTGATGATAATGCTGAATTAGACACATATATAGTGTAGGAGAATGAGAGGGGTAGCATGAGGACTTAAAACTAATCATATTTAAAGTCATTAATGATTTAATATAATCAAAACTAAATCTTTTTAAGGGGAGGTATCAGGATACTCTTACCAATAATGTATGAATTTTAGAGAAGAACTCATCATGAAAAATTTCTAATATATAGTTAGGGGCCTCTATTGATAGAAAACATGTTATTTTCTAAAATCCATTGGGTTTTATGTAAAAATAAAATGTTTTCCCAATGTTTATACCTCATCAAATTAGATTTATCTACCTTCATCATCTATGTAGAAGTGAAAATATGTCACGATCTATAGGTATAATACCCCAGTTCATATTATCAATGATGATTAAACTTGATACTTTGGAGTTCCATTGAGCATTAGGAATTCCTTTCTAAATATTTGGCTGATCATACTATATATATTGTGAAAGATTGTAACATTGAAGAAAAATGTCCTAGTCTCTATTTAGATTAATTTTATTTCTAAATCCATCATTGGAAACTCACAATTAGTGAATTACACAACAAAAAATGATGTAATAGTTGTGGTTGTGGAATGGTTAGAGAATTCTACCCAGGAATTGATACACTATGGTCTTATTGTATATGGTGGAAGTGGGAATATACCTATTGATCAATATAAGTATAGGGTTAAAAATAATGGTTTGGATTATAAATTTTTCCATTGAAATAATTGTGTCAGTTCTTAGAGTTTCCCTAAAGAATTTTACTATTAATAAGATTTTAAATTCACTTCAAGATTATGTTAGAAATGAAATGTCACAGATGGTTTCCTGTTGTTCTAATTCTCCCATCACAGTGTTAATCATGTTTATTGTTGGAGATATAACGAGATGTTCCATAAACTGTGATCATGTTGTTTTTACAGGTGAGGCTTTACTTGATGTTGGTGATGAACATCACAGAATGGTATATCAGGTTATTGAAAAGGTAAATAAATATTTAGTTTTACCAAATTACTAATGAAATAGAATATTTTAAAATTTAATTATGGGCAATTTTATCATAGTGTGAAAGGAATCAAATAAATTTGGTAACATATCATGGATTTAAAAGGATGATACATTAATTAAAAAAACTATTCATAATAATAATTATTTTGGAAGGATTGGTAATTGAAGTGAATTTACTACTAAAAAAGTATGGACATTAACTCATTTATGGATAAGAAATATGTTGATAATTATATTAATTATGATCATATGGAAAATGATACATAAACTGGATTTGACCCCTAAAATATTAATATCAATTGATGGTAATAAGTCATGGAAAATCCCAAAACACAAATACAGATATGAAATCATCATAGTTGGGGTGGATTTTTTACCATAATATCATAGATAATAAATCTCAAGATGTGAATTATGAATTAAAATAATCGTTTTTTGGTGTCCCCAACATGGCACGTCTTTTACTATATTATATTGATGAGGATAGTTTATGATATGTCAAACCCCATATCCCTTGGTATAACTTTTTTAATTTATTTTATTAAATAGAATAAGGAATTTGAGAACTATAATATTCATGAATCAATTATTATTGTTATTTTTATAATTATATCTAGACCTTATACTAATACTATCATAATCATCATAATCATATTCTTCATCATTATTATATTCATTATCATGATTCAGTGATTAGTGAATCTTTTAGAGGACATTTCAAGGTTTTGAGTGCTTCTATATCTATGATTTGATTGTGATTATGGTTATATTTCATAATAAACCCTGATCTATACTATTATTTCCATCCAGTTGATGTGTTTTTTGCCCTTTGAAGAAATAATATGATGTTATTAATGATCAATTTATTCTAGATAACTTTTTTCCCTTGAATACGGATTGGAAGGGTTTAAAAGAGGATCACATTTGATATTTAATTGATCTTAGTGAAAGGACCAAACATACACAAAATCTAAATACAGACAATTTTAACCATGAGTTTGATGAATAAAATTGAAATATACTTGATTAAAATCTTGAGGAATGAATGTTATCATTACATACACATCTGATTACTTTGATGATGAATAAACCCTAGAAGCTTGTTTATTTTTTAAAATGAATTCCCCAAAACTGAGGATTTGTTGGAATAAATATTTCTTCAATTAGTATGTGTTATTTCAATATCATTTACAACTCTAATGAACTAAAAGATAAATATTTGGATCCCAAATTTTTCCAACATAATCCTAGAACCTTATGAATATATTATCAGTAACCTTTGTTCGATTTATTGAAGGATACTAACTTTGATACTAAAAGAAACGTCTCAATTTATATACATAGTTGGTATTTTGAGATTCCAAAATCCAATGGGATTTTCCTCATATATTTACATCACAATAAAATTTGATTGGGATATTGATCATACTCACTATGAAAACATTTCAAGGATTCTAGTTGAGTTTGATCTCCTTTAACCCTTTATATAAAATAGAATTATAATTTATTTTCATCATAGTGTTGATCTATGGTTTGAAATTGATATAATTCTGTATCTATATATGAAATGAAATTTCATCAGTTGTATATTATAATATTTTCATAGGAACTTTACATATTCTCATCGCAAGATTGTTGACTACTTGCTTTGCCATTTCATGTTTAAAATGAGCGTGGATGAAAGTGGAAATGTTATTAAAGAAAAAGGAATTGGAGTTGATGTGTCATATGGCATTAGGGAAAACTGGAAATATAGTTGGGTATCTCGTATTGATACTATGATTGGTGTATGGTATACCTCTCATCATATTATTAGCAGTTCAATGAGTTCAGGGGATTGTAAGAGATCCTCTCAAAAAAATGGGGAAAGATCGCTTGTTGGTGTTATAATTCATAAGATTAGAAACATGTGCCTGAGACATTATATTTTATAGTAGATTATATTCATATTTCAATATTTGGTTTGAATGTGTGAAATTATGAACTGTTTCTTTAAGGGAGTGATGTAGTAGATACTTTTAACTTGTTAGAAGAAATCTTCATAAAATTTTATTCTATTAAAGGGAGAAATTTGATTGCTTATTCTATAGAATTCCAGTTATTGGGAATGAATTATTCTCTTACTCACAATGCTAGTAAGGACATTATGGATGACCTAACAAAAGGGTATTACATTGGATATTATCCTAGAAGGATTAATCCCACTGATATGTAGTCTGTTATGGAATAAATCAAGGTATCTGATGCATGTATTGATAAAAATGAGAACCAAAAGTGGGAAATGATTCTTTCCAAATGATTTGGATGCAAGGATGGGATGGTTAGAGCCCACTTCCATCATCCATAGAATTATGATAAGATTTTATCTAACCATGAATTGAGGATATCATGGTATGTTTCAAGTGACATATCCCTTTTTTGGAGTAATGTATATCGATGTGTGACATTATGATGAGAAGGATGATGATTTGATAAAATAAGATTTACTGTATGGGAATGGAATCCAACGTGAAAAGTTGGTGTCTATAGGAGCTAAGATTTTAGTTGTCAAACTTTTAAACCTGATTCCTGGTAACAAGAAGTATCTTGTGAATTATGTACATGAAAATGAACTGAAATATCCCAATATCACTAGTAATCCTCATTCCCATAGGATAACTTGTGTATAAAGGTAATAAATGATAAACTTGTGAGTAATGTATTGGATATTTTCTATCACACGGATTTGAAAGTTAGGATATACTATAACAAAAATTTGGAAAATAGTTAATTCCCTATGGTTGAATGAAAAAATGCTAAATGTTTTTCTAGAAATTTTTTTCTCTACTTTCCCATATCACTATTGTTGATAATATAAAGTGTCTCCTTCATGTGGTTAGAAATTATATACTGAAATAAAATTCTATTTATGGGTTATCACTTAATGTAAAACCTAAAAACCCAATGAAAGTCCATAAATAGATTAATTGTCGTGATACTGAAATTAATGAGCATTTCATAAATGTTCTTATGGATTTTTAGTCAAAACCTCTCAGTGGTACATCTGATTCCACTTCAAATGATTATAGATACAATTGATGAGTTTATAGGATATAAATCCATTAGTTATTGATAAATAATATGGGTAATATAATGATTATTAAAATACTCTCATGATTAAATCATATGTGATTAATATGGCTCTAATTAACAAAGAAACAAGGTTAAAGATACATTTTAAGAGGATTCATGAAGACTTAATCTTCGAAGGACCTAGGTTAAAATATTTATTGTGAAAAAACCTAGAGAATATTATAAAAACCACTTTGTATAGTTGGTAAGAGTATATGATAACGATTTTTTCATTCAATTATTTATTTTTTTCTTCTTTTGGTGGTATTATCCACATGTAAATAGGTAAACCCCCTTATACTCTCTGTTTGTGAGTTTTTATGATAAATTTTTCAGGGCCCATGTGTGTGGTTTTCTAAACCCATTTTTCATTTCATTTTTTATTATTATAATGTTGCGGGATTTCATGGGTGGTAAATCAACACATATTTCTATATATAGCCAGTGTTCAAATGCTAAAATCTTCAATTAAAGAGAATTCATTCCCATTTATAGTAGACAAAAAAAGTGATTATGAAGGTAGAGGTGCATACCTAGTTAGAAATTGGTTCGATGTTGGGCCTTCATGCAAAAAAATTATTCGGTATTTAGGATATTTCATTTTATGAGTTATCATATGGTAGGTAAACCCTTAGAGGGGATGAAGATTATCCTTACCAGCCAATAGTTGTGTGAGTTTTTTTATTTCATTATAACCTCTATGACCTTAATATATTATTATTATTATTGTTACTATTATTATGATTTTCCAAGAAATAGTTGAGTGGTACACAACATTGGGATTCAAATACAAGTGACCATGGTTGGAATCCTAGAATCTCATTGGGAAGATTTATGATGCAAGTGTTGACATAGGCATGCAGTGACATTTGTGTTGATACAGGTAGAGGTCTAGGATGATGGTGACAAAGGAAGGTATGTAGGTTGGTTATGACATAGTTTGGTGATGTAGGTAGTTACAATAATACATCACATGGGCTTTATGTGAATAAAATGGTTGTTGTTCAGGATAAGTATTGGGATTTCAATCTTCTAGGCATCTGGGGCATGTAATGGGTCTTCCCTCAACCGAGTTATAAATGGGTGTTTTTTTTCTATAATAAAATGTCATTAAACCCATTCCTCTATGAATTAATATTACTATTACTATTACTATCGGTATTTTTATTAATTTTTCTTTAATAATATAATTACTATTACTATTACTATTACTATTACAATTATTACTAGTATTTTTGTTACTATCATGATTATCATGGTTATTATTATCCTCCTCAATAGCATTATCAAAATTATCATTATTTATACATTGTATATGTTGAGTGGAACCCATATTTGTGACATCTATCTTTAGGGGAACTAGGCCATGCTTAAGTCCTACAAACCTTGGATATTCTTAATTAATTTCCTAACTAGGTAATCTTCTACAAACCATTGGTTATAAATAATTCCAATGGTGAAAACTACTAATAAATATGCACCTTTTCTATTTGGGGTCTTGTATGAGGGGTAATGGAACCATATACTTATATATCTAACTAGAATTCCTATCATGGGAGCCCCCTTGGGGAGATTTATGATCCATTTTTTTGATGAAAATGAATTCATTGATATAAAAAATGATTAATATAGTGATATTAGTGATAAAAGAAGATATGACATAGCCTGTGGTGCAGAAATAGGTACATTTTAGTGCAATTCATGGCCCAGGTAGGGTATTTTAGGCTAGATTGATGGGCCATCAGACCATGTAATGTAGTTCAATCCATAGGGTTTTTAAGAAATAAAAATATAATCAATTATCTATGGAGGGTTTAATACATAGATGTGGGGGTTTGGGTCGTATATCTTATATAAAATAGCATGGCACTCATATTTATCTTGAGGATGATAATCAATGAATTAATAAGGGGGTGAATCCAAAAACAACAGACAATGGTGGGACTCAATCTAAATATGAACCTATTTTAGTTATGAAGTTAGCAACTAAAAATGGTGAATAAGAATCTACAAAGTAAGGTTCCTAGATGTACATAGTGTTCTCTCCTACCAAAAATATAACTATTTATAACCAACATCAGAATTAATTATTATATCCAGATGTGTCATTAGGGGCAACACCGAATGATAATATATTGAATTTCTAGGATAATTATATTATTGAAACTCATGGAATAGATTCATCTATATCAAAGATTTGGTATCACCCTGATTTCATTTTCCTTAACTATAAATGATGTATTTCATGCTAAAATTTCCCATGTTATGTACATATCAATGAAGGAAGTGTATACTTTCCAAAATAGGACTTATCCACCATATTTTTAGTAATCTCATGAAATACATATATGATATATTTGGAGAGGAATTAAATAAATAATGTGAGTTGGAAAGGGATAAAAAAACTATATTTAAAAAATAGATGAGTTTGGAAAATCAGGTTTTTTTCCTTGACCTAGTGAAGAACTAACTGATTGGTTTTACTGAAAGATTGAGTTTATTTTTCAAAAAATAGAACTTGGTCTCTTTAGCTATATTGACTACCTTGTATCCTTAGTGATAATGTCATATAAAATTATTGACAATGTATATTCTAATAAAGTGTTAGAAATTTAGGAATTTTCATGGAAAAGTTAAAAACCATATACAAATACAAAATCTAGAAATAGATATTAGAATCCATGTTGGGGGGGACCACAGAACATGGGTAATAGGTAAGCTAGTGTTACTCATTATTGTATGATGGTTGTATAGAATTCTCACTCTAGACTGATGGTTATATTAATAATTTGGTTTGAATTATAATCCAATTAGATTTTCCTTGGAAACCATTTAATATATTTTTATTTTATTAATAAACAAATCACGGGTGTGGAATCCTATGTCCATGGTTCATGAAATTTCATATTTTCATTATTATCATCATAAAAATTATTTTTCAATGAATCATATAGGGGTGGTTGGTGTTCAAATACATGATTCTATGAATTATCCCCCCCCCAATTAAATTGGAAGAGATATCATGTAGTTTAGTGTTAAATAACTCAAAAATATTGAATAGACAACACCAACATACATGGGTGGTGATGTGGGTGGAACTTTCTTGGTGATGGGGGTGTTGTGTAGGTAGCATAGATGAAGCAGTTACTGAAAGTTATGTACAGTGACCCTCAAATAATAGTAGGGGAATTGAGCATGTTTCACAAATGAGCATGTTGGATAGATCCAAGTGGCTCATTTGTCAGTTCAGTAGGCCTTTAGGTGGTTAGTCAGTGTAGTGCCTAATGCATAGCATGCTAGGATGATCATACTAATGAGGGTATGGTCGGACCATGCAACAAACCCTATAGTCTAGTGACAGATAGGCCTACAAGTCATCTTTCAATGGGGAACATATGATCCATGTATTGGGGTCCTTTTGAGCCACTTAATTTTAAATTATATCATCCTATAATATATATATATATTACCTATATTGTGTTCTAATCCCTTCAGGGGAAAATGAAGAACCTATTATAGTGGAAGGTTTGTGGTGTGATTTTTTTGGTTTTATTGTCCGCCCAATAAATATTGTGTACTACTACTACTACTATTATTAATATCATTATAAATAAATGACCCATTATCCTGATGGTCTAGGCTTAGGTTTTAATATAATATATCAATGTTTCTAATCCCAAGGACTTTTATTAATCCAAAAATTTTATTAGTGGAATATTGAAATTTTTTAGAGGGAAAGTGATGTTTAAATCGAAGGAGGCAAATGATTATTATAAATTACTTATGGAATAATGTACCTGTTTATGTGGTATGTCCATTGATGTATGAGGTAAAAATTGGTATTATTTTTAGATAGTCACACTACATTGCACTGTGACATGTTGAAGAATAAAATATATATGTTTAAAAATGGTGTCAAGGTCTGGATTGATAAAAAAAGAGGAAAAAACTCAATTATATGTGATGTTGGGAATCTTTAGAATATGAAAAAAACATGGAAATCCTATTTTAAAAAATATGATTATGTTTTTAGATATGTGATCTTATATTTAGTACAAAATATTTTGTAGTCGAAAGAATGGCCATTTGGGAACCTTAAATATAAGGTTACCTCCTAGAAATTTGCAATAAATTGGGAAATTAAATATGGGAAATCCCTTGGGGAGGAGGCATCGATAGTTTAATACAATAGGCCCTATACATGAATGTATGTGATTTTCTATGTTTTTACCTGTAATAAATTTCCTTGATTATTATTATTATTATTATTATTATTATCATCATCATCATTATTATTAAATTATCTTGACATAATAGAAGTAGAATCCTTCCCTCTTTCCCTCACTAATGCTTGATATTCCTTAAGGCTTGAGGAATACTCATTACACTATCTCTCCCCATATTCCATGGAAAATGATTTATCAGGTTATAATCATACCTACTTATTTATATTATACTATCTTATATTCCGTTTCTTCAACCTCACATTCTATGTATTATATTCCCCTTTCCTCATGTGTATAAATTCATTATAATGATTCCAAAATTTTGGGTATTTTTTCCATGCTAATGTGAATCTATGAAGAAGAATAGTGATTTTTCCTATATATTTAGAAGAGTATTTTATGATTCATTCTCACCTTTTTGTATTTATCATAATCACTGTATAACATCCTGATAATCAATTCTCTATTCCAAACCTTAACATGTGATTTTAAATATATATTATTAATTTTCTTATTGATTTTATAGGATTATTTTGGCAATATGGTAGGATATTATATTAAAAAATTACTTTTTTAGACCCACAATGTTGGTGATTATCTATTTTTTAGTAAATTTAATAAAT